>JAJOZX010000315.1:1190000-1617500 GCA_023014485.1 Bathynomus jamesi | reverse complement strand
TACCTTCAGAAGTTGTGAACAGTTCCTCTGTGGATCAGTTCAAGAAAAGGTTAGACCAAATCTTGCACACTATTTGAGTGTGTACAAAATTTCCCCTGGCATCCGTTGCCATTGGTACCTCCTCGGTATGGGCCGCAAGGCCTTTTGAGGTACTTCTTTTCCTTGTAACTCCTTGTAACTCTCTCTCTCTCTCTCATGGGGTATAAAGCTCTCGCAGGGAGTATAAAGTTATGCAAATTTTTTCTGGATGTTGTAAACTTTATACTTGGGGTGTGACAGCCCTCCGGTCCCGAGTCTTGGGATTCTAGAGAAATTGGCTGCCAGTTCCTTTACGTTCTCTCTCTTTTTCGGGAGGGCGGGTGAAGTATGTTGTACAATCCTGTCCCGTGGGTTACTAGGACCCCCATCCCATCCCTACTCTGTCCTTTTAGCTTACGTTAAGGATGTTCTCTGACAAAAAAAAAAAAAAAATTCTTTTAGTATTGTCTTTTTCTCTTCTTTTACTATTAGGACCCTACTGCTACCTCATGCGTGGGAAGAGAGGCTTTGGAACCTCTATAAATAACGCCATTTAACGCTCGTCGTAGGTTGTGAGAGACTGGGATGGAGGGGTCCCAGGCGTAGGGGCGCGATGAATGGAGTGTGGCTAGTGCCCCGTTAAGCCCATTCCTAACGTGCAATGGCCTCACCAGCCCCCTGCGACCGTTCTTTGGTGACCAATTGATGGTGCTTGGCTGTACTGCTCTGAGGTGAAAGGGCTTTACTGCCCAGCTGGCTGCCAGGCCAGCGTAAAGTTCCGGGCGTAGCCTCTGGGTCTGGTGGGATATCCCTTGAACACTGGATTCTAAGAGTCTGGCCGCTTGTGAGTGACTAGTAAGACTTAGTAAGGGGCTGCATCTCGCTGTCGCTCCTGGCGGAAAATCCGTGACGCCTGCGTCGCGAGTGTTTGTCAGTTGGTAGCTGCGACACGTTTGGGACTGTCCGGCCCTGGGGAGACCTTTGGTCGGTGCTGCAGCAGCGAGAGGTGTAGTCTTCTGGAAGGGATGAACGTCACTTGCAAATAGGTGGATGCGTCTTCGCGCGGGAAGAATTCACCCCCCCACTCCTTTTTTATATACTGGTCACAACGTTTTTGATAGTTTTCATTGCTAGAACGCTTTATCTTATTCAGAATATTCAGTTCGAAAAAAAAAAAAAAAGTTACAATGACTGGACCGCAGAAACTGAAGGCTGAATGTGCGAGGTGTGAAGTAAACCAGTGGGTGACGAACTTCAAAGAAGCCTGCTTCGCGAAGATCAACCACTCCAGCATGTGTCACTTTTGCGAACTCATGCGGTTTTACGAGAAGCTAGAGGAGATGGTCCGGCGGCTCGAGTCGTCCAGACCGGCTGTTGGAGGTGCGGCGGTCACTGATGGGGCTACGCCCTCCACCCCGGACCTCATTGCTAGGATAGCTGCCATGGAAAGGCGGTCCAGCAATGGACTGGACAGGGCTCGGGACCGCGGAGAAAGGGTAGAGGTGCAACCGGGGACTAGGGTACAAAATCAGTGTGAAGAATCGCCAGCGACCCACGTGGAATGCACGAAACCGCGGCGCAAGGTGGAGGGCGTAAAAAAGGGGCTGATAGAGAAGGGTGGGAAGGGGGCGAAAAAGAAAAAGGGTGGGAAGGGGGCGAAAAAGAAAAAGGGTGGGAAGGGGCCTACTGATGGCCCAAAGAAACCGAATGATGTAGCTTCCGGTCGGGGGGGGTCGGCTGGTGTAACTGCGTCTATGGGTGGCGACGGGTTTCGAAAGGTCTCGGGCAAGAAGGTTGCGAAGCCGAAGCCTGAGACCGCAGTTGCCCCTGTCAGGACCTCCAACCGCTTTAGTCTCCTGTCCTTGAAGGAGGAAGACACCGTTTTGATTGGGGACTCGCAGATCAGGGGCCAGGAGAAGTACTTTGCTTCTGCAAACCGGGATGGGAGGAAGGTAAGGTGCTTACCTGGGCGGGGAACGGCGCACTTAAGGAAGGAGGTAGAGAAGGTGCGCGTCGCTAGTTGGAGGACTGCGATCGTTGTCCACGCTGGTGGCAACGACCTGTTCCTCAAAGGCGGTGGGGTAGGTCTTACAGAAGGGATCATCACCGAGATCATGTCTCTTGCGGATGACCTAAAACTGAAAACAGACAGGGGAATGTTAATGGGTATTTTACCGCGAATAAATGCGTGACCACGCGCTCAGTAAGGTCATTGGCATCACCGAGAGGGTGCAAGACTTATGCCTCCCGCTGGGTGTCAGGTGTATTAACCCGTTCGACGCATTTTCGGGAAGGTGGGACCTTTACGAGAGGGATGGTGTCCACCTCAATAACAAGGGTAAAGGTGTGCTAGGCGCGCTGTTCGACCGGCACCTATACAGAATGCTGAGGTCGAGTCTGGGGAGAGATGATGGGCCCCCACCGGGGAGGGATGATGATGAGCCGGTGGCGGACGTACCTTCAACTGAAGGGTGCGTCCAGGTACAGGTGGGTGACCCTCCTTCCACGTTGGAGGGGGCTCAGGCTCCTGCGGAAGTTGCCCCCTCGTTAGTGAGGGGCTCTTCAACTCCCGACAGCCCTGGCTGTTCGGGAAATGGGTCGTGCTAGGGGGCGGTCAGAATAGGGAAGGCTGCCTCCGTGCAATGCTTTTTAATGCTAAGTCGATTAGGAACAAGTTTTGCGAGCTACGGGCGCTCTTAGCATCAGAATACCAGGATATCGTTGCTATCACCGAGTCCTGGATTCATACTTATCGTAGGGACTACCTTGGGGGGTTCGAAATTTCCGGGTATAGAATGTTTCGCAAAGACCGCACCCGCACCCGCACCCGTAGTTTTAGGAGACTTCAACTGTCGTGGCATAAAGTGGGAAGACAGGACTGCTGATGCTGAAGGGAGGAGGCTAGTTGACTTTGCTGATGAGAACTTCCTCACTCAGTGGGTCAATGAGCCTACACGAGGTGAAAGCGTTCTAGACTTGGTATTCACGACCGAAAACAATCTCGTCACTGGCCTCACCGTTGACGAATCGTTGGGCGGGAGTGATCACGGTCTGATTAGGTTCTGTGTGTGCGTCCCTCGGGTGAAGCGTAGTAATTCGAGAGGCAGTAAGCTCCATCTCCGGCGGGCGGACTTTGTTAGCCTCCGGGATAGCGTAGGTGGGATGGGGTTAGAGGGCGGCGGCGATGTTGAGCGAGTGTGGAGTACATTCCGGGACGAGTTTATGGTGCTGCAGTCTGCTGCCATACCCTCAAAACCGGTCACCCCTGCTTCAACGCAGCCTAAGTGGTTCAATCGTGACATCGCTTCGGCTATCCGAAATAGGAAAGTAGCGTATAGGAGGGCGAAGGCCAATCGTTCCCATGAGAACACTGAAGCGTATGTCCGCCTGTGTAGGGAAGTGAAGGCGAAGGTTAGACTAGCGAAACGTAACGAAGAACTACGGGTGGCAAGCCTCTGCAAGGGGAACCCTAGAGAGTTCTTCAGTTATGTTAATAGTAGAAAGCCCATTAGAAGCATGATAGGTCCGTTAAAGGACGAAAGTGGCGTTCTGCGGACCTCCGACGCGGACATCGCCAATGTGCTTAATGAGTACTTTGCGGGAGTGTTCACCAGGGAGGACACCCGCATCATCCCCGAGCCAGGCGTGAGGCACGAAGGTGCTGGCCTGGATAGTGTTCGATGTACCGCGACAGTCGTTGCCGATAGAATAGACAAACTGAGCGCGTTTAAGGCTCCTGGGCCAGACCAGTTTCTCCCCAGTGTTGCAGGAGGTGCGCGACCAGGTGGCTCCCCACCTGGCTACAGTCTTCAACAAATCTTTGGAGACGGGCCAGGTGCCTGGTGCCTGGAGGGAAGCCAACGTGGCCCCTATCTTTAAGAAAGGGGATCACGAAAGTCCAGGGAACTATCGTCCCATTAGTCTCACTTCAGTTGTAGGTAAATTATTAGAGGGGATAATAGCGGATAGGATCGTTGACCATTTGGATTCCTACAAGCTGCTTGGGGACTCCCAACATGGGTTTAGACGGCATAGGTCGTGTCTCACCAACTTGCTCGAGTTTTTCCACGTCATGTTGAGTGAGTATGATAAGAGTAGGGCGATTGATATACTTTATCTCGACTTTCAGAAAGCCTTTGATAAGGTACCTCACTGCCGGTTAATAGCGAATGTGCGCGCGCTGGGTATCGGTGGGGAAATAGGTAGGTGGATTGAAAAATGGCTGAAGAATAGGCGGCAGAGGGTTGTAATTAAAGGGGTTAGTTCGGGTTGGGCCTCGGTCACTAGTGGGATTCCTCACGGTTCCGTTTTGGGGCCACTGTTTTTTATCATTTACATAAATGATATAGACGGTGGCATCGTCAGTCGGATCGCCAAATTCGCTGATGAAACCAAGCTTGGGGCCAATGTTGGGACGCCCGAAACGATCGAGGAACTGCGTGCGGACCTAGGTTGGATAGGAGAGTGGTCCGAAAAATGGCAAATGCCGTTTAACTTGGGTAAATGCAAAGTGATGCACATTGGCTATGCCAATCCAAAGTCGGACTACTCGATGTTGGGGAACAATATCGAGGCGACTGAATTGGAAAAGGACTTGGATGTGCTAATCAGGAGCGACCTTAAGTTTACGAAACAGTGCGTAGAGGTGGAAAAAAAAGTCCAGAAGCTGTTGGGTTATATCAGGAGGCAAAGTTCAGTTTCGGAACAAGGAGATTGTGCTGTCTCTGTACAATTCCTTTGTTCGGCCGCACCTGGAGTATGCTGTGCAGTTCTGGTCGCCCACCCTCAGGAAAGATATTGAGAGGCTGAACTTGTTTTCGCTGGAAACTCGGAGGCTGCGCGGTCAACTGATCGAGGTTTTCAAGCTCTTAAGCGGGTTCAACGATGTCGATTTTAGAAGCATGTTTAGTTTAAATGATAACCCAACTCGCAACAATGGTTGGAAGTTGGATTTGAAACGGTTTAGGACTAGTGTGTGTGGTATTTACTTTACATATAAGATTTGTCACACGTGGAACAGTTTACCTTCAGAAGTTGTGAACAGTTCCTCTGTGGATCATTTCAAGAAAAGGTTAGACCAAATCTTGCACACTATTTGAGTGTGTAGAAAATTTTCCGTGGCACCTGTTGCCATTGGTACCTCCTCGGTATGGGCCGCAAGGCCTTTTGAGGTACTTCTTTTCCTTGTCTCTCTCTCTCTCTCTCTCTCTCGTGTTACTAATGTATTAGTAAAATCTGGGCCTAAGTTAGTTGGTCCTATGATTGATAGTGTAGCTAGTGAAATTAATGGAATAGTTAGGCCAGAAAGTGAGCCTAATACAGGATATACTATCTTACCAGTATAAATAAGTGAGACTAGTATGCACCAATTGGTGCCTTAACCCTTTAAGCCCTGAATTTTTTGTAGGGTTAAGTTATGAATACGTGTATTTGAAACGTTAGCAATTGACATCTTCAGTCCTTAAAGGGTTAAATTACTCTACTCAAAACTTTTGTTTTTATTATAGACAATTTTTTTATTAGCTTGTCATAGTTTGTTAAATTACATTATATTAAATTTTGTGGAAAACATAAAGCCCCTGGGGCCTATCGAGGTTTTCCAAGTCATGAGCTATATTTTATAATAATAATAAATGTTGCAAAACTTAAAATCTTGAGTCAGGTAACCAACATTCATCTATTTACTACAACCAAAGTAACCTACATAACTTAAGCTAAGAATATATACTCTTTACAATCTATTTACTACAGTATTTAAAATCTGGCAAAATGTCAATCTCAAGTCAGCTAATTAGCATACAGCTATTTACTACTACAAGTCTACAACAGTACCCTACATAACTTAAGCTAAGAATATACAGTATAATATTTACCGTACAATCTACAAACTCTCTTTCATACATGAAAGTGTCCAAATTCTTCTTAAAATTAACTAACAAGCTATTGTTTACCACATCATATGACAAGTCATTCCAAAAATCTATTTCTCTATGACTGAAAAAGTACTTCTGTAGATCAAGTCTATGAGTCTGTCTTCTAATTTTCTTATTATTCTCATGAGTTTTCCCATTAACCTCTAGTGAGAAAAAGTTATGTACGTCTAAACTGTTCAAACCTGAAAAAATTTTGAACATCTGTATCATGTCTCCCCTCTTACAACATCTCTCAAAACTGAACATACCTAATTTCTTTAATCTATCCCTGTATTCCAATCTTCTTAGGTTAGGGCTAAGCTTGGTTGCCCTACATTGCACACCCTCAAGCTTATCAATATCGTGTCAAAGGTGAGGGGACCAAGCTTGAATGCAGTATTCTAAATGAGGCCTAACATAAGAATTATATAGTTTACAAATAACTTCCTTACTCTTGTAACTAACATTCCTCTTGATAATACCTAACATTTTATTTGCTTTATTTCTAGCCTACCAAAATACATGACTTTGCATTTTTTAACATTGAATAATAGAAAAGCAGAGATGGGCAGTAATGTATTTGACCAATACTTAAATATGTATTTAAATACTCTATTTGTAAGTACATTTTTCCAGGGCATTTAATTAAGTATTTAAATACATTATTACTGATGTATTTTGTAATTATAAATACATATTTTCAAATACATTTTTAAATACATTTGCAAAGAAATCATGGATTTTTTTTCCATTATTGGCAGGATTTTAGTCTCTCGTAAATCGAAAATTTAATTATATTTCCTGTAACTGTTCCAAACTGTACTGTGTTATGTTTATTATGATTTATGTAGTCCCTTCTTTCTATTGCCTCTCTTTGGATTGCCTTTGTTGCGGATACGAAGCCTCAAACTACTATAATAATAATAAACACTGAAAATGGAATCTATTTAGGATGTATTTAGATTGTATTTAAATAAATTTTTGAAGTAATGTATTTAGTATTTAATTATATTCCAGTTTACAGTAATGTATTTAGTATTTAAATACATTTTAAAGTATTTATGCCCATCTCTCTACTCCTATCTCCGATCGCTTCGGAGATAGGCCCAACATTCTGGATTTATTTCTTACCTCTCATCCTTCTTCTTAACCCTGCCAAACTCTTCACTTCGTTGGGCTCCTCCGACCACAATCTTGCATCTGTTTCCTGTCCTATCGCTCCAATTTG
The DNA here is from genome assembly GCA_023014485.1 of Bathynomus jamesi. Taxonomy (NCBI): domain Eukaryota; kingdom Metazoa; phylum Arthropoda; class Malacostraca; order Isopoda; family Cirolanidae; genus Bathynomus; species Bathynomus jamesi. Next base: position 1,610,342 of record JAJOZX010000315.1, on the reverse strand, counting down.
GCGTTTGGATCCTCCCAAGAGGAGACGCCTTTGGCATTTTGGCGCCGCTGACTGGGAGGCCCTTAAGCAGTACTTCTGTGATTTTCCAGGGGATGATTACTGCGTCCGTGGCCGGGGCCCTTCCGAGTGTGCTGAAGGCATCACGATTAGAAGTCCAGTGTCTTAACCACTCGGCCACCCAGGGTACCCATTTATCTACCAACTTATTTTTTCTGGAAGGATAAACAGTTGGGTAAGCTGCACGCTGTGTGCTGCGAACCCGGAGCTGGTGGATTCGTAGTAAGTGATGCTAACCACTTCAACACCGAGGCGCATTATATATACATATGTGTGTTAACTAGAAGGGAGTCAAAGAAGCAAGCTCAATGGATGCAAAGATCTAAGTTACTGGAAAAGGTTACATGAATTACATTTTTTATAGTCGCTGGAAAGAAGAAGCGACACCATTATTTATTTAAACATGGGAAAATAATGGAGGAACTAGTTCCTGTCACTCCCTAATCTCACTTTGAACCAGGGTTGGCACCCAAAAACCCAAACTCAAAACCCACTGGAATTTTCAGTGGATTTTTGTGTTTTTGGTCTGAGATGTTTATTTTAAAATAATTAAAATGTTTCTGATTGCTACATTATTCAATTGTAGCTAATTAGAATGTTTTGGCATGTTAATTATTTCAAGGAAGCTGATTTATAAAACAATTCTTAAATTATGCAATGTGTAAACAAAGATTATGAAAAATTGAAAAGTTTTATTGACCTTTTAAATGGTGTCCAGACTACAGACACAATTAGAATACAGTAAAACTAATGAATGCTAAATAAAGGTGTGTATATATGAAAATGATAATGAAAAGGTTTATTGGCAGACCATAGTCCATATGACAATTATTAATACAATGACAGTTCATATACTAAGGATAGAAATATATACAATTGATTAGAAATAATACTGCACTGTCGAAGTTAAGTGGAGCTACAGACAGAGGATAAATGGCAGGACTCATGGATAGCTTGGATGATCGGGTTTGTTGATTTTTTTAATTCTTTGCATTAGACAGTGTTGAGCACGTCTTGTTACCTCCGGGAAGCTCGGAACATTACGGGTAGCAAACATTTGCGAAGCTGAGCATCTCGGGGGTAATTTATGTAAGAGTCTAAAAGACCTGTTGTACAGCAAATTTAGGGTTCTGCCAGAACCTTTTTTATAATTCACCCAGAGTTGCTGACCGTATATATTACTGCAGAAAGTACGAAAGAGTGTGTCTTTAGCTTCACTTGTACAGAAACGAAAGTTCCTTATGGTCATATTCGCTTTAGCACACAGACTTCGAGATTGTTTTCTTATATCCGAGTCATCACTCAAGGAGCTGGTAATAGTTTGACCCAAATACTTAAACTCTTCTACTTCCTCAATTACTTCACTATTCATTTTAAACCTTATATCAGCTGGCTGATTACAGTTTTTAGGATGAAATTGCATAACCTTAGTTTTTATAACATTAAAAAGAATATCATGTTTCTGCGAATACACTTCGCAGATATTTAGTAGCCGATCCAGACCTTTAACAGAGGGACGTATTAACACCATATCATCGGCATAAACTAAGTTATTTATCCTTGTGTTATCTATACAACATCCCACTGTTACCTCATTAAGCGAAGCAATTAATCCGTCAATATACACATTAAACAGCATAGGGAGAGAGCAAGGAGCCTTGTCTCACCCCGCAAGAGGAGCCAAAACACTCGGATAGTACATTGCCCCACCTAACAGTGAAAGATTGGTGGGAATACCAAAATTTCAATACATTTAATATGTACATGGGAACCTTCCTGTCTTCTAGTTTTGCAAATAAAATATTGTGGTTCACCCTATCATATGCCTTACGTACTTATATCAAGGAAACAGCTATAAATAGTTGAATTACTGTCAATGTATTTAGATATTGTTTCTATGGAAAACTGATGAGTGGGTAGTTGGGAGGTAACGAAAATGGTTCACTGAGTAGGTAGGTAGTTAATCTAACAATCATTAAATTCCTTTTATGTCAATAACTGGGTGGATGAAACCAATTGGTTGCTCACCAGAGTTATTCTCCACACTAGTATTTATATACTGTGTGGGAGGAGCGTGCTCGGTAGTGGAGATACATTACCGCTCAACCAACCGAGGAATAAACCAAGACAACGCTGGTACGAGAAGCCCCGCGAAGAGGAGAACAGGGGAGAACGAAAACGAAGAACGGGGCGAGAGGACGTACCAGCAAAGTACGCTCTCGAATGAGACAACCGGAGAAGGGAGAGACTGTAATAACTAAAAGTAAGTGACTAAATGAGTTTTTACACCAACAGTTAATCACATTAAATTAAGCTGGGTCAGACAAGTTAGGCCTACATTGTGGCCTAAGACCCAGCATCAACTCATAGCTTAACAAAGGTGAAGGTAGATTGCCCTAACCTAATCTTGTGAGGAATCCTACTGTGGACCTCAATTTATCTGCCCGCTCTGGACCATTTCCGGAATCTCTAGGCTGACCCCTCTAGGCTAGACTTGATCTACTCTATAGTTAGACTGGAGATATAAGGGGTGGGTTAATTGTGGACCAATTCATACAGAGCATTTTTCGCATTGGTGGTCCGTGTGTGGGGAATTTACAAACCTTAACCTTACTTAACAAAAATTGCAGAATTAGGCTAAATGGTCTAGCCTAAGCCTAACCTGAGCAAGCCTAATTAGGTCTACAACCTAGGGCCTAACTAGGAAACATTTACATTTAAGGAGTCTCATTCTCTTATAAGCCTAACCTGAGCAAGCCTAATTAGGTCTACAACCTAGGGCCTAACTAGGAAACATTTACATTTAAGGAGTCTCATTCTCTCATAAGCTTAGACCTGAGTGACACACAAGTACTTGGGGGTGATTAAACCAAATTTAAACTTGCTGTTTTGTCTGTGCTCTCTCTTCTCTGGTAATTTCTTCTTGTCCAATATTTCATTACGATCCCCAGTTAAACAACATTAGTGAACAAGCATTTAAAATGCATACAACTCCAAGCATCCAATTCTTCTTTTAAGGAAGAATCACTCAACAGATTTTTTCAACAGGCACATGCATTCCTTGCAATCTGTGTATATATATGTATATATACACTGTACTCTTTACATGTGCCACAAATACACTCAACCTATCTGAACATAAGCAATGATTGCATGGGTTACTCAAAAGGGTCTTATGGCCTACCTTGGCCATGGGCCAAAACAATGAGCCTTGGTCTTTTGGCCTACCTTGGCCATGGGCCAAACAATAAAGGTCTTATGGCCTACCTCAGCCATGGGCCAAAACAATGAGCCTTGGTCTTTTGGCCTACCTTGGCCATGGGCCAAACATTAAATGTCTTATGGCCTACCTTGGCCATGGGCTAAACATTTTCTTATGGCCTACCTTGGCCATAGGGAAAACAATTACAAGGGTCTTATGGCCTACCTCAGCCATGGGCCAAAACAATGAGCCTTGGTCTTTTGGCCTACCTTGGCCATAGGCCAAACATTAAATGTCTTATGGCCTACCTTGGCCATGGGCTAAACATTTTCTTATGGCCTACCTTGGCCATAGGGAAAACTATTACAAGTGTCTTATGGCCTACCTTGGCCATAGGGAAAACTATTTGGGTTACTCACTCTCCTGGCTGAGATTGAGAACATCATTAACAATAGACCACTCACTTATGTGAGTGACAACATTAATGACCCAGAACCATTAACTCCAAATCATTTGATTCGGGGAGAACAAGTTAGTCTCCTGCCGGACTACAAAACAAATGACTAAGAAGGATTGGTCTGACACAATTAAGGTAGGGGACCTTGTTCTCATACATGACAGTACTCCAAGACAATACTGGCCTCTGGCTACAGTTTCAGAACTCAGACCAGGGGCAGACGGGGTAACAAGAGTGGTCAAATTAAGGACTTCAACGGGTGACACAACAAGAGACATTTCTCTTTTGTACCCTTTAGAGTCTGGACCCAAAACAATGGACTTTGGAGAACCTTCTCCACTGACAGTAACAACTGGAGACACTGAACTTCCAGTAACTATTCCTTTGACAGTAGGAGTGGTAACGCATCCTACTACAACATTGACAGACACAAGACCTCAGCGACAAACAGCATTAAAAGCGCGACTATTTTTACAACAAAAAATAGATGCTGGGGAATTGTAATTTTATCTTCTAACTTTCATTTTTTCTTTTCTTATGGTAAAGACCATAGACAGTTTCATCCTATGGATGTATATTTTCTCTTCTAATTAAATGCTACACCTTCTCCATGAGAAGGTGAGGATAGGCACTGTTAATCAGATTAACAGGCATTTACAGTTAAATAGTTAGCTAGTCTACACTCAGACAAAAATTGGTGACATTGACACCAAAATTTTTATCTCCCGGGGCCCCCAGTATATGGAAAACTGATGAGTGGGTAGTTGGGAGGTAACGAAAATGGTTCACTGAGTAGGTAGGTAGTTAATCTAACAATCATTAAATTCCTTTTATGTCAATAACTGGGTGGATGAAACCAATTGGTTGCTCACCAGAGTTATTCTCCACACTAGTATTTATATACTGTGTGGGAGGAGCGTGCTCGGTAGTGGAGATACATTACCGCTCAACCAACCGAGGAATAAACCAAGACAACGCTGGTACGAGAAGCCCCGCGAAGAGGAGAACAGGGGAGAACGAAAACGAAGAACGGGGCGAGAGGACGTACCAGCAAAGTACGCTCTCGAATGAGACAACCGGAGAAGGGAGAGACTGTAATAACTAAAAGTAAGTGACTAAATGAGTTTTTACACCAACAGTTAATCACATTAAATTAAGCTGGGTCAGACAAGTTAGGCCTACATTGTGGCCTAAGACCCAGCATCAACTCATAGCTTAACAAAGGTGAAGGTAGATTGCCCTAACCTAATCTTGTGAGGAATCCTACTGTGGACCTCAATTTATCTGCCCGCTCTGGACCATTTCCGGAATCTCTAGGCTGACCCCTCTAGGCTAGACTTGATCTACTCTATAGTTAGACTGGAGATATAAGGGGTGGGTTAATTGTGGACCAATTCATACAGAGCATTTTTCGCAGTTTCTTTAAGTACATAGATACACAGGTCAGTTGAGTGGGATCTTTTAAAGCCAAACTGATTAGATGTCCATAGGAAATCATTCAATCGTGTCGTGAATACGTTTTATTATTTATTATACTTCATTAATTACTCTACTTTCTGCTCTCTATTGCATTTCTCTTTACACTCTCTTTACTCATTTCCACACTACTTTATAACGCGTGGTAGGAGGCCGAGCTAGCAGAAAACCGTTAGCCTAATGCAAGGGGGGAGGGGGTTCATTAACACTCTTTTTAACGCTTGTTAACACTTTATTTAATTCCGAAAATGGTTTAGTTAAACGGGGGAACGCGAGCTGGTAGATTCAATTATAATAATTTTACGTCGGAGAGGGGCACAAAACAATTAATTTAATTTTAAGGTTACATGGCCCCCCAATTTTACGCTTATCGCGCTGCCGAATGACCGTCTCTTTTTGGGGGTAGTCCGCTCTCTGGGCCTCTGTTCAGGATTGCCAACTCTTCCAATTTTAAACAATTTCAATCTAACAAACATACTTTTTCGTAATTTCACAATTATTAATAAACAATTTATATTAAACATTATAATCTTAATTAAACATAAATTAATATTCTTAATTAGGCATTACTACACTCGCATCACCCCTTTGAAAATAAGTTTTTCACTAGGAAAACTTATTAATATCATTTAACAAATTTAATAATTTATTCAACAAATTTATATATTTTGCAATTTTATTTTTTTTTCCTTTAACAAATTCAAAGTTGAGATAGACAAGAAATAATTAGAATGACAAATTCCACACATATATTTTGTATCATATTATAAAAATCGAAAACTTTATAATTTTCACATTTGCATAAAATAACATTTCACACTAATAATTAAATTACAACCTGTAACTAATCTATACATGCCAAAAAAATTAACGGAAAATTTTCTTAACATTGGTTACACAAATTTCAAGTTCACAATCTATTCAAGCGATTTCTCATCAAAGATCGCTTTACATTTGAAACAATTATTTGTATAGTTATACAGTTACTATCAGGGCAACATAGAAAAAAATAAGAAAAAGTTTACATAAAATACTGACCAAGAGCGCACATACTATTTCACGAAAAACGCAACAAATATGGGCAATAATCGCACCCTTTCAATTATAATTTCATTACATAATAATCAGTATATTAATTTGCTGGACGTTGTTTAGATCACAATCCGCACGCTGACAACGGACTTCTTCAATTTTCAATCGCAGCTCTCCTGCTCACTTCGCTAGAATGCAAGGGATTGCATCAATCAACATGCAACAGGGCAGCACGCTATAATGGTTCCGCTCTCTCTCAAAAATGGCGAAAAAAAAAAACAAGAGACGTCCAATTCTAAAAGGATCAGGGGGAGATATACTGAAAGCGGGACCACGCGCCGGAATTGGAAAGGAATTTGCAATTCTAGAAGTCGATGAAGAAAATCGCCTTGTCTCATCTCCACTTTTGTCGGTGAACGCTGCTCTTCCTACGTCCAGCTGAAAGACTTCCACTGGCAACAATCAAACGATCACTTCACCGTAGGCCGTTTCCCAACGAACCTACTGTATGTCTGTATGGACAGTACAGTCTTAGACACCCGTTCAAGCTCTCGTGGCTTGCCTACCGCGTGCTAAAACACATATTTAGCGAAGCATTCGAGCAGCGTGAATAGCTACTACCCGAAAAATACCAGTAGACCATCTTCGATCGAAACTTTCAGTTTCTCTTCTCTTCCGAAACTGTCCTGCGTCAATCTGCGCATTCGGTTTCTCTCTTGTCTCTTCTCTTCCGAAACCATCCTGCGCCAAGTCCCTGCGCCATTTGGTTTTTCTTCTCTCTCTCTCATCATTGGTGATCGATCACCTATCCGGTCGACTAAACTCAATGGATGGAACTCGGATTCAACTTGGTTGCCTCCAAACCGAGCCTTTTGAAATTTTGAAAAAAAAAGTTTATTCGAAACGTGTTTCTGTACTGCTTATCATTTAATATTTAATTTACCAAATTTTCTCAACAGTTCACTTCGAAACAATAACTACACATTTGCTCTGGCCAAATTCACGGAAAAAAAAATGACAAATCCCAAAATTTCGTAAAAATTTAATCACATCTATCTACCAATAAGGTCACTTATGGCAGTTACATCTGAGAAGATAAAAAAAGTCATAAAACGTACGAAACAAAATTGTACAGTATAAACAGAAAAGCGCCCATACATAGTAACTGTTAGTATAATTTAAGAAATATTATTGTTCAAACTACCGTCAGAAATCACATCGATACTTTTAAATACAAAAGACAAAAATGAACCCCAGAAACTTCATGTCATCACTTCTCTGACAATCATGAACCCTCTTGCCCTTTGGGGGGAAGCACACTTAGACGCCACAAAAACGTTACTGGCTATCTAGAAGGCTCCATTTCCGAGTGAACACTCAAGTCAATGTTTCAAATGCATTAGTGGCATCAGTTTAAACAATAACAATTTTCCAAAACAGTTATTAAAAAGTAAAAAAAAAAAAAATATTACTACCGAAAACTTTTTTAATACAGTAATTTCAACTTGAAACACCAAATTTCATATGAATCAACTCGCAATTCACAAATTACATCCGAGAGACGACTCTCTCCTTCAACAGAAACCCCAGTATGGTTTGCAAATCACAAAAATCCCAGTAAGTTACCGTTTCCAAGTGAAACTACAAATTTGCATCGTTATACTAAATAAGAATAGATAACATGCACTCAAAAATACACGCGATCTACTGTAAACAAAAACAAAACATTGCATAAATGAGAGCGGTCGCTTTGTTTGTAAGCGAACCTCTATACAAATATCCCTAACCGAATGAAACTGCATTATATCCTGACATAATTTTGTAATCTTTTCTATGCAAACGCTCGAACTAAAAAAGGACATTTTTCATTTCTAATACCCAAATTAAAATATCAAATCAAAACATCCTTTTTCCAATACAATCTAAATTCCAAATAAAAATTTAACCATTTTCATTGAACTGGAAGAAAGAAATAAATAAAAATCGGCCTACCTATAAAAATAAAATTGAATGAATTTCTAAAACGTAAAGAAACAATATGAAAAGAATTTTCTACACAAATTTCTGTAATTCAAAAAAAAATAATATCCAAATTTCATAAAATGTGTACCGCCGCACTTCTAGACCTATAATGGTAATTTTTTACTATCAGTCTGGTCTCTTCAATTCCCATAATTTATAGATCAATGGATTCGTTATTACACCAGGAATGCGATTTGGATCGTCTCAAGTGAGGGAACTGGCCCAAAACTAAGTTAGGACACGAAGTTTGTTTTGGGGTATAAGTGTGAAAAAATACCCTAAAATGCGGGTAATTCCTTCAGTAGAGACTATCTAGGGCCGTAGTGGTGCACAAACTTTTTTGATGTGAGGGCCAAGCGAAGAAAATAACAATGTATTAGCCTACTTACTTTCCATCTAAGTCATAAATTGGGTCACTTTTATATTCTAACTTTTTCAATGAATTGAAAAGACCCGTGGGGCCACTGAAAAGACCCGTGGGGGACACATTTGGCCCGCGGGCCAGGGTTTGTGCATCACTGAATTCTAGGGCGCATTCGCGATGTAAAAACGAATCCATTGATATATAAATTATGGAAATTGTAGGAACAGCCAACACGAGTGACCTAAAAGGTATACTGTATATATACATTTATATATATGTAGTAAAACGAACACTGTATATGTTCACTGTATATATTATATATATCGTAAAACTATACTAACCTAACCTAATTTTAGATACTACTCTTACCTATGGCAACGAAATGCTTTTCTGTTTTTATCGAACACACACTTATTACCACAAACAATACCTTCCTTGTTTTTCTTAGGGCAAATAAATTATTTTAGCAGTACACCGTGTTCTACATAAAAATTAAATGCAGCCTCTTCATCATCAAAAAATTTGCAGGAAGTTAAATACAGTGAATAATTACAACCATCGCAAACCGACGCCATCGTGACACTAAAACCTTATGAATTCAGGTCAAACCCCCCAATTTTGTTAGCGGTACCTTCCTAACCTTTGTGGGATCAGCCATTTTATCACTCCCAAAACCATGATCCGCGATTTTATCGCTCAAAAAAATAATTTCTTAACATTAATTTTATAGCTTTAATCGGCATTTGCCTTCATATTGTACTTAATAAAAGTTGTTTAAAAAAATGTAAAGAGTCTTATGGTAAACTTTATTTTCAGTTTCCAGAGACCGGACTGAGTAAAAAATTACCCCTATAATTAATTAATAAGTTCAATGTTACGCGTGGAAAGAACAATTTAGAATTTAATGCATAACATTTGTGTTTATTAAAGAAAAATCCTATGATTATTTATGTTAAACCAATTAAATTTTTTTTAAATAACTAAGAATTTAATACTCAATAGACATATACCGTAGTGATGTCAATATCCGAACAATATTTAACGATAGGCCTACAAGAAATCTTTCTTCAGTACAATACAATAGCCATTTTACAAAATATCAGTCGGAATTGTCGTGAAAATGAACGAAAGGAACGGAAAAAAAATAGATAAATCAGCCTACCTACCAAATTTTATGAGTATATAAATATATATATATATAACTAATATATACGTACAAGTTAATATGTAAGTATATAATTGAGTATATATTATAAAAAAAACAATTTATAGAAAATTTCACGACACAATTTCTCTATTTCAGTTAAACCAATTTAGCTTATTTTGAAGTATAACACAATCCTATACGGCCAGCCTATAATCACCAGTACACATTTGAAAACTTGTCGATCGATTTTTACAAACTAGATGGTGATTCTATATAATTTGAGTGCGCTGATCTCAAAAATATAGTTAGTTTTTCCCTATCACGTACGGTTTTCTTACTACAGGGTGTGTCATAAATTCCCCATTTATCCCCAAATGTGAACCATCTTATCGAGACCAACATTGGATTGCACATGCTAAACCATAAATTTTGTTGTTATAGACTACAGTAACGCTTACATAATAATGTAGGGTAAATATATATAACAACCACCAGTCCCGTTCCCAGCAAAATACTCTCTCCCTCCCATCAATGGGTGGTTAACATTTGGGGACAGATGAGGTATTACAACACCCCTTGTAGCACGAAATCTTTAGGTGATAGAGTAAAACCTAATTAAAGCAGAATTAAATAGCTCCTAGCTCTTGGACAAGCATATTGCTTGTTTATGAAAGAATAAAAAAATAACTGAAAGAAACAAAATATATTTACCATCTTCTTCGAAAAGAGGCACGAAGTCTTTCTCACAATTTCTGTACCAAGCGAAGTATGTGTCGGATGCCAATAAATTGTTCTCCTGCAATCTAGACCCCAAAAGTTCTGCAAAGTCCTTAGGCAGATTCAAATCCCTGACTAAGTCATTTAGTTCGGCTTGGGTTAATGGTTTAGGATCTCGGTCAGCTGTTGGCTGTTCATAAACATCATCATTGTCTGGATTTGAAGCTGAATCAGAATCTGAATTGTATTGATCCAGACTCTCGGGTGGGCGGGGAATAGGAACTTCTGGACCATGGGGTACCGGCCTTATTGCAGATGGAAGACTTGGGTATTGAAGGCTCTCTTTATTCTTTGCATTATAACCTTTAACATTGCAAGAACAGAAGTAGCAGTCGTTGGTATGGTTTCTAGGCTCGCGCCATACCATAGGGATCCCAAATGGCAAACTTTTCTTTTTACCTTTGCTCCAATTCCTTAGTGCCGCAACACACGTAAGACAAACCTTGTGTGTAGCCCAACTTTTGTCTTGATCTCCTAATTTAATTCCAAAATAAGCATGATAAGCTCTCTTAATGAAGGTCGTTACATTTGTCCTTACAACAACATACCGACCACAAATATAACAAAATATGTCTGGACTATGGGTACATCCTCTAGAAGCCATTATTAAAATTTTAAAGACGTAATGTAGAATTATCTATCTGAAAAATATGAAAAAACGAAATTAATTAAAGATAAAAAAGGTAAAAAATTACAAAACGCCCCAAAATTGTTTTGCTAATAACTTTAAAACTGTGGGTTATAGAAAAAAACTGGTAGCATTTTTTAATTCAGCGCAGCGAACTGCTTCAGCACCACAACTCAAAATAAAGAAATCGATTTTCATGCAGACCGGTGATCTGACAAATTATTATGTTTAAGATTATTTTTCGACTGTCCCTTAAAATGTAACTTAATCCTATTTAGCGCGAAGCGAAGCGAAGCAAAAAGCCCGTAAACCTACATAAACAATAAAATAAGCCTATCATTATATACAACCAATCGAAATATAATAAAAAATCTACTAATGAATCCCAGAAAATTTTACATGTTCATGAAATGTCTTACAATGCTATATATGTATATATACCTAGAAATGTGGTACAAATTTTCGCTCAAACATTTTTAAAGGACCGTATAAAATGCGTATCACACTATTTAAACTGACGTAATTCACTTACGTACAAATTCAGTGTACAATTTTTTTTATATTAATCGTTATTATATTATTATCACAATTATTACTAATTCCAAAAGTTTAAACACAAACAGTAAACAAAAGGTAAGCTGAAACAGGCATAACAGTGGAAGAGACGAAAAAAGAAAAATTGAGCCCATACAGCACGATAAATTTTGAAAACTGTATGTCCTCCCCGACGTAATGAACGAAATTTAACGGAATAACGACGCTCGCAATATTGAGTCAGACGTAAATTTTTCGGTAATTTTTTACTATCAGTCCGGTCTCTTCAATTCCCATAATTTATAGATCAATGGATTCGTTATTACACCAGGAATGCGGTTTGGATAGTCTCAAGTGAGGGAACTGGCCCAAAACTAAGTTAGGACACGAAGTTTGTTTTGGGGTATAAGTGTGAAAAAATACCCTAAAATGCGGGTAATTCCTTCAGTAGAGACTATCTAGGGCGCATTCGCGATGTAAAAACGAATCCATTGATATATAAATTATGGAAATTGTAGAAAGAGCCAACATGAGTGACCTAAAAGGTGTATATATATATTATATATACATTTATATATATGTAGTAAAACGAACACTGTATATATTATATATACCGTAAAACTATACTATACTAACCTAACCTAACCTACCTAACCTAACTTACCTAATTTTAGGTACTACTCTTACCTATGGCAACGAAATGCTTTTCTGTTTTTATCGAACACACACTTATTACCACAAACAATACCTTCCTTGTCTTTCTTAGGGCAAATAAATTCTTTTAGCAATACACCGTGTTCTACATAAAAATTAAATGCAGCCTCTTCATCATCAAAAAATTTGCATGAAGTTAAACACAGTGAATAATTACAACCATCGCAAACCGACGCCATCGTGACACTAAAATCTTATGAGTTCAGGTCAAACCCCCCAATTTTGTTAGCGATACCTTCCTAACCTTTGTGGGATCAGCCATTTTATCACTCCTAAAAACATAATCCGCGATTTTATCGCTCAAAAAAATAATTTCTTAACATTAATTTTATAGCTTTAATCGGCATTTACCTTCATATTGCACTTAATAAAAGTTGTTTAAAAAAATGTAAAGAGTCTTATGGTAAACTTTATTTTCAGTTTCCAGAGACCGGACTGATAGTAAAAAATTACCAATTTTTCTACCGACTCACTGCACCACGACTAAAAGAAATTTTGAGTCACTAGACTGCGAAAAGTAACGGAACCGTACAATGGAAAATGGAACAAACGAACATTTCAGAATCCAACGAACTCCCACAAAAAGAAAGAAAAAAACAAATTATATTTTTAGGCGCGTTTGTAAGGGACGCTATAAGGATGTCGAAGGCGATGCGCCATTTTGAATTTACATTGACCATGAAATTTTAAGGAATGGAAATCGAAATTTGCCTGCAAACGGGGTAAACTTTGCATTTAGATATTTTAATAATCGAAATAAAATATTTATTAATGCTATTAGCTATTATACCGGGCCGGAATAATTTTAATCGAAATAATGGGCACGTGGGTAAGTCTCATACGAAATATATGAAATATGATGTAGGCCCGCCGCAAGCCACCAAAAATGTCGTGAATGCGGTTTATTATTTATTATACTTCATTAATTACTCTACTTTCTGCTCTCTATTGCATTTCTCTTTATACTCTCTTTACTCATTTCCACAATACTTTATAACGCGTGGTAGGAGGCCGACCTAGCAGAAAACCGTTAGCCTAATGCAAGGGGGGAGGGGGTTCATTAACTCTTTTTAACGCTTGTTAACACTTTATTTAATCCCGAAAATGGTTTAGTTAAACGGGGGGACGCGAGCTGGTAGATTCAATTATAATAATTTTACGTCGGAGAGGGGCACAAAACAATTAATTTAATTTTAAGGTTACATGGCCCCCAACTTTACGCTTATCGCGCTGCCGAATGTCTGTCAATTTTGGGGGGTAGTCCGCTCTCTGGGCCTCTGTTCAGGATTGCCAACTCTTCCAATTTTAAACAATTTCAATCTAACAAACATACTTTTTCATAATTTCACAGTTATTAGTAAACAATTTATATTAAACATTATAATCTTAATTAAACAAAAATTAATATTCTTAACTAGGCATTACTACAATCGGAGTAACAAGAGTTTTTCTAGTAGTTTCGAGAAACAGGAAGCGACAGCAATAGGCCTGTAATTATTGCTGGACAGAATGTCTCCGTACTTATTTTTGACCAGGGGCAAGATATATACCCTTATGAACTCTGCAGGGATATAGCTATGAGCAAGCATGGCTGATAGGAGCAATGATATATGCAGACATACTACGTCATTTGCATATTTTAAGTGCCCATTCAATAAGTCATCTACCCCTGACGCAGAAGCAGTCTTTAACTCTTTAATTAACCTCTTTACTTCAGAAAATGATATCAAAATATTTTCCCTTGTCCCTCCCACAATCGTTTCGCTGCAATCTATCTTTTAAGATTATCCCTACTCACACTGTTAAGAATGTTAGAGCAGTGGTTTTTCCACAGCTTTGAAATTTCATCCTCCCCCGACACCCCATGGATTGTCGGAGGGAGGACATTTTTGACACCCGTTTGATTCTTAACAAATTTCCAAAATTTGTTATTATCGTTATTTATGCGAGCTTCACAGGCTTTTGATGCTCGAATAGACTCTTCTTCCTGTTTACATCGCCTTATGGCCGCCTTATACTGACCCCGACTTCTACACATATTCATGTATACTGGTCCTAATCTGGGTCTACCAGGAAAGCACCACAAATCATAGGCGTCTTTCGATTCCCTCTTCAGAGGGGCAATAAAATCATTCCATCCAGGAATAACCTTAGTATGATAGTTGTAAGATTTAATCAGGGGGCTTCCTGCTTCTCTTAACAGGGATATTATCTTACTATAATACCTATCTATGAGTTTACAGTGAGAATCATTTGCGAAAGGATTATTACAGGCAAGGTGCAAAATATCTAAATTATTAAAGAGGTGACATGTTCTGTCTTTGTATTTTATTTTCTGCTGCATATTAACATTGGACCAATCGACGCGATTATTCTTACCTATTGAGTTCTTGTTAAGTCGTGTTGCGCATAAATTAGTAACGTTAATTAATATTTCTAATGGTCTATGATCAGAAAGAAGGAAATCATGCAAAATATGAACTCTAACAATTCGATCCTTTAGATTATTACTAGTGAGACAATGATCAATCCACCTGGTGGTACCACTCATATCGCTAACGTATGTAAAATTACCACTGGCTACCCCTAATACATCTACATCACTTATACTTAAATTGGCCGACTCGCACATGTTATCCAATTCTACAAAGAATTCCGAGTTTACATGTGCGTTAAAATCCCCCATTATTATACAGTGAGAATATTTGGGGTTAACTGATAATGACTTAATTTTGTACAGCAAATCAATGTATTCATCTAGATTACTGCCGTTGTTGTATGGTTGGTAAATAGCAGTTTACAATTAATATGCAATCATTGTTCACTTGTAATTCAGTGCCTAACAACCTTACATTATCGCTTGTTAAAAATCTTATATGTTTTGACAAATTTTTCCTTAACAAGAAAGCAACACCACCATAAAGTACGCATGGTACATATATATATATATATTATTCACAAGTATTACTTGATCTTAAATGCTTATGAATTCCTATGAATTCTTATGAATGCTTATGAATTACGAATGAATAACCTGGTCTTAAATTTTGGACCCATTTAATAAATTTTTTATTCTCTACAACTAAAATGGAATATTTGCTGAAAAGAAAAATCTGGCTATTTGCAAATCTAGTTGTTCTTTTTGATCTACAGTTGGTTTAACTACATATGGCATTATCTGACCTTGCGTTTTCTTGGCTGGAGTAGAATGAAAAAATGGTATGAAAGATTCGGAAGTGGTTGAAGTGAATGAAGTCTCACTACTGTTAATTGTAGTGTCATCATGAACCAGGCTTTCATATGATTTACTTGAAGAGGGTCTACTCTCAAAACTGCCATGTCTATTTGTAGGAGGAGTTGCTGATGTAGCTGTATTTGTAAGCTCATCTGCTTCATCATCACGAGCCTGTACCCATTTTTTATTGCATCGATTTAAGTGATGTTTCACTCATTCTATTTTTTTCGAAAATACACATCCGCAGTATTTACACCGAACTCTATTTGGTTGGTCACTCATCATTTTTACTTCATCCCATTTAGCAGCTTTAAGTCTGCCACCAGTATGTACAGATCTAACTTTAGGCATTACTAAACAGATATTAATTAACTAAAACTGATCTCTGAAAAAAAGATGTTCAAAAATAAGAATAATGTCTACTGTCTAGGCCTGTAAACAAATTCCAATAAAAATTCAGAAAAACACGCTACCGTGTTGATTCAAAATAGAACAAACTAGCAAAAGATCGGCGCTACGCGCCGATTTTGCTAGATCTGCGGTGCTTCGGCTGAATTGTGAGCCTACGGCGTATTTTATTTTGAACATCAGTAGCCCTTTATCTGGATATCATTCCTATTCCTCTCACCTTGGGCCTCAGTAATTGGGGTGCCTGCGGCCTTCCAGTTACTGGCAAACCAATTATTCATTCAATAAAACTACAGAAAAGAACGCAGCCATGAAAATCTAAAGCTTCACAAATCTTAATACAATGAGCTCGGATTTGAAGCCTAAGATTTTCATGACTGCGTTCATTTCTATAGTTTTATTGACCAAATAACTGAACCGACAGTAATTGGGGGCCCTGCGGCCCGCCAAATCATAGTTTTCATTGTTTCGAATGTATCAATAATATTGTTATAGTGTTCCATTAGTTGTGATAAGCATGATCTTCCTGACCGGAATCGATGTTGGTTATCATTTTTTTTTCTGAGTTTCCCCATTAACCCCACCCCCTCCCCCATTTGCCCCACCAATTTTTTTTCTGAGTTTCCCCATTAACCCCACCCCCTCCCCCATTACCCCACCCCTCGATCTTCCTGACCGGAATCGATGTTGGTTATCATTTTTTTTTCTGAGTTTCCCCATTAACCCCACCCCCTCCCCCATTACCCCACCCCTCTCCCCCATTTACCCCAACAATTTTTTTCTGTTTCCCCATTAACCCCACCCCCTCCCCCACCCCTCTCCCCATTTACCCCCACCCTTCCCCCATTACCCCCAAGGGGGGAAGGGGACTGGCACCTTGCAAAGGATTTACTTTAATTTTTTTTGGTTACATATATATATCTCATCTATTTTTCTGAGTTTCCCCATTAACCCCACCCCCTCCCCCATTACCCCACCCCTCCCCCATTTTGTGCCAAAATTATGATTAAAAATGAAGAAATGGGAAGAATTGTACCCCTAAAAGGGGGGGGGGCAGGATTTATGTTAGGGAATTTTTTTTTAGCATGGGCACTGCAGAATAAAAAGACGCATCGAATGGTGAAAACCGCATTGTTCTCCAGTGGTTCCCAAACTTTTTTTGCCGCGGAACCCTTTGACATTATTTAAAAAAGCGTGGAACCCCTACCTATATTCAAGAATATTAAAAGCCACAAATTGTGGGATAAAAAGAGAACTTATTTATATTAAAAAATAAATTAAAAAATTCGAATAAAAAACCTTAATTTTTGTAAATTTGTACATAATTAGTTTAACAAAAATGAAATGAATACCTAATGGGAAGAATGCTTCTGCTTCTTAGACTCCAGTATCCTCTGGAAATTTGGTTTAATGTTGGATAATTGAATTCTCATATCTGGTGCAGCATCCAGTCTGCTGCGATATTCTGTTTTCGTGCTCGCATATCTTGAAAATCCTGATTCACACAAATATGTTGTTGCAAATGGCAATAGCACTCGTATGGCTCGTTTTGATAATTCCGGATATTCGTCACTTAAATTTCCCCAGAAAATAGCTACCGGAACTTCTTCAAACTTGGCCTTTAACTGAGTATCTGAAGTAATTTCTATTAAATTTTCATAATCCACTGCTAGAAATCCTGTTGGCTTTTCTTTAACTTTGAATGGATTCTGTACCCAGTAATGGTCTTTGTTCTTCAAATTTGGAAAATACTCAATTAGAGATTCTGATAAGCTGTTGAGATGATTTTTAATATCATTGAGGATTTCAACATCTAATTCCACTTCGGATTCTTGGAGAAAGTCACTAAGAAGCGGAAAACAGTCAAGAGTATTTTGTTCCACATCTGAGATCCAGTACTGCAATTTACGTGATAAAGATACCATTTTATCTTGCGCTTGAAAAATGTTTACTTCTTTCCCTTGCAGAGATAGACATGTTTCATTCAATTTTGAAAAAATATCTGCTAAATATGCAATCCTTGCTAGCCATGCCATATTTGTTAATCTGTCAGATAATCTAAATTTATGATCAATAAAATAATACAACAATTCTCTCCTCAATTCAAACATTCTCACAAGAACATTTCCTCGTGAGAGCCACCTAATTTCTGTATGTAAAAGTAGAGTGTTATGAAGACTACCCAGATCTTCACACAAGGCCTTAAAAATTCGTGATTGCAATGGCCGAGATTTAATAAAATTGATAATCTGCACTGCTTCGTCCAAAACTATCTTTAATGAAGCTGAAATCCTTTTTGTCACTAATGCATATCTGTGAAGAATGCAGTGATTACTGTTGCAGTTTTTTGCAACATTCTTGATTCGTGTTACAGCGCCAGCTAATTTTCCTGTCATTGCCTTTGCTCCATCGCTGCATACTGAAATACATTTTTCAAAGCCTATATCATGCGTTTTCATAAAATTATCAATGCAATTAAATATATCATTTCCTGTGGTATGCAATTCTAAACTTTTGCAAAAAAGCAAATCTTCTTCAATTTTCTTATTAAAGTCATATCTAGCAAACACAAGTAAAATTGCTAGTCCAGCAACGTCTGTTGACTCATCTATTTGTAATACATAAGCATCACATACACGCAATCGTGAAATAAGTTCATTTTGAATGTCATTAGCAATATCATTAATACGTCTTGACACCGTATTGTTGGAAAGAGATACAGCCTCAACTTTCTGAACAGAATCTTCATTAAACACGCAAGATATTATATCTTTGGTAATTATTCGTTTTAGTGCTTTTCCTCCTTTCTGAACCAAAACACATTTTCCTGGTGTTTTGTGGTGTGATTTGTTCAAATCTGAACTTCGTTTCTTTGGGAAATGAGCCGTTTTTGAGAAATTTTAAAATTGAAAATTTCTCAAAAACAGCTCATTTCCTAAAGAAACGAAGTTCAGATTTGAGCAAATCACACCAAAAAACACCAGAAAAATGTGTTTTGGTTCAGACCTAACCTAACCTAAACAGACCTAACCTAACCTAAACAGACCTAACAACCTAAACAGACCTAACCTAACCTAAACTGATTGGGTTTTGTTGCCAGACCGTTATATCCAGCTTTTCACGTCTTTCCAACAACGCTCAATATTTTGAATGTGAACGGTGTCTTCCACGAACCGCTGTGAATGGTTGACTGTCCGGTGAATGTAGCCTAGATTTCCAAGTTGAGAATACGCACGCCACTCGTCGGAATAGATTGTAGTCCCAGGCCTAATATGTTGCTGGATCAGGCGAACAAGAGTTGTTGCGTCTCTCTGAGGAACCGCAAACAATAGTAGTTTTTTGGAACTGCGTTCCAAGGTACCAAAAACCCAGGCAATCACAACCTCCGCAAACCAAAATGAAAACCAGACTGAAAAAGCATTCTTAAATGAGTATGCATTATGAGAGACTCAAAATGTACGTCTCTGATTGGTCGGATAAGGTCACGTGAAACAAAAACGATTTTTAATTGGTTGTTTTGACCTATGTTTCCTAATTTTGCCACGAGATGTCTCCCCATAAAACTGGAGAGGGCGACGTTCGTTAAAATTTTAACAGCGTTAAAAGCTAAATACTCGGTCAATGGCCTATAATGGCTGCTTTTTACGTCTAAATTTAAAAAAAAATAAAAAATTTCCAGAAAAAATAATTATTACATTTCCTTGATTTTTATCAGTTTCCCTGAGGTTTCAAGGTGTCCTGAATATGAATTTATATGTTAAATTGTCATAGAATGTCTCCTTCTATCGAAAACGAACAAAGCATTAAAACGAATATTAACCATATCTTTTAATAAAGGTTTTATAAGTGATTCACCAATAGTATGTGCCTCACCAGCAAGAGCAATGCGGTAACATGCTTTATATGACGCTTCTGTTGCATTTTCATTGTCTGTTTTACATTTTTTTAATAAGACACTTCTAGAGCTATTCAGACTTTCAAGTTTTCTTTCAAAAAAGAAATATCTTTATTTTTAAAAGTCTGATGGTTTGTTTCCATATGTCTCTGTAACTTTGCTGGTGCTAAAGAACTGTTTGCTAATATTTTGTTACAAAGTAAGCAAAGGGCATCTGGGGCTTCTTCGTCACCAATACTAGTAAAACCATATAACAAATAATTAGGATCATATTTACGTTTTTTCATAGATGTCTGCACAGAATCGGAGGAAGCAGATTTCTTTTTTTGTGGATTAATCACACTAGAAGTTGGTGGTTGTGCAGCTTCTGCAATTTCTGTATCTTCTATAGATGCTTTTGTTTCACTAGTTTCTGCATTACTAGTAATTTCAGTTTTTTTACGAAACCCATATTTTAACCATCGATCCATTGAAGGGTTAATTTTCACGAATTTTGAAATATTACAATTACGAAAAATGAATAATAAAAAGTTCTAACCAAATTAATTCACAGAGGACAACGATTTCAAAGATTGCACTAACGAAGTGTTTATCAAGTAGGCCCAGTAGGTAGAGGCAAGCAACGTTGCTGCACAATCTTCTGCACTTTAATTATTCGTTAGGCTTCACTTAGACCTGTTAGCGTCTTGTAAACAGATGCACAATATCCCATGTAAACATTAGGAAAATACTGATATTTTTACTGCGCATTCTGCTGCAGTTAATAAAGTCCTTTTGTATAACCACCTCAGATCACTTCACTTCCAAAGCTTACAAAACAAACTGATAACGCACGCTCGAGTCGAGTACCTCGACTACTATAGAAATAGATTATGACAAGTTCAAAACATGTTGGCTACGTCTCCAAACGCAGTTTACATCATTTTACATGCAGATTATGTACTAATATTAATAAATGTTTTCCATTAATGATAATTTAGTTGCTATTTATGGAAATTTCTTTTAAAAAGTAAATCAAATACGCAAAACATGATAAGTATGGCCAAAAAAAATTGGCAACTCTTACAGAGGGCGCTGCTGTTACGTTCGAAATGTTTCGTTCAAGCCTATTGCCGTTTCTAAATATTTCGCTCAAACCATACTTATGCTTTATTTTCCTTCGTGCAAAATTTCATATTTTCTTCGCTAGACTTATTTTTTTGAAAATGAGTAATTTATATATTTTTTAAATAAAATATTTTTTTATTTTAAACTTTAGCTCGCGGAACCCCTGAATTTTTTCGCGGAACCCTGGGGTTCCGCGGAACACACTTTGGGAACCACTGTTCTACACCAATTGTAGCGACCTGTAGGTGTGCGCAAAAAAACTGTTACATAAATAAATTCTAAAAATCATAGCTATAACTTTAATTTAAATTATGAAACCCAAAAACCCACCCAAAAACCCATGGGCGTTGGGTTTTTGGTGAAAAACCAAGGTTTTTGCCAACCCTGCTTTGAACCCTATAACTACTCAAACAACGGAAGAAATAGACAGGAAACATCCTCAACCTTGAAAGAAAATAACTTTGTCGTCAGAGGGCTAGCTAGCTGCCCAAAGACCTACGCAACACGAATGGTTGTACTGTAGTTGTGGAAGCCTTCAAAACAAGAGTAACCTGCCTGGCTCAGATCAATTCCAAATGAGCCAAGTGTACCTGCTATGTGAAATGGAGAGCTCAAGAAAACAAACTCTCTACTTCAATAGCTTGATCTCTGTGAAATGAAGAATCATCGCACGAAACACCTGTGAGGTTAAAGAAGCATCTGAAGTGAGAAACTACAGTATTCGTTATTTGAAACTATAGGAACAGTGCTGAGAAAGTTTTTAGTCATTCAAAAGAACAGACAACAAAAACTAAAGACAAAAATAAAGCTCACTTACATTGAAGTATTCATTGCTAATATTAGCTAGGGTCATTAATGTCAGTTATTTCAATATTTTATGAATATTTGGACTATATACAGTACATATTTATGATTAGAGGTTATAGGGCCCCTCTGATTCGGACGAATCAGTGATCCCTGAAAACAAACCTTAGCCTATATATTCCATAGGAAGTTTATTTTTTACATTTAATACAGGTTAAAATGATTACAGTATGTTGTGTGTTTAGATAATATAATGAAAGAGCGCGGAAACCATTTATTTAAAAAACAATAATAAGAAGTACGTATGAAGCATAAAGTCTTAATACAAATGTTTACCATTAAAATATGAATTGTTTTCATAGAAAACTATTTTGAAGGGTAATTACTATAAATTACATACGTAGTTAAGTTTTTTTTTGTACTTTTTTACTTAAATTGAGTGTTCTCGAAATTCAAATTCAAATTCAACTCAAAAAATCTTTATTCAGAAAAGAATAAAAGTGAGAAAGTTTTAAAATTTTTAGATATTTGTTATGACATTATACAACATCGGAAGCGCTTTAACACTGGCAAGGTCAACTTGGGGAGAATATTAAAATATGATCATCAGAATCGAAAGTGCGCAGCTCAGATCCACAAGGAACAGTATTAACTACAATCCTCTTCATTATCATGCTAACAGACATAGACAATGAAGTCGACGACAACAGTATAGTAACATCCTTTGTTGACGATACAAACATCAGCAGAACAATTGGCAATGCAGAAGAGGTGGAAGCCCTACAGAGGGACACAAACAGAATATACTACAAATGGTCAGAAGACAATAATAACATGAACTTTTAACACCGAGAAATTTCAGCACTTCAGATATGGGAGAAATAAAGAACTTAGCATACTATGCCCCAGATAAACAAGAAATTCAGAGAAGCACGAAAGCAAGAGATTTAGGGGTAATAAATAATGACCGATAATGCAAAATTTAAAACACAGAATCAGATAGCAAAAAGAGTTACGGGACAGCTACTGAGAAACTTTAAAAGAAGTGACGAGAAGGCAATGAATGATTATTCCTCCTAAAAACATTGATCATGTCAAAACTTGAATACTGCTGTCTTGACATCCTCATGCATAAAAGAAGAAATTAATAAACTAGAAGTAGTTCAGAGGAATTTCAGAGCTAAGATTGATGATGGCTGCAAAGAATTCAACTACTGGGAAAGACACTAAAGCTAAAACGTCAAAAATGCCGTCTGTTTTCTTCTCTACTTGATGCCGTTTGGAGTAGTAAGGTTTAGATTCAACAAACAGCAGTCCATAAAATAAGGAGTTGGGAATACTCAGTACGTGAAATAATTTTGTATTTATTAATGTTCATTATTAATATTTCAAATAATTTGTTCTATCAATCAAATAATCGTACGCCAAAAAAAGTAAAACTTAGAAATTAATAAAAATGGTGGAAAATAAAGCTTTTTTCATTCTTTCATTATTATTATTATTATTATTATTATATACAAACAAGCTTTGTCGAAAAGTCGGTGGAAAATAAAGCTTTTTTCATTCTTTCATTATTATTATTATTATTATTATTATTTTATACAAACAAGCTTTGTCGAAAAGTCGGTGAATTCGTGGCTCTTTTCAAATGACAGAAATTTATAAAACATCAATAATTTCTTTTACAAATTATTAGTATTGTTCAGAATGAACAGTTCGGGCGAAAAACAAAACAACGTTACCTAAACAGTCCGAGTTGACAATTATATATAAAGTATGTGTGTTGTAATAGCGAAAAATATATACATATCTATGTAAACTCTGTGTATATGAAAAAAACAAAGAACTGAATTATTAATTATTATTATTATTATTTTGTACCATGCATAGGTTAGTTATGAAAAGTTTACTGTTTCGTTTGGAAAAATATAATGAATAAAAAAAAATAGGTCAACTCCAACATAGAAAACATGAACCAATTTGAGGAAAATAAAAAAAAGAAGTTAAAATGCAAAAGTTTTCGTACATTTATTTGCAAAATTATTTAACTTTTTTTGTTATTTTGCCTGAAAATTTAATTTTTTTTATCAGTAGTTGGTTGTTTATTGATTAGAAACTGTTGGCAATTCTGAATTTTAGAATTTTCTTTTTAATAAATCTTCAAGAAAGACGAATGACTGACTGACTGTACAGTGTACAACTGTACATACACCATTAATAAGCAATGGGTAGTCGTGGTATAGAGGTGTCTACAGATCTTAAGAGATCTGTTACTGCTGCACACGAGTTTGCAAAGAGTTATAGGAAGATAGAGAAAGAACTTCGAATTCCATTTACGACGGTTGTCCACTTATAAAGAAATGGAAAGGCTTTGGAACAATCACAATTCTACCAAAGTGTGGACGATCTTGCAAGATTTCAGACCGTACAGCTGGACAGATTGAAAGAATGACTGCTACGAATCCACGAGCGACTGCAGGTGATATTTGCCAAACATTAAGATTAAGATCGATGTCCATCCGTCTACTTACTGTACGTCGTACATTGAGAAAGAATGGTTTTCATGGAAGAGTTGCACGAAGAAACCCTCTAAAGCGTGCAAAGAAGTTCGTTTTAACCCTTTACCGCATGAATTTTTTGTAGGGTTAAGTTATGAATGTGTGTATTTGACAGGTTACAAATTCGTCCGTTTATGCAGTACACCAAGGATCGCCGAAATGATGGATTTGCATTCTGGAAGAAAATAAATACAAGCTAAGACTAATTTTATCAGTGGTCTTAAATAGCACATACACAAAGGTGGGCACCCGGGCCTCAAAAAGGACCGACGGTCCCGGTCCCGGTCCTTGCCTCAAACTGGACCGATGGTCACGGTCACGGTCCTTTCTTTAGATAGGACCTAGGAACGACTCGGTCCTCGGTCCTTATATATAATATAAGTGAAAAATTTGATTAAAATGAAAAATGAAATTAAAGACACCGGAAATCTTTAATTTTATTAACGTAAATTATAATTAATACAATACATAAATGATGAAAAAAAGTTATTAAGTTAAATGCTTGAGTTTCCCTTCAAGAAGACTAGCATTTCAAGACTAGCATCTTCTTTAGAACTTCAAATAATCACTAAACACACTAAAATCACTAAAAAAGACCGTCCGGAATTGCTTAAAAATGGACCGTCGCTCCTCATTTCGGTCCTCACTGAGAAAAGGACCGACTTTCCCGCTCATGGTCCTTAAAAAGGACCGAGTTCCTGGGTCCTTTTGGAACTCGGTCCTGCCCACCTTTGCACATACATCATGGCCCCCCCCCCTCTCAAAAGTTCAATTAGTTTGTTTATTTTTGCTTTATAATAAAAAAAATCTTAAAAAAAATTGTATCTCAAAAATGAGCAAAATCGAACGAAGAGTACCAACCAATCAGGTTGGAGATTCATGATAGAGCAGTACATAAAACAAAGAGTTGCACATGTAGAGTTTGAAATATTTTTCTCTTATTAATTATTTCATTGTTTTTATTATTTTAAATAATTTTCTAGCAGCCAGATAACATACGCAAAATTATGAAACTGTTGAAATAAATAAAAATAATGTCACTGAAGCCATCGAAAATCGGTGGTGGTCGGTTTCGTGTCTAGAATCAAATAACAGAAGTTCATAAAACATCAGTTATTTCTTTCAGTTCTTCTTCTTCTTCTTCTTCTTATTATTATTATTATTATTATTATTATTAATGATAATAATAAGAAGAAGAAGAAACTTGTCATATTTGTAGGTAAATAATATTTACAAAAGAGTTTTAAAGTTTTAAATTATTTTAAATTAAAATAGTTAGCATTAAAATTTTTTCATCAAAGAAAATAATTATTAAAGGGTAACGTACTAAAATAATTATTTACATTTGAACCTTTACTACCCACTAATCTAACCGCTATACACTATAGATATATTACATTATATATGGTCTAGTCGTAATAATAGTAATAATAGCACTAATAATAATAATACTTAAGCATGTATTATTATTATTATTATTATTATAAAATTAAAACGATGTTCGTGTTAGACTTCGTCATCGTAGTAATTGTTAATACTTAACGTTTATGAATAACTCGTGTGTGTTCATTCAGTAAGTGAAATTAAAATTAAAAATCTTAAAATTTTTGGTACTTACGTATTATCGGGACTACCAAACTGTTTATAATGTATTTTTGCTCTCGTCATTTTCGTTTAAACTAACGAAAATATCACAACTTAACCGCAACCTCGGGATGGGACGATCCATCACCGCCAACTCATCGCCGCCAACTCAACTCCGCCGACTCAACTCCAGCCAACTCATCGCCGCCAACTCAACTCCATTTTTTCAAAAAATAAATTAAATTTATTTTTGAAGGTTAGAGCTTTAAAAAATTAAAAATCGTTAGAAACTCTTTATTCTACTACATTAAAAAAAGATTAAAAGGTTCAAATTTTAATTAGTGGTAATTGTAGGCAATCCCACGTAAATATTCTAATGGTGATCGTTGCTCAAAGCTTAAAACTAGTTTTAATATACGGTCATCAGCATCACGATATTTTTTTAACTTTGAAGGTGGAGCATGACCTCCTACAAGTTGTTCGAGATACATATCTCGACTCTTCTGTATTTTGTATAAGGCATCTATAATGTTAATTGGTGAAGGTTAGGATGGGTTAGGTTAGGTTGGGTTAGGTTAGGTTGGGTTAGGTTAAGTTATATTATATAAATAAAATATATAAATATAATTAGTTATGTTTTCAATGGTTCTTGCAAGTGTTTTTAATTTCCTTCAGTACCTATCATCGCACTAAAGAAAGATTAATAAATTATACAAAACATTATTTGGCAACGGTGCATTCGGAGTTGAGTTGGCGGCGATGAGTTGGCGGCGATGAGTTGGCGGCGATGAGTTTGGCGGCGCTGAATCGGCGGCGATGAGTCGGCGGCGATGAGTCGTACTAGACGCAACCACGGGACTACCAAACTGTTTATAATGTATTTTTGCTCTCGTCATTTTCGTTTAAACTAACGAAAATATCACAACTTAACCTAACCAATCATCAAGGGCGTACAGTTGACCTAACTGGGCATTCAGTTGACCTAACTGGGCATTCAGTTGACCTAACAGGTTAATATTGGTTATTTCACCTAAATATCTTCTGATCCTTTCGTATTAGGCACTTACTGTCGCATTTCACTGACATTCATAGTCATACTGTCACTGAATGCCCGGTTAGGTTAATTGAATGCCCGGTTAGGTCAACTGTACGCCGTTGATGATTGGTTAGGTTAAGTTGTGATATTTTCGTTAGTTTAAACGAAAATGACGAGAGCAAAAAATACATAATAAACAGTTTGGTAGTCCCGATAATACGTAAGTACCAAATTTTCAATTATAATAAAATTTTAATTCAAATTTGAAAAATTTAAAATTTCAATTAAAGTTTAAAAAAATGCACAAACGGGTTTCTTGGTAAAAAAAAAAAAATCAATTGAAATTTCACACCTCTTAGTGAGGCATCCAGGGCATCACCTCTCCCCGTATTCATTATTATCCACATTAATGATGGAGTTCATTAAAATAAGCTACTGGTACCAATGTTATTTTACCACTGCAGAATCCACATTCATTTCTAGCGCGCCATCTGCTACCATCATTCGTCTATATATATACCCTATATAAGACATTGAAAATGTGGTTTAAGGATGTTAAGGTGGGTGTACACGGCGCTGTTTCTCGTGCTATTCAATATTCATGGAATGGTATATCGTATGAAACTCGTACAGGAGTGTGATTATAGAAGTAGCATGCGAGAATGCACACACACGGTTCGATTTTTAGTCAAGAAGATGGACTCGGTAAGAGAGGGTTGTGGAGTTATTTGCGGGATGATAGCATATGATTTAATAACGAAAATGAAAAAGAAGAAAAAGCGACCCTGGGTGCGTCAGTGGGTACAAAGACGTCAAACTTTGGGTGTTTCTAACACAATGATAAATGAATTGCGTACGGAAGATCCTAAATCATTTACCAATTTCTTTCGGCTGTCTGAAGAGCAATTTCATTTCCTCTTACGTAGAGTTGAATTTGATATACAAAAGCAATGGACAAATATGCGTGAACCCCTACCAGCAAAACAAACTGGAAATTACGCTCAGATTTTTATGTACTGGTGACTCATATAGAAGTCTATCATATCTATTTCGTGTTCCACCGACAACAATTGGCAAGTTTGTTCCAGAAGTATGTGCAGCTGTATACAACGCACTAAAGGAATTCATACTGGTAAGTGATAATTCCTTATGCATGTTGGTTGAATTATATATTTTTTTTAAAATTCCTTCTTTCACTCTTACATATAAATATGATAAATATTCAATAATAATTACAGACAGTGTATTATTTAATTATGCAATTTACCAAATATTTTAGGATAATGATAGCCAGTAGCTTATATTATATTTAGTTGGGTAATCAAGTATACTGTATTTGTTCATCAACAAGTTCTCCACAATACTGTGACGTTTTAGAAATTTAGCAAAAAATTTGTCATATAGTTTCCGTCGTTTTTATCAGAGTTCTGAAGTGCATTTGGCGGCGAAGGAGTGATAGGTAGTGGTGTAGAAGAGCAGGATGGAGTAGAAATGGGTGTTGAGTGGGATTGTGATATGTAATGAGAAATTGGAAATTTGTAATTGTTTGCTGGATTTGTAATTGAAGTTGAAGAGCCTGATCCAGAGGCATATTATTATTTAGCTGGAGCGCAATACTTTTCCCAAACATATCAAACTCTGTTTCTTTTTTTCCCAATGCGTGATATCTCTCGTAATTTTTCAATCGTTGTGAATATATATATATACACACCCATCATTGCTTCCTTGTTTTCTTCTTCTTTTCTCCGGCTTCATTTGTGGCTGACGACGCTCATTCAAATTGCCATTGTATCCATGAACAGTTTCATTGTTGTCCGTCATTTGTGAATTTAAATCGGAGACTGAGGGCTCACCCACGTTAAAATCCTCACCAACAGTGACCCCTTCACCAGGATGTTCTCGCTCCTGAAAGCACTGAGAGATTAATTGCGCTATGTCTTATCCAACATATATTCAGTAACATTAATAAATCATTATCATTATCATTTATTATATCAATCATTATCATTATCGTTTTAATCATTATCGAATCATTATCATTATCATTTATTATATCAATCATTATCATTATCATTTTAAGCATTATCAAATCATTATCATTATCATTTATTATATCAATCATTATATATAAGAGATAATAAAAATATTAATGTTAATAGATGCATTTAAGAAATAAGTAAACTATTATTCATTCTTTTTAGGTACCATCAAGACTGGAACAGTGGCAAAGTATTCAGAAAGGATTTAATGACCGCTGGAATTTTCCCAATGTATGCGGAGCTATGGATGGAAAGCATATACATACAGCTACAGGCACCCTTTAACAGTGGATCAGATTATTTTAATTATAAAGGTTGGCAGAGCATTGTTCTTTTTGCAGTGATTGATCATGACTACAAATTTATCTACATAAATGTTGGGGCCAAAGATCGTTTCTCGGATGGAGGTATTTTTCGTAATTCAAAATTGCACAAGGCATTACATGACAATGCATTACATATTCCAGATAACGGAATTTTTGTGGCAGACGACGCATTCCCTCTAACTTCACATATAATGAAGCCATACAAAAAAAGAACCTTAACTTTAGATGAAAAAATTTTCAGCTATCGACTCTCCAGAGCTATGCGTATCTCTGAAAACGCATTTGTTAATTATGGCCAATCGTTTCCGAATTTACAGAAAAAGCATCCATTCAAAACTTGATACAGTGATTAAAATAATTTTGGCTACCTGTGCTTTGCACAACTGGTTAAGATCCTCGACTGCTACAAACTACTGGAACACTGGACTGGCTGACCATGAAGACACAGATAACGGAGCCATAATTCCAGGTCGGTGGCGCAGTGATTTACCTAGAGAAGGCTTAGTCCCTTTCACATCAACAAGGTACGATAATACCTCCCTATATCCCACAACACTTGTAAAACTATGTTTTCTTAAATTTGTTCTACATCTTGGTTTAAATAATTTCATACTATGACCTCTAGTCTGGTTATTGTGATCTTTAATGAAAAGAGAATCAAAATCTATCTTATCCAACCCTTAATTTTACTACCTTAAACTATACCCAATCTATCAACATGTGCGTCTAATTACTTCTACCGGCAAACTATTCCAGCTATTTACTATTCTATGCGTAAAAACGTTTTTGGCAACTGCTGTCTCGAACCTTCTACTTGTCAACTTACACCCGTTATTTCTAGTCCTATTATATTGAGATATTTCGAAAAAGCTACCTCTATCTACGTTATCGAACCCATTCATAATTTTGAAAACTTGGATTAGATCACCCCTTAGCCTCCTAGTCTCGAGTGTAGTTAATTTTAACTCTTTAAGCCTATCCTCGTACGACTTTGACCAAAGCGACAGAATCATCTTAGTTGCTCGTCTTTGAACTCTTTCGATTTTGTCTATATCTTTGCGCATATGCGGATTCCAAAATTGGATCGCGTACTCCAAATGGGGTCTAACTAATGGTTTATAAAGAGGAACTATAATATCGCGCGATTTGTACTCAAAATTCCGAGCTATAAAACCTGACACTTTGTTCGCTTTAATGGCCGCTGCTGTACTTTGTTTCGCTACTTTTAAATCACCAGTGACTATAACTCCTAAATCTTTTTCCTGCTCTACGCTTATCAACTCTTTTCCTGACATACTATACGCAAAATTACCGTTACGCGAACCTATATGTAAAATTTTGCACTTATCGACGTTAAATCTCATTTGCCATGTGACTGACCAATCAACGATTTTATTCAGATCATTCTGGATTTTACCTCTATCTTCGTCATTAATCGCCCTACCACCCAGCTTCGTGTCATCCGCAAACTTTGAAAATGTACTGACTAGGCCGACATCTAAATCGTTAATATATATAAGAAAAAGCAAGGGGCCCAATACAGAACCCTGAGGAACGCCACTCGCTACATTAGCCCAACACGACTCCGCTCCATCAACGACCACCCTCTGTTTCCTACCTCGCAACCACTCTTCTAGCCAATTTATTACTACACCCCTGATTCCATGAGCCTTAGTTTTCTCAATGAGTCTTTTGTGCGGTACGGTGTCAAACGCTTTTTGAAAATCTAAATACACTACTACATCAACCGCCCGATGACTATCGTAAACGTCAACCACGCTTTGAAAAAATTCTAAAAGATTAGTTAAGCAAGATTTGTTTCGCCTAAAACCGTGCTGCGTATTTCTAACTAAGTTATGCAATTCTAAGTGTTCGACTATACGATCCCTAATTATTGATTCCAGTAGTTTACCTACAACAGACGTTAAACTGATTGGCCTATAATTTCCCGCCGCACCTTTATCGCCTTTCTTAAAGATAGGTGTTACGTTTGCTAACTTGAAATTATCTGGTACGCACCCCTTAGAAACAGACGCATTAAAAATCTTTGTTAGCGGCACAACAATGCTATCTTTTAATTCTTTTAGTTGTATGGGATATATGGAATCCGGCCCCGGTGATTTACGCGTTTTCATTTTATCAATATGGCACATTACCTCCCCTCCACTAACCACAATATTATCCAAAATATTACCATTTCAAAAGGTATTATGTCTATGACCGTAGGGATATTCGTCACATCTTCTATAGTAAAAACTGACGTAAAGAATTCGTTTAGCAAGGTAGCCATTTCCTTGTTTTCAGAAACTAGATCTCCGTTAACATTTTTCAACTGCCCCAAGACACTTTTTACTGGATTTCTGTTGTTGACGTATTGAAAGAATCGCTTGGGGTTTTCTTTACGGTCACGAGCTATGGAGATTTCAAATTCGCGCTTGGGCTTTTTTATTACAGTTTTCGCTTCACGCCTTAGAGATATGTAGTTCTTTTGTAACCACAAATTGTCTTTATTGCATTTATGTAACCTATAAGCCCTATCTCTACTTTTTATAATGTCTCCTACTCTAGAAGTAAACCACAAGGGCTTGTTATTTGCTTTCGCACGCTTAATTTTGTACAGTACACATTACTCATTTATAGTCCTAAATACTGTTTCAAACGATTCCCACATTAGTTTTGCGTTGGAGTTCCCCATTACGTTTTCCCAATTGGCGTGTGACAATTTATTTAAATTTACAAAAGTGTGTGTGTGTGTGTGTGTGTGTGTGTGTGTGTGTGTGTGTGTGAAACGAGGAAATCTTCTGAAAAAATTAAATCAACTACAGTCCGAATAAGTAATGGTAAATGACAAATACGAAAGTTTTTCTTTTTCATGATGGAAGTCCAACGTCGGCAACGAGTCACTAGCCAGTGAACTAGCTACCCGATAATTCAGTTAGTGAGTTTTTGTACAAAATAAATACTTAAAACGAAACTTTGCGAAAAACTGTGATTATTTACTGAATTATTAATGTTCGTATTTTCATGGGAAAACTGTTTTATAATGGAGAAATAATAAGATACATAATGATAATGTAAAAATATTGATATAAATTTTTTTTAGCACATAAGCACCTGGAGATAAATGGGTCACTATAACGATTACCCATTTAAGTCTAAGGGCTACGTCGTAGCCAACGTCGTAACACTGCCTGTCATTGATCAGCGAAGTTGAGAGATATTGGGTTGGATAGTAGTTGGATGGGAGACCGTCCTCTGCGTCCAGACTATGTAGCGACCTGTGGTTCGGATCCCACGTAAAGCTGCAGGTCCCCTTAGATGTTACTAATGAGGTTAAACAACACCTTCATTACTTACTTATTTAAGTCCAAGGTGCAGAAAACCCAAATTGGTTCTACTGTATCTTCCTATCCTCCCCACTTTAGTTATTTCCAGTCGGTTATTTCATTATGGAACCCGACCACGGATCGTCCAAAGCTAATACTGTATAAGAAATCGAAAAAGAAATCACTGATTCAACTCGCTGTTCCTAATTTCTTTTTGTATATAAACTCTCCATACCAGGGTCTTAGTTTCCCTTCTGGTAGTTGCACGCCAGATCATATCGAATCAATTCATTCATAATGGGTAAATATGTCCACATTTGTTGGTATTTGAATTGCAGTACTAAGCTTAATAGACTCAGTAGACTACTTCAAATATCAATAGAAATATGTGAAATGTCACAGTTTCTGCCAACTTCCTCCGTAACGACTAGCGTCAAATCTTGTGCATTAATTACTATTGCAGTCATTTATGATACGTGAATGCACTACAATATTACGTTAATCACGGTGACAGGGTAAAATCATTCCATTTCATATCCAGTGTTGGAAGTAGCGGCGCTGCTTTTGAGGAAAAGTAGCGAAAGCAGTAGGGGCACTACATTTTAGGGGAATTCCAACCGCTACTCACTACTTTTAAAGTGAATAAAAACCATTTTTGTTCTTATGGTTTTCAAGTTAATAATATTACAATAAATAAAAGCATTGAAAAATTAAATTTGGGCCACTAACAACAACGTGGTGGTGCTTGAAAGTCTGCCTGCGTTATCAGCTGGAATGGGCTACATTTAGTTTGGTCATCATCGAGTTCCCGATGCTGCCGCATACATGTAGTCACACTTATTATAAATAAATAATGCATATTTGACTGTTTTTATTATTTTCACTAGGGTGCGGTCAAAAAAGTAGCATGAAATAGTCCAGTTCTACTAGTAGCACTTATTCCTACATTATTAGCAATCAAATAAAAGGACTGTGAATTGAATCAATGCAATTTTTACTATCCCACCACTGTAGAAGATGTAACAAGATATTGGTTTCTTCCTTTTGCTTGCTTTATTCATGTCCTCTTGTTCAATACAGTATGCACCTTTGTTTCCTCGCACAGTTGCTCAGTGACTGAAAGCAACAACTTAGCTACTGAATTTGTGATTTACAGATGTGTACATTAAGTAGCGGTAGCGCGCTACTTTTCCAAATGAGTAGCTGTAGAGGTAGCGCCGCTACATTTTGGCCCAAGTAGAGGTAGCGCCGCTACATTTTGGGGCAAGTAGCGGTAGCGCCGCTATTTTCAGGAGGTAACGCGCACAACACTGTTCATATCCCATCTACACCCGCTGACTTCCCCATCTTCAACTTTCGTACTGCTCTCTCAACATCGACAAATTGAGTCTCTTCTACACCGACATAAACTTTCTCAGAAGCACCTAAGCTAAACTGCGTTAACATTCGCTTCTCAACCAACTGTATCATTCTACATCCTTACAAAAGTTCATGAATCCATTATGCATTTGTTCATTCTGCAAAAGTACACTGCCATTCTTTTATTTCATACGATTAATCATCCCACCAGAGTGAACTTAAAATTTTTTTTTCCAAAATAATTTTCTCTTCTCTACATACTATTCATTCACCTTTTCGCACTTAACATTCCTCTTTGTACACCTCTTTAGATTTTTTCCATTCATCACTGCCAAATTGCATTTGTAACAAAATTGCAAAACAAGCCCTATTATCCATTCAAATAAAAATAAAGGGTGATCCAGAGAAATGGGACCCAAAAGAAACCCCTGTAACTCTTAAAGTATAAGTCCTTTTATAAAATCATACGCATCATTCGAAAGAGGATAGTTACAAGTTTGTACAGGATTGTATAGGTTTTGACAATACAAGACAAGATAAGATACAAAACAAAATAAAAGTGTTAGTTAAAACTAACCCTTCAAGATGACTGCATGGACTGTGGAACATCTGCGTTTCATAACTGAGCAATATTATGAGCATGGAAGAAGTGTAGTTTCAGCTCAAAGATCTTTCAAGACAAATTTTCAGATGTCAAAATCACATTCTAAGAAAGTAATCCGTCGGTGTGTCAGAAATTTTTCCCTAACTGGCAGCATTGGAAAAAGAAAACCAACTGGAAGAGTGCGCAC
Organism: Bathynomus jamesi; assembly: GCA_023014485.1. Lineage (NCBI taxonomy): Eukaryota > Metazoa > Arthropoda > Malacostraca > Isopoda > Cirolanidae > Bathynomus > Bathynomus jamesi. The sequence continues at coordinate 1,575,464 of JAJOZX010000315.1, read as the reverse complement.
AGCAAGGATAGACGAGATCATTAACAGAACTCATGAAATTGTACAGGATAATCCTAACATAAGCATCAGACGTGCTTCTCAGCTGTTAGGAGTTGGATATGGAACAACACACCGTATATTCAAGCAAAATTTAATGCTCTTTCCATATAAAATTCAAACAGTGCAACAACTAAACGATGGAGATTTCGCACGAATACGACAATTCTGTCAATGGATCCAACAGAAGGTAAATGACACCACCAATTTTCTAGCAACTTTGATTATGTCAGACGAAGCCCATTTTCACTTGAATGGAACTGTAAACAAACAAAATTGTCGTTTCTGGGCAACAGAAAATCCACTGAATATTACCGAAGTCCCGTTGCATAGTCAGCGTGTAACTGTTTGGTGTGGTCTTACTGCATCTCAGATCATAGGGCCGTACTTTTTCGAGGATTCCACCTGAAACACGGTCACTGTAAATGGTGATCGCTACGAAAAAATGTTGACCGATTTCCTTATTCCTAAATTAAGAGATCTTTGTCTAGAAAACCACTGGTTCCAACAAGACGGAGCTACCTGCCATACCACGAGGAACTGCATGGCAGTTTTGCGTCAAGCGTTTCCAGGCGAGTTAATCTCAAGATTTGGAGACGTTGAATGGCCCGCAAGGTCTCCGGATTTTTCTCCCTGAGATTATTATCTCTGGGGATATTTAAAGAGTAGGGTCTACAGAAATAACCCAACGACCTTGCAAGAATTGAAGGCCGCCATCACAAATGAGATACAGGCCATACCACCGCACACTCTTGCAAAAGTGATGCAGAACTTACAAGCGAGAACACTGGAATGCTTGGCAACTAATGGAGCACATTTGAAAGGAGTCATTTTTAAAAAATAAATATTTCATAATAAACTTGTAACTCTACTCTTTCGAATGATATATAGTTTTTATGAAAGGAATTAAATATTAAGAATATTTGGCTTTTTTTTATGGGTCCCATTTATCTGGATCACCCGTTACTTCCGTGCTGTTTTCGTAGATTTTGGAGAAATTGCAAATAGTTCAGAGTCTAGTAACCATTGCAAATATTGAACGGCCTCTTATTGGATCTCTACCTATACAACGAATTTTCAAATTACTTCAATTACTTACTAAAGATGAGGTTAAATGAATGAATTTAGGGAGGTTTTATTCAAGGTAAACGTTAGGTTGGGTTAGGATAAGAAAAATTGTTTTCTGTTGTTATAGTGGAAGTCTATTTACAAATCAAACGTTTTTCAAATTGGAAATTCCAACTCCAGGAATTTACAACCTTTAAACAAGAATGACAACAGAGATAGTGTTGAGTAAGGAGGTAATCGCAGCATTGCTCCAATACGATCCTCTTTAGCAAAAGTAGAATATCCAAAAATACTAAGACCTAGGAAATTTTTTTAAAGAGTCATTGCCGTAGTATTAAATTCAATGTGAAGACGCTCAACTCGTGCTTCAACTTCATGCAGAGTTATATGTACCCATACTCATGATAGCCCAAATTGTTACGCATCCCATGCTGGATCCAAATATGTATCAGATATCAGACAAACCAAAATATTCGCAGTGCATAATAATGAGAGACTTTAATGCAGATGTGAAATCAGAATTTTATTTAGAACTGAGTACCATGCGACCGTCTGTTAAATTAAGTATGAGTGATGTAGAATTTCTAGGTATAAATAGCAATTATTTCACATACGTCAGCCATATAGATGGAGGTACTAGATGGATTGATCACTGTCTCACTAGTAATAATTTAAAGGGAAGTATTGTCAATGTTTATAGTTTTGCATGATTTCCTTTTCTCAGGGCAGATCATAGACCACTGAAGCTAGTAATTAATTGTGCAAACTTAAATAAAACAAATCATCATAACTCTTCGGGCAGAAATGAGCGTGTCGACTGGCCTAAGGTTAATATGGAGCAGAAAATAATATATAAAAATAGAATAGTGAACCTTTTTGATAATTTAGAATTATTACATCTTGACTGTAGTAAATCCTGTTCAAGTGATTCTCACTTTCAACTTATAGGTAGGTAATGTAATGATGTAACATCCATACTAAGGGAAGCAGGAAGGCCTTTGATTAAATCGTATAATTGTCATATTAAAATTATTCCTGAATGGAATAATTTTATAGCCCCCTGAAAGGGAATCTGAGGTGACGTGTGTGTATATATATGCAGAGCTGGGCAATAAATACATTGAATGTATTTAAATACTAAATACTAAATACATGGGAGAAATGTATTTAAATACTAAATACTAAATACATTTTACGAATGTATTTAGATACTAAATACAAAATACATCAATTGTATTTAAATACATTTGTAAATACATTTTAAATACATACAAATTTTAACATATGCATTCACTAATTCATGTTTTGATAAATTTCTACTTTAGGGGACACGGTGAATTTCGAAATAAATACACCACTCGATAGATCAGACGATTTTAAAAGCTTTTTCATCAATGAATTTTCCATCGCAAATTGGATTGATTGCAACGAGTTAGTTACACAGGCCCACTTAAGGCAGAGCCGTTTTGTACGATTATTCGGTCAATTTCAAGATATTTTTTGATGTCTAAAAAAACACTTACCTTCAGATGAGTGTACAGATTCGTTGTAGCATTGCTTGCAGCAGAGACTTCGTGTTTACACAGCAAGCAGGTGCACTTTACCTTATTACCGTCTTTAGATTTAATTTTAAAGTATTTTCCATCAAACAGAGGGTGCACTAAATTGTTATCTGCAGATATATCACTGTTTGATTCACCGGATTTGCTTGTTGAAGCCATGACACGCACACGATAAAGAAATCAACCGCTTTCGACTAAGAGTGGCACACAACTGATTGAACTGACACGTTGAAACATGAACCATGTTGTACTACACTGTCGACGCGTCGTACTGTGCTAGTACAGAACGTGTATTAAACCAGTAAAAGTATTTACATTTTTATATTTTGAGTATTTAAATACATTGTATTTAAATACACATTAAAGTATTTAAATACTATATTTAAATACATGAAAAACAATGTATTTATAAATACAGTTCTAAATACACAAATGTATTTAAATACGTATTTAAATACAAATGTATTTAAATACTGCCCAGCTCTGTATATATGTATATAGTCTAAAAGTCACTAAAATGGAAATATCACTAAATCTAAGCTGAATGGCAACACGAAGGCATAAACGAACCAACGCGGCTGTTCGCATTGTTTTCGGCTAGCCTAGAGATGCTTTGGTGCTACTGTAGTATGCGGTCTACCTACGATTCGGCGGTCTACCTTTGAAGTATAGTTTCTTATCTTGTTTGCTAATTGCTTGTTTACATCCCAATGTTAATCGCCCTTGACGATTGGTTAGGTTTAGTCATGATATTTTCGTTAGTTTTAACGAAAATATCATGATTAAACCTAACCAATCGTAGGTAGACCGCATACTATACTACAGTAGCACCGATGCTTTTTTCCTATCTGACCTAATCGTTGGTGCTGAGTGTAATTAGATGGTGTTTCTAAGGTGACAAATGGGGTAGAAAGTTGTCAGTACTTAAGTATAGTTAGGGGTAATGTCTATAGCTCCTAAATTAATAATGTAAGAGAGAGTTAGGTAGGCTGTTTGTGGGACGCAGGAATCTATGGTAGGCCCCAAAAGGAATATCTAATTCAACGCACCGGTAAGTGCCTTTGATTGTTTGCTAGAACCTAAGTAACCTAACTGGGGTGTCTAACCCCACGCTATTACATTTGGCGACGAGGATGGGATTCAATTAAGCTCATGGGATTCGAGTAAGCTCATTGGATTTAATTTGGCTCATTTGATTAAATTTGGTTCATTGGATTAAATTAGGCTCATTGGATTTAATTTGGCTCATTGGATTTAATTTGGGCTTATTGGGTTCAAGTGGTTGTTTGGAAAATTGGATGTAGCCTAGTGGGTTGTTTGTGTAATACTAATTCCTACTCAGCCCTAACTCTAATACTAATTCCTACTCAGCCCTAACTCTAAAACTAATTCCTACTCAGCCCTAACTCTAAAACTAATTCCTACTCAGCCCTAACTCTAAAACTAATTCCTACTCAGCCCTAACTCTAAAACTAATTCCTACTCAGCCCTAACTCTAAAACTAATTCCTACTCAGCCCTAACTCTAAAACTAATTCCTACTCAGCCCTAACTCTAAAACTAATTCCTACTCAGCCCTAACTCTAATACTAATTCCTACTCAGCCCTAACTCTAATACTAATTCCTACTCAGCCCTAACTCTAATACAATTCACTATTCAGCCCTAACTGGGGAGTAACTAGATCAAATTTTAAAAAAATCTAACCTACTTCACGTTATTTGGCCTAATTCGGTTTTGCTCTAGCATGTCGGTGATTGGCCATATAAGCAGAGATGGGCAGTATCTTGTATCTTAAGATACAAGATACGTAGCTGAGATACGTATCTTAGATACTTTATTTTTGGAGGATCTTCAGAAGTATCTAAGATACATTTTGTCATGTAGCTTGTATCCCGGGATACAATTTCAAAGATACTTTCATAAGATACTTTTTAAATAGAGACGCTAATAACTATTCATGAAATATGATCATATCTGACGCACGTTGAAGCAGGCCGGCGATTGCTGTTACATGTTTGTAAATGAATACCACCGTTGCGCTGCGCGCACAGTCTCGGCACAGACGTACTCAGGTTTCATCTTGTATCCCGCGGTTTTAACATGTTTTAACATGATTAAAAATCAGGAATTATACATATATTTGCTTATTCCTGCAAATATATTTATTATGAGGAAAACTTTATTTTTTCTTCGTGAGTAGGTAACTGAGCATACCTGTATTAACAATTTATTTGAAATACATAAATTGAAAAAGTGTGGTTTATTTTATTTTTCCATACCTAAAAATTTTCAGGATTATTTATACATATTTACTTTGTGCTTTCCTTTTAGTTATATCACAATATGAATACTGAGATATGAAGTACCATTGATTTGGCATTTATTTATATCCAGAAAATATAATAATAAACAATTGAATGAGACAACTCGTGCGCTCATGGCTCACCAGGTGAAACTAAACTCAAATAATTATTCTTTCAAAAGTATCTTGTATCTTAAAAATGTATCTTGTATCTGTAACTTGTATCTGTATCTTGAAGATACAGTTTTTTCGAGTATCTTGTATCTGTATCTCAGATACATTTTTGTTGGGTATCTTGTATCTGTATCTCAGATACAATTTCCAAGTATCTTGCCCATGTCTGCATATAAACCCCTACGAAGACTCTGGGGAGGACTTCGAAGCTTATGCCACTAGGGTGAGGTTGTTTTTCGAGGCAAATTCCATTCCTGATGCTAAGAAAGTACTTACCTTTTTAACTATAATAGGCCCTAAAACGTTTGGTTTAGTTACGGACCTAGTTTCTCCTAAAGCACCGGAAACTTGCACCTATAATGAATTGGTACAGGTCCTAACCGATCACTACAAACCCGGGTAGTTCTCATCTATAAACGTTTCAAATTTTATTCGAGGTATCAGACGGTAAATGAAAGCATTGCAGAGTTTGTTGCAGGAATAAAAAGCCATAGCCGTACGTGTAAATTTGGGGACAAATTAGACGAAATGCTAAGAGATAGGTTTGTAATGGGTCTCAAAGAGGAGTCTACCCAGAGAGCCCTATTAGCCATACAGGACCTAACTTTTAGTCAGGCTGTAGAAATAGCTACGGCTAGAGACGCAGCTGCTAAAGATGTTAGAGCTTTTGGAAATCACAGTAGTAAAGCGCAACACGAAAATAGCTTTAAAGCTTCTAGGCCTGGCAGACCTAATGAGCCTACTAGACAGGCAAATAAAAGGTATGAGGCAAATACGACTAAGCCTACTAATTCTACCAAGCCTTCCAAGCCATGTATAGTGTGCGGAAAACACCATTGGAAGAAGGACTGCCCTTTTAAAGAAGCAGTTTGCCGAAACTGTAGTAAAATAGGCCACATAGCTAGTGTGTTTTTCAAAGAAAACAAAGGATGAAAATTCTAATTTTAACATTTCTAGTGTAAATCCTCAAAGGGGAAATACTTCGAACATTGGAGTGAAGTACCTATTTTATGAGCAGCAAAGTGGGAACAATACAGGCCCATATATTGTAGAGGTAGGCCTAAATGGAATTACAGTTCCTCTAGAACTAGATACAGGTGCTGCCCAAACTATCATGTCCAAAACAGTTTTTGACAAAACTTTCAAAAATACACCTAAACTACATGCATCTAAAACTATATTAAAAAAATATGGGGACATACAAATATCTATTTGTGGAGAAGCATCCGTCACAGTTACACTCAACCAGAAAACTTTGTCACATCCCTTAACCCTTTTAGTGGTGGATGAGCAAGGGCCTACTCTACTAGGCCGTGATTGGATTGATGCTTTGAAAATGCCGATTGACAAAATCTTGCCAAAGGGTCAGGCAGATGTGCATACACTCTCATATCCGTCTGACATAGACTCATTGTTAAGGGAGTTTTCTTCTGTTTTGGGGCCTGAAGTAGGCAACCTAAAAGGCCATCAGGTCTGTATAGAAGTAGATCTTAATGTAACTCCGAAATTTTGTAAGGCTCGTTCAATTGCGCATGCACTGCGGGAGAAGGTAGATTTAGAAATTGACATGCTGCTCAAAGATAAAATTATCGAACCAGTCACACACGCTAAATGGGCTGCCCCAGTAGTTCCTGTACTAAAACCGGACAAGTCCGTGCGGTTATGTGGGGATTACCGTTTAACAGCAAATAGAGCAGTCCTTCTAGATTGTTACTATGGAAAAACCACAACATGGTATCGTATGTGATACCTTTATTTCATAATTAAATATAAATTATTAATTGAATTAATTATCTATACAAAATTGGCTCGGGATTGTTGACATAGCCTAATGGGAATGAAATGATTGCCATACATACATGGAAACCGTATGTAGGCGTCGGTCTGCATAACCACGTGAAACCTTCATTTATTTCACGTGAAACGAAATCTTCCATTCGCTAACCCATGCAAAAACAAGGGAGAAAGAGTCAACAACCTTTGCAAAATCAGCAATTTATACAGAAATATGAAGATATATTAAAGGAATAGTCTCAGGGCTGTTTATGTTACAGTAAACGCTTTAAACGGGAGGATGTCTAAAGTCCTCCCTAAAGTTCTGTGTGAATTCCTTATAATATAAGACCTAATGACTGTAAAAGGGTAGGCCTATTCCTTCAGGGGTTAATAAGTGATTGCCTATATTAGTAACAAAGTGTTAATTCGTCGTGTAACTCCATCGTGGCGGCCCTACACCGAAAAAGATCGTAACGCCCAACATCAAAGTAAACTATGATCCATCAAAATTAAGGTGAGGTAATTTCATTTTCATTTTCATTCTAGGGTGTCTAAAATCCCGACGCTAAAATTACCATAAACAATTAAATATAAAGAGGTCCTTTAAAGACCTACATATTCATAACTCTCTAACGAAAATATATAGGGCTTTTGTCGTTCACTCTCCACTGAAATCTGCTGGACATTTCCAACGGATGAGGGTAACAGGCAATCAACCCAATGCCCTATACAGTTTTTCACATGGTGGTCCGTATGTGGGGAAGGTTATTTGCTGTGAAAACCTTAACCTTGAATAAAATAACAAAAACAGAATTAAAACAAACAAATAATAATAAAATTAACATTTTGACATCTGAACAGAATTTATTCCATGTTTGGCTTTTTCATTACATATAAATAATAATAAATTACGAAGCCTACCTCACAAAGTAGACACTACTCTTTACACTCAAGGCCTATTCTAACTAAAAACACTAAATTTATAATTCAACCTATGGTGTAGGTTATAAAATTTATTTCAGCATATAACTTATAAGACTCATTAACATCACAAAAATTAAGTGCATAACTGTAACATCACAAAAATTAAGTGCATAACTGTAACATCACAAAAATTAAGTGCATAACTGTAACATCACAAAAATTAAGTGCAGAACTGTAACATCACAAAAATTAAGTGCAGAACTGTAACATCACAAAAATTAAGTGCAGAACTGTAACATCACAAAAATTAAGTGCAGAACTGTAACATCACAAAAATTAAGTGCAGAACTGTAACATCACAAAAATTAAGTGCAGAACTGTAACCACAAAAATTAAGTGCAGAACTGTAACATCACAAAAATTAAGTGCAGAACTGTAACATCACAAAAATTAAGTGCAGAACTGTAACATTACAAAAATTAAGTGCAGAACTGTAACATCACAAAATTAAAATTATACATACAGTATATAAATATATACAAAACATTGTAATATTTCCTATGGAAAATAAATTAAATTGCAACACCCTTTCATTTTGGAAAGAGTGAGGACTTTATAAAATGCTACACCTTTTATATTAAAAAGTGAGGAAAAACAAAAATGGAATAACAAATAAAACGCAAATTAATTATAGGTGATCTAAGATGGGTTTTGTGGCCTTTCCTTGGCCACAGCTCAAACTATTACTATTACAAGGGTTTTGTGGCCTTCCGTTGGCCACACCCAAACAATACAAGGGTTTTTGGCCTACTATGGCCACAACCCAAACTATAACAAGGTTCTTGTGGCCTTCCATGGCCACAGACCAAACTATTACAAGGGTTTTGTGGCCTACCTTGGCCACAACCCAACCAATTACAAGGGTTTTGTGGCCTCCCTTGGCCACAACCCAAACTATTAAAAGGGTTTTTGGCCTACCATGGCCACAACCCAAACTATATCAAGGTTCTTGTGGCCTTCCATGGCCACAGACCAAACTATTACAAGGGTTTTGTGGCCTCCCCTTGGCCACAACCCAAACTATTACAAGGGTTTTGTGGCCTACCTTGGCCACAACCCAAACAATTACAAGGGTTTTGTGGCCTACCTTGGCCACAACCCAAACAATTACAAGGGTTTTGTGGCCTCCCTTGGCCACAGCCCAAAATTACAAGGGTTTTGTGGCCTCCCTTGGCCACAACCCAAACTATTACAAGGGTTTTTGGCCTACCATGGCCACAACCCAAACTATAACAAGGTTTTTGTGGCCTTCCATGGCCACAGACCAAACTATTACAAGGGTTTTGTTGCCTACCTTGGCCACAACCCAAACAATTACAAGGGTTTTGTGGCCTCCCCTTGGCCACAGCCCAAACAATTACAAGGGTTTTGTGGCCTCCCTTGGCCACAACCCAAACTATTACAAGGGTTTTTGGCCTACCATGGCCACAACCCAAACTATAACAAGGTTCTTGTGGCCTTCCATGGGCACAGACCAAACTATTAAGGGTTTTGTGGCCTCCCCTTGGCCACAACCCAAACTATTACAAGGGTTTTGTGGCCTCCCCTTGGCCACAGCCCAAACTATTACAAGGGTTTTATGGCCTCTCATGGCCAGAGACCAAACAGCATAAAAACAGTACAGGATTCAAAGCCCCAAGCCCTCCAGATCTACCTGTGGAGGTAACATTTACTCCACTAAAACTACGGGTATTGACTAGTCTGAAGTGGTAGGAGGTTTGAATACAGTACAAACTCTTTCAACCAAACAACATAACATGGAAGTACAGTACATTTCAATTAACTCACCAACGTAGAAGTCATTTTAATTAAAACATAAATCATTAACAAAACAAAACATGACGAAACTCCAAAACAACATTAGTAAACCAGCATTTAAAAATTGGTGACATAAAATTTACACAGATAAATAATGAGCAAAAGTTAATAACTTTACTTAAATTCCATAAATTTCCTATACCTAAGGGGAGTCGAACTGATTGAAATAACTTTAACCAAACTTGAGAAGCTAACCTCTTGAACTTTTATATTTAAATAGGTCTTGAGTAACATTTCTCTTCCTAAATTCCTATTTCATTCTTTTCAATCCATTTCACATGGTTTAAAACACAGTTTATCAAAAAATTTGATCTATAACAAATTTTTCTCCGGCCCCCCCCAGTATATGGAAAAACCACAACATGGTATCGTATGTGATACCTTTATTTCATAATTAAATATAAATTATTAATTGAATTAATTATCTATACAAAATTGGCTCGGGATTGTTGACATAGCCTAATGGGAATGAAATGATTGCCATACATACATGGAAACCGTATGTAGGCGTCGGTCTGCATAACCACGTGAAACCTTCATTTATTTCACGTGAAACGAAATCTTCCATTCGCTAACCCATGCAAAAACAAGGGAGAAAGAGTCAACAACCTTTGCAAAATCAGCAATTTATACAGAAATATGAAGATATATTAAAGGAATAGTCTCAGGGCTGTTTATGTTACAGTAAACGCTTTAAACGGGAGGATGTCTAAAGTCCTCCCTAAAGTTCTGTGTGAATTCCTTATAATATAAGACCTAATGACTGTAAAAGGGTAGGCCTATTCCTTCAGGGGTTAATAAGTGATTGCCTATATTAGTAACAAAGTGTTAATTCGTCGTGTAACTCCATCGTGGCGGCCCTACACCGAAAAAGATCGTAACGCCCAACATCAAAGTAAACTATGATCCATCAAAATTAAGGTGAGGTAATTTCATTTTCATTTTCATTCTAGGGTGTCTAAAATCCCGACGCTAAAATTACCATAAACAATTAAATATAAAGAGGTCCTTTAAAGACCTACATATTCATAACTCTCTAACGAAAATATATAGGGCTTTGTCGTTCACTCTCCACTGAAATCTGCTGGACATTTCCAACGGATGAGGGTAACAGGCAATCAACCCAATGCCCTATACAGTTTTTCACAGTTACCCTATACCCAAGCCTGATGAATTATTTAGCTCTCTTGCTGGGGGTAAATATTTCACAAAACTAGATATGTCCCAAGCCTATGCTCAACTAAGTTTAGATGAAAACTCTAAAGAACTAACTATCATAAATACGCACCGAGGCCTATATAAGTACAATAGGCTATGCTATGGAATAGCATCGGCTTCGGGTATTTTTCAGAGGACAATGGACCAAGTTCTAAGTCACATTCCAGGGGTACTTTGCTTTCTAGATGATGTCCTCATTTCAGGTTCGTCTAAAAAAGAACACCTAACTAGATTAACCACAGTTCTAAAAAGACTCCGGGATGCCGGACTTAAGCTAAAGAGAGAAAAGTGTTCGTGGGTTACTAACGAGGTTTCATATTTAGGGTTCCGCATAGATGCCTCAGGCATTCATCCAACGGTGGATAAACTAGAAGCAATAAAAAATGCACCACCTCCACAAAACATCACACAGTTACAAGCTTATTTAGGTCTCCTAAACTTTTATAGGAAATTTTTGCCTAATGCATCGACTTTTCTTGAACCCCTAAATAAGCTATTACGATCTGGGGAACAGTGGAGATGGGAGAAAACTCAAAAGGAAGCATTTGAGGCTTCCAAGGACGTACTACTAAAGTCTACTCTCCTAGTGCATTATGATCCTAAACTTCCTCTTCTAGTTTCAGCAGACAGCAGTTCTTATGGAATTGGGGCAGTGTTATCTCACCACATTGATGGTGTAGATAGGCTTATCTGTTTTGCTTCTAGAACACTAACTGAGACTGAAAGACGATATGCACAAGTGGAACGTGAAGCATTAGCCTTAGTATTTGCAGTAAAAAAATTTCATTTCTATCTGTGGGGTCATGAATTTAAACTAATTACTGACCATAAGCCTCTTTTAGGTTTATTTTCACCTAATAAAAATATTCCAGTTATGGCCTCAGGTAGGATTCAACGATGGGCACTGATTCTGCAAGCCTATAAATTTGACTTAGTACATCGGTCAGGTAAACTTCTAGGTACGGCTGATGCGCTAAGTAGGTTACCCTTAGAAAATCCAAATGATTGTGTACCTATACCTACAAAATGGGTTCACTTGGTGGAGTTTTTGGAATCCACTCCAGTATCTGCGGTACAAATAGAGCAGTGGACAAAATCAGACCCTATTCTGTCTAGGGTCATCCATTACTGCTCAGTTGGTTGGCCTACTAAGGTTGAGAGTGAATTACAGCCTTTTTATCAACGTCAGTCTGGCCTCTCGATTCAAAATGGCTGTCTCTTATGGAGCCACAGAGTGATAATTCCAAATGAAGGCAGGTCGAATTTTGTGAAGGAACTTCACGCTGAACACATGGGGGGCAACAAAAATGAAAGAGCTGGCGAGAGCTTATTTCTGGTGGCCTGGTTTAGATGGAGAACTCGAATCATTGGTTCGTTCCTGTCAAAGCTGCCTAGAGAACAGAGATCTCCCAAGGAAAAGTCCACTTCATCCTTGGGAATGGCCTACTATACCGTGGCATAGGATCCATGTTGACTATGCAGGTCCTATAAATAATACTTATTTCCTAGTCATTGTGGACGCCTACTCTAAGTGGGTGGAAATTTTTCCAACCACTTCCACGACTTTGGGTGTTACTATTCGTTTACTCCGTTCGGTTTTCGCTCGATGGGGTTTACCTGTAGTCCTGGTTTCCGACAATGGTACTTGTTTTACCAGTGAGGAATTTCGTTCTTTTGTCCACCTAAATGGCATTAGACATGTCCGATCTAGTGTTTTTCACCCGTCTACTAACGGTCTCGCGGAAAACATGGTCCGTACTTTCAAGTCGGCCTTGCGTCATTCTCGTGGGGAGGAAATGCAAGTGGTGTTGGATAAATTTTTGTTTAAAATAATAACACCTCACACCACGACGGGGGTGTCTCCCTCTAAACTTATGATTGGCCGGGGAATCCGTTCAGTTTTCGATTTGTTACGTCCAAACGAAACGTTACAACAACGAGTTTTACGCCATCAGGAAAAACAGAAGTTGTACCACGACACTAAAAAAGGGAGAGTTGTAGAAGCGCAACCTAATGATCCAGTTATGATTCGCAACTATGGGGCTGGACCAAAATGGGTTCCTGCAACTGTGCAGGAGAGAACGGGCCCTGTTTCCTTCAAGTGCCAACTAGAAGATGGTCGTTCTATTAAACGCCATCAGGACCAGATATGGGAACGTGAATTGCAGAAGGACCAGAGTCTTCCGGAAGAGAGAACCGATCCTCCGGAAAATGGTTCAATTCGCCCGCCGATGCAGGTTGCACCTAATCCTACTACATCAACCCCGCTCCGCAGGTCGTCTAGGGTCCCTCATCCCCCTGACAGACTAAACTTGTAGGGGAGGAGTGAGATGACGTGTGTGTGTGTGTGTGTGTGTGTATATATATATATATATGTATATAGTCTAAAAGTCACTAAAAGGGCAATATCACTAAATCTAAGCTGAATGGCAACACGAAGGCATAAACGAACCAACGCGGCTGTTCGCATTGTTTTGGGCTAGCCTAGCGATGCTTTTTTCCTATCTGACCTAATCGTTGGTGCTGAGTGTAATTAGGTGGTGTTTCTAAGGTGACAAATGGGGTAGAAAGTTGTCAGTACTTAAGTATAGATAGGGGTAATGTCTATAGCTCCTAAATTAGTAATGTAAGAGAGAGTTAGGTATGCTGTTTGTGGGACGCAGGAATCTATGGTAGGCCCCAAAAAGAATATCTAATTCAACGCACCGGTAAGTGCCTTTGATTGTTTGCTAGAACCTAAGTAACCTAACTGGGGTGTCTAACCCCACGCTTACGATATATTGTGTCTCCTTGGTCAACCGAAAATAGGACAACTTGCATAAATATCAGCTGAAGTAGAACTCATTGTAAAACAGCCATAAGACGATGCAAACAGGAAGAAGACTCCATTCAAGCATCAAGAATCTGTGACGCTAAATTAATGATAAATTTTGCAAATTTGTCAAGAAAGAAAGGGGTGCTAAGAATGCCATCCCATAAACAAGTGATGGAGTGTCCCGGAAAGTAGAAATAGCTAAGTTATGGAGAACGAAGTACTCAAACTTCCTTAACAGCGTGGGGAGACTTAGTCTTGATGCAGGCTGCAATGGAACGACATTAGGAGGGGCCAATAAAAATACGGAGGTTTCACTGCCTGAAATTAAAAGTCTGATTAAAGAGCTGAAGACAGGCACCTCACCAGATATAAAGAACTCGAGGAATGAGCAGTTAAAGTATGCTAATGTGATCAACCTTCATATCTCATTACTGTTCTCAGCCATACCTGGTCACAGTTATATTCCTGCTGAGTTTATGAGGCCTTATATCACACCCCTTGTCAAAAAAAATATGGGGGACATTCTACACAGTGATAATTACAGGCCTATTGCTGTTGCCATCTGCTTCTCAAACACTGGAGAAACGTTTGCTATGGCAATTAAATTATTATTATTTACGGACGTCTCATAATCAATTTAGTTTTAAAAAGTCCCATTCAAGCAACCTGTTTATTTGTTTTGACGGAGATTGTATTTAAATATACTAGAGTAGTTCAACTATTTACAGTTCTGTTTTGGATATAATCAAAGCATATGATTAGATGAATCACAATATTGTTTAAAAAATTACAAGACAGGAATGTTCTGTTTTAAAATTTGAAATTTTGTTAGTTATCAAATTTTTATGGTTAGATGGGACAATGTATTGTCCGAATGTTTTGGTTTCTCATGCAGAATTAGACGAGGCTCCTTGCTCTCTCCTTTGCCGTTTAGTGTATACACTGATGGATTAATTGCTTCTCTTAATGAAGTAAGAGTGGGATGTTGTATAGATAACGTGAGGATAAATAACTTTGTTTATGCCGATGATATGGTGTTAATAAGCCCTTCGGCTCAAGGTTTGGATCTTGTAAAAATTTGCGAATCATTTTTATGGAACCACGACATTAATTTTAATGTTGCTAAAACTGAGGTTACGCAGTTCCATCCTGAAAGCTCAAACTAGACAGCTATTATTATTATTATTATTATTTTCATGACACACGAACCAATGGAACAAGTACAAGAATTTAAGTATTTGGGTCACCAGCTGCTTGAATGACAACTCGGACATAAATGAACACTATCGAAATTATTGTATTTAGGCAAACATGATTACGAGGACCTTCAGCTTCCGTACAAGCGAAGCTAAAAACACGCTTGTTTGTACTTTCTGCACTAATATTTATGGGCAGCAACATTGGGTTAATTATGAAAAAGGTTCTTGCAGAACTCTAAATTTGCTTTATAACAAATCTTTTAGACTGCTGCAGAAGTTACCTCCAATATGCTCAGCCTCTCATATGTTCGCTGACCGCAATGTTTCGAGCCTCCCTGAGATAACAAGAGGTAATCAATACAGTCTAATGAGAAGAATTCAAAACTCAGACAATCTAATTATCAAAGTTATTCATCAGTCCCTTTTTATGTCTTCGAGACTGTGGACCTCTTGCTATGAAAGTGTTTGTCATAGCTCCACTAAACTCCCGCATTGGCTTTTCCATTACACGTACTTCTTAGTTTTATTTTATTTTTACCTTTGGAAACCCGTTATAATTAACTTAGTTATTACTCATTTCATTATGCGTATTACTGTTATTTCTTTATTTCAGTTGTCCTTTTTTATTTTTAGATTTTAATTAGTCGTAACGTTTAATAAATACCTTGATAGATATTCTACTGTTTTATGGGGTGTCTCTTGCCAATAAACGTTATCATTATCATACATTACATTTTCTAGAAAAATTAAGAACATAGTAAAAGCATTACATAAACCATACGTTTTATAAATAAAAAGACATTTTGGCAAGTTTAATTAATTTTCGTTTAGCTTTTAGTAAGGACGCTTTTCTTAGATTGTAAAGCTGAGCCCTGAGCCGCCGATTCTTAGTCTACGACGGATGCAAAAGGAAATCTGTAGAGCTGCGGGAAATGCTCCACTCTCTCGCCAACTTTTAAAATACGCGACACAAGCAGTCGTCTGATTCAGAGCCATAGCGAGCATTTTCTTGGACCAAGGGTAAAACCTTATCCGCGCAACCCCCTCCTCCAAAGAATTTTAATTACTAATTAATAAAAAATAATAGCCAACTGTCAATACCATAAACTTGAACGTGACATATTCACAAAATTATAAAATAATCATGAAATATACGAGTACATTATTAAGAGAAACTTTTCCACCGTAATGATACTTTCTCTCCTTTTAACGCCAGGCAATCCTTTGCTACGGCTCTTGTTTGATTCCTAAACTTAAAAATGAAAAATTAATTGTTTATAACAAATTTTCTAAAGTGCAGAAAAAATACAAAAAGTAAAAAAAAAATCTTAAGAAAATTTAAAAAACAAACACGGACTACAAATTATAAATGTTCTCCGACTGTACAAAAATGAGAATGGTACTTTTACCAACTACTAATCGAATCGTAGCTCGATCAGTTAGGGCGCCGCCCAGAAGTACCAGTTCGTGGGCTGCCCAGAGCTAGGCGATTGTCTTCTCTGTATCTTCTTACGTCACAACGAAGCGGTGGGCCGGACACCCCCTTTAATCGACTCGTACTAAAGTAGCTGAGCCTCGGGCCCCTACCTCTCATTTCCTCGGGGATATGGGGCATGGATGTTACTAGTGATGAACCGATTCCAAAACTTTGCCGATGCTGATATACTTTGCTTATATTTTAAAAAATCGATTCCCTTCATAAATTTTACTAATCTAATGGGAAACCTTTTAATTTTCATATTTTTACATTTCGAATTTGTTTAAATGCCTTTCCTTAGCTCACTTCACAATACGTATATTGTACCAGAATTAGTTACTTATACCGTAGCTAAAGTGATGTTAAATAGTTTTATTACTGAGCAAAAGGATAAAATAATTTTATTTTAATTTTAAATTGACTACCAATATTTAAAGTAATTCGTTTTCCTTATTTTCAACCTATTTTCTTTCTTCAACACTATCAACACCAACACAATTTTTCATTAAAATTTCAAGTCCCTCGTGGCCAATTTGAATAAAAAAAAATCGATATACAATTTGGGTTTATAAAATTATTAAAATACTTAAAATAGTCAACATAATAAGATGGTTTGACCCCTTCAGACGTGGCGTCCAATATTTTGGACAAAATACCAAAAAGAAAAAGTATAAGATTTATCGTTATTCAAAAACAAATATTTCAGTAACTTGTCCCTTACTTTACGTGCATTTTGGGTTCCTTTTCCCACAACTAAACTAAACCTATATTATTAAATATACAGAAAAATTTGTAGAAAGTTGCATTTTAGTACGATTTATATTATCGTGATTTATAGTGTTATTATTATTATTATATTCACTGTGACTGAAGGCGTTAATATATAAATTATAAAGTACAACTTAATACAGTATTATTATTATTATTATTATTATTAATATAGAATAAGCGATTCCAATAGTTTATAATATTTAGAGATTAGCTAGTTTGAGAAAATGTAAATTTATGGGCAATTTAATTTACCAAGCTTTGATTTTTTCATGAATGTTTTTAGGTAATTACACTTTGAAATGAGTATAAATTATCATAAATAGTCCTTTTTATATATTCACTTTTCAATAAATGGATCAAGTAAAGATAAGCACCCCCAACCTTTTTTAGTTAGCTTTATAAGGCTAACTAACGAAAATATCACGACCTAACCTAACCAATCGTCAAGGGCGGACAGTTGACCTAACGATTGTTTAGGTTAAGTCGTGATATTTTCGTTAGTTAGCCTTATAAAGCTAACTAAAAAAGGTTGCGGGTGCTTATCTTTACTTGATCCCAATAAATATAGATTTTTTGTAATAAAAATTTAAAAAATTTCAAAGAATCGATAAGAGTATCGGCTATATTTGGCTGATGCCAATGCCTAAAAAATTGCCGACTCTGCCAATGCAAGTTAATCGGTACACCACTAGATGTTATCTTACCTTATATACTTTACTCCCAGGATGTATTTGCACACCGAATACTAATTACAAAGCTTAGAAATATGCAAGAGTTAAATTTGCTTACATTAAAATAAATAAACGTTCCGTCTTTTAAAAATCGACACAGACTACAAATTACAAAACTTTCAAAAGATGAAATAATTTATATGATACCTTTCCCATTTAAGCTATTTTCATAAAAGTTTACGACAACCACGACGAAAATGTTACATAATTCACTTCCATGTTTGGGTCCATGATAAAAAAAATAAACTACTTAATGGTACACCAGGGGCGGATCCACAGAACAATTTAGTGGGGGGGATCACCTTCCAGAACCTGAGATTGTAATACATTGGCAGGCAAATGGTGTGACAGAATTGCCAACGATTATCACATATTCTTTGTACCTATAAAGAATGCGGGAAGGTATCTGTTTTTGGTCAAAAAAGTCAATTCCTAAAGATGACAGTAAGCTCGAGTGAGGCATAAAATTAGCGCAACAACATTTACATTATTTTATTAAGCATCATCATTAGGGACAATTAAAGAAAAATATATATTAAATGGCTCACTTTTGACCATCAATGTGTCCCTATATGCACTCTTTTGCTCAGTATATCAGCATACCTCAGTGCATGCATCCCTACTTACACGATATTAATATGAAATTAAAATTCTATATATTTATGTACACATTTTGTTCAGTAACTGTGCCCTAAATATACACATTACCAATAGCAGTCTATGATTTTTTTTGATTTTTGACGCTAAGTCTTGGCCAGTTTTTTCCCAGCTGATAATAGTGTGATGGCGAACGGTATCAACAAATTGAGTCCACCATTCTACACGCAGTGTGCGCGTTCAGAGAGACCGTTCCTTTACATATTACATTTACTAAAATTGTCCAAAGGAAAGCAACGGCGATTATTTTTATAAGATGCTTCATTCTAATTTTGTATTCTCTTCTTTATGTTTCCGAGCTCATCCTTTCTTTCGCTTTCTTTACCTTTAAGGTTTAGAAGCCTCACGGTTTGGGGGGCGACCGCCCCCCTAAATCCGCCCCCGCGTTAGACCTTCGTGGTTTTATACTTAAGAGTGTCGATCTCTCATTCGATGATATGTAAACAATATATTGTGGTAAAATTAAAAAACAGTGAAAACTTTATAAAATTTTCATAAATTACTCTTACATTACATCACATTTCATTTGGAAAACATGAAGCCACGATGGTCAGGCACCAGGCACCTGGCCCGTCTCCAACGATTTGTTGAAGACTGTAGCCAGGTGGGGAGCCACCTGGTCGCGCACCTCCCGCAACACTCTGGGGAGAAACTGGTCTGGCCCAGGAGCCTTAAACGCGCTGTTTGTCTATTCTATCGGCAACGACTGTCGCAGTACATCGAACACTATCCAGGCCAGCACCTTCGTGCCTGACGCATGGCTCGGGGATGACGCCGGTGTCCTCCCTGGTGAACACTCCCGCAAAGTACTCATTAAGCACATCAGCTATGTCCGCGTCGGAGGTCCGCAGAACGCCGCTTCGGTCCTTTAACGGACCTATCATGCTTCTAATGGGCTTTCTACTATTAACATAACTGAAGAACTCCTTAGGGTTCCCCTTGCAGAGATTTGCCACCCGTAGTTTTTCGTTACGTTTCGCTAGCCTAACTTTCGCCTTCACTTCCTTACACAGGCGGACATACGCTTTGGTGTTCTCATGGGAACGAGTGGCCTTCGCCCTCCTATACGCTACTTTCCTATTTCGGATAGCCGAAGCGATGTCACGACTGAACCACTTAGGCTGCGTTGTAGCAGGGATGACCGGTTTTGAGGGTATGGCAACAGACTGCAGCACCATAAACTGGTTCCCGAATGCACTCCACACTCTCTCAACATCGCCGCCGACCTCTAACCCCATTTCACCTACGCTATCCCGGAGGCTAACAAAGTCCGCCTGCCATATATCGAGCTTACTGCCTCTCGAGTTACTACGCTTCACCCGAGGGACGCAAACACGGAACCTAATTATTCCGTGATCACTTCCGCCCAACGATTCGTCAACGGTGATGCCAGTGACGAGGTTGTCTTCGGTCGTCAATGCTAAGTCTAGAACGCTTTCGCCTCGTGTAGGCTCATTGACCCACTGAGTGAGGAAGTTCTCATCAGCAAAGTCAACTAGCCTCCTCCCTTCAGCATCAGCAGTCCTGTCTTCCCACTTTATGCCGCGGTAGTTGAAGTCTTTTAAAACTACACACACACACACACCCTATCCCCTAGCAGGCTACTGAGTTCGGTGTACAGTGCTGTATCCTCCTCAAGGAGGAGATGCGGAGGTCTGTACACCAAGATTAACCTATAGTTCGTCCCTCCTAGGTTCAGATCAATGCCAAGCAGCTCCCGTTCCGATCGGAACTGGCAGTCAACCGGACTCAACGTGTCCCTCATGTATATTAGTACCCCTCACCCCTCCCGACGGGTGCGGTCCTTGTGAAACATTCTATACCCGGGAATCTCGAACTCCCCAACGTAGTCCCTACCATCAGTATGAATCCAGGACTCGGTGATAGCAACGATATCCTGGTATTCTGATGCTAAGAGTGCCCGTAGCTCGCAAAACTTATTCCTTCTCGACCTAGCATTAAAATGCACTGCACGGAGGGAGCCTACCCTATTCTGACCGCCTCCTAGCTCGACCCGTTTCCCGAGCAGCCAGGGCTGTCGGGAGTTGAAGAGCCCCTCACCAACGAGGGGGCAACTTCCGCAGGAGGCTGAGCCCCCTCCAACGGGGAAGGAGGGTCACCTACCTGTACATGGACGCACCTTTCAGTTGAAAGTACGTCCGCCACCGGTTCAAGATCATCTCTCCCCAGTAGGGGCCCATCATCAATCTCCGGGCTTGACCTCACCATACGGTATAGCTGCCAGTCAAGCAGTGTGCCTAGCACACCTTTACCCTTGACATTGAGTTGGACACCATCCCTCTGATAAAGGTGTGTCGAAGGGGTCAACAAACCTCGCCCAGTGGGACGCACAAGTCTTGCACCCTCTCGTTGATGCCAATGACCTTACTGAGCGCGTGGTCACGCATTCATCCGCGGTAAAATACCCAACATTCCCCTGTCTGTCTTCAGTTTTAGGTCATCCGCAAGAGACATGAACTCAGTGATGATCCCTTCCGTCGAACCTACCCTACCGCCTTTGAGGGACAGGTCGTTGCCACCAGCATGGACAACAATCGCAGTCTTCCGGCTAGTCATGGGCAGCTTCTCTAACTCTTTCCTTAAGTGCGCCCACTGGTTACCCCACTGGTTTACGCCACACTTCGCACACTCAGCCTTCAGTTTCTGCGGTCCAGTCATTGTAACTTTTTTTCTAACTCCGAATACACTGAATAAGATAAAGCGTTCTAGCAATGAAAACTATCGAAAACGTTCTGACCAGTACATAAAAAAGGAGGGTGGGTGGGTTGAATTCTTCACGCGAAACGCATCCGCCTACCTGCAATTGACGTTCATTCCGTCCCTAAGACTACACCTCTCACTGATGCCGCACCGACCAAAGGTCTCCCCAGGGTCGGACAGTTCCAAACGTGTCGCAGCTACCAACTGACAAACACTCGCGACGCAGGCGTCACGGATTTCCCGCCAGGAGCGACAGCGAGACGCAGCTCCTTACTAAGTCTTACTAGTCGCTCACAAGCGGCCAGACTCTTAGAATCCAGTGTTCAAGGGATGTCCCACCAGACCCAGCACCTACGCCCGAGACTTTCCGCTGGCCTGGCAGCCAGCTGGGCAGTAAAGCTCTCTCACCTAAGAGCAGTACAGCCAAGCACCATCAATTGGTCACCAAAGAACGGTCGCAGGGGCTGGTGAGGCCATTACGCGTTAGGAATGGGCTTACCGGGGCACTAGCCACACTCCATTCATCGCGCCCCTACGCCTGGGACCCCTCCATCCCAGTTTCTCACGACCTACGAGCGTTAAATGGTGTTATTTATAGAGGTTCCAAAGCCTCTCTTCCCACGCATGAGGTAGCAGTAGGGTCCTTATAGTAAAAGTAGAGAAAAAGACTTAATACTAAAAGAAAAGATTTTTTTGTTTTTTTCTCAGTCAGAGGAGAGCACCCTTAACCTAAGCCAAAAGGACAGAGTAGGGATGGGATGGGATGAGGTCCTAGTAACCCACGGGGCAGGATTGTACAACAGACTTCACTCGCCCTCCCGAAAGAGAGAGAACCTAAAGGAACTGGCAGCCAATTTCTCTCTAGAATCCCACGACTCGGGACCAGAGGGCTGTCATACCCCAAGTATAAAGTTTACAACACCCAGAATAAATGTGCATAACCTTTATACCCACTGCGGAGTAGAGAGGGAGAGAGAGAGAGAGAGTTACAAGGAGTTACAAGGAAAAGAGGAAGCCTCAAAGATCTTCCGGTCCAGTCTGGGTGGGTTGAATTCTTCACGCGAAACGCATCCGCCTACCTGCAATTGACGTTCATCCCGTCCCTAAGACTACACCTCTCACTGATGCCGCACCGACCAAAGGTCTCCCCAGGGTCGGACAGTTCCAAACGTGTCGCAGCTACCAAATGACAAACACTCGCGACGCAGGCGTCACGGATTTCCCGCCAGGAGCGACAGCGAGACGCAGCTCCTTACTAAGTCTTACTAGTCGCTCACAAGCGGCCAGACTCTTAGAATCCAGTGTTCAAGGGATGTCCCACCAGACCCAGCACCTACGCCCGAGACTTTCCGCTGGCCTGGCAGCCAGCTGGGCAGTAAAGCTCTCTCACCTAAGAGCAGTACAGCCAAGCACCATCAATTGGTCACCAAAGAACGGTCGCAGGGGGCTGGTGAGGCCATTACGCGTTAGGAATGGGCTTACCGGGGCACTAGCCACACTCCATTCATCGCGCCCCTACGCCTGGGACCCCTCCATCCCAGTTTCTCACGACCTACGAGCGTTAAATGGTGTTATTTATAGAGGTTCCAAAGCCTCTCTTCCCACGCATGAGGTAGCAGTAGGGTCCTTATAGTAAAAGTAGAGAAAAAGACTTAATACTAAAAAAAGATTTTTTTGTTTTTTTCTCAGTCAGAGGAGAGCACCCTTAACCTAAGCCAAAAGGACAGAGTAGGGATGGGATGGGATGAGGTCCTAGTAACCCACGGGGCAGGATTGTACAACAGACTTCACTCGCCCTCCCGAAAGAGAGAGAACCTAAAGGAACTGGCAGCCAATTTCTCTCTAGAATCCCACGACTCGGGACCAGAGGGCTGTCATACCCCAAGTATAAAGTTTACAACACCCAGAATAAATGTGCATAACCTTTATACCCACTGCGGAGTAGAGAGGGAGAGAGAGAGAGAGAGTTACAAGGAGTTACAAGGAAAAGAGGAAGCCTCAAAGATCCGGTCCAGTCTGGGTGGGTTGAATTCTTCACGCGAAACGCATCCGCCTACCTGCAATTGACGTTCATCCCGTCCCTAAGACTACACCTCTCACTGATGCCGCACCGACCAAAGGTCTCCCCAGGGTCGGACAGTTCCAAACGTGTCGCAGCTACCAAATGACAAACACTCGCGACGCAGGCGTCACGGATTTCCCGCCAGGAGCGACAGCGAGACGCAGCTCCTTACTAAGTCTTACTAGTCGCTCACAAGCGGCCAGACTCTTAGAATCCAGTGTTCAAGGGATGTCCCACCAGACCCAGCACCTACGCCCGAGACTTTCCGTTGGCCTGGCAGCCAGCTGGGCAGTAAAGCTCTCTCACCTAAGAGCAGTACAGCCAAGCACCATCAATTGGTCACCAAAGAACGGTCGCAGGGGGCTGGTGAGGCCATTACGCGTTAGGAATGGGCTTACCGGGGCACTAGCCACACTCCATTCATCGCGCCCCTACGCCTGGGACCCCTCCATCCCAGTTTCTCACGACCTACGAGCGTTAAATGGTGTTATTTATAGAGGTTCCAAAGCCTCTCTTCCCACGCATGAGGTAGCAGTAGGGTCCTTATAGTAAAAGTAGAAAAAAGACTTAATACTAAAAGAAAAGATTTTTTTGTTTTTTTCTCAGTCAGAGGAGAGCACCCTTAACCTAAGCCAAAAGGACAGAGTAGGGATGGGATGGGATGAGGTCCTAGTAACCCACGGGGCAGGATTGTACAACAGACTTCACTCGCCCTCCGAAAGAGAGAGAACCTAAAGGAACTGGCAGCCAATTTCTCTCTAGAATCCCACGACTCGGGACCAGAGGGCTGTCATACCCCAAGTATAAAGTTTACAACACCCAGAATAAATGTGCATAACCTTTATACCCACTGCGGAGTAGAGAGAGAGAGAGAGAGAGAGAGTTACAAGGAGTTACAAGGAAAAGAGGAAGCCTCAAAGATCTTCCGGTCCAGTCTGGGTGGATTGAATTCTTCACGCGAAACGCATCCGCCTACCTGCAATTGACGTTCATCCCGTCCCTAAGACTACACCTCTCACTGATGCCGCACCGACCAAAGGTCTCCCCAGGGTCGGACAGTTCCAAACGTGTCGCAGCTACCAAATAACAAACACTCGCGACGCAGGCGTCACGGATTTCCCGCCAGGAGCGACAGCGAGACGCAGCTCCTTACTAAGTCTTACTAGTCGCTCACAAGCGGCCAGACTCTTAGAATCCAGTGTTCAAGGGATGTCCCACCAGACCCAGCACCTACGCCCGAGACTTTCCGCTGGCCTGGCAGCCAGCTGGGCAGTAAAGCTCTCTCACCTAAGAGCAGTACAGCCAAGCACCATCAATTGGTCACCAAAGAACGGTCGCAGGGGGCTGGTGAGGCCATTACGCGTTAGGAATGGGCTTACCGGGGCACTAGCCACACTCCATTCATCGCGCCCCTACGCCTGGGACCCCTCCATCCCAGTTTCTCACGACCTACGAGCGTTAAATGGTGTTATTTATAGAGGTTCCAAAGCCTCTCTTCCCACGCATGAGGTAGCAGTAGGGTCCTTATAGTAAAAGTAGAGAAAAAGACTTAATACTAAAAGAAAAGATTTTTTTGTTTTTTTCTCAGTCAGAGGAGAGCACCCTTAACCTAAGCCAAAAGGACAGAGTAGGGATGGGATGGGATGAGGTCCTAGTAACCCACGGGGCAGGATTGTACAACAGACTTCACCCGCCCTCCCGAAAGAGAGAGAACCTAAAGGAACTGGCAGCCAATTTCTCTCTAGAATCCCACGACTCGGGACCAGAGGGCTGTCATACCCCAAGTATAAAGTTTACAACACCCAGAATAAATGTGCATAACCTTTATACCCACTGCGGAGTAGAGAGAGAGAGAGAGAGAGAGTTACAAGGAGTTACAAGGAAAAGAGGAAGCCTCAAAGATCTTCCGGTCCAGTCTGGGTGGGTTGAATTCTTCACGCGAAACGCATCCGCCTACCTGCAATTGACGTTCATCCCGTCCCTAAGACTACACCTCTCACTGATGCCGCACCGACCAAAGGTCTCCCCAGGGTCGGACAGTTCCAAACGTGTCGCAGCTACCAAATGACAAACACTCGCGACGCAGGCGTCACGGATTTCCCGCCAGGAGCGACAGCGAGACGCAGCTCCTTACTAAGTCTTACTAGTCGCTCACAAGCGGCCAGACTCTTAGAATCCAGTGTTCAAGGGATGTCCCACCAGACCCAGCACCTACGCCCGAGACTTTCCGCTGGCCTGGCAGCCAGCTGGGCAGTAAAGCTCTCTCACCTAAGAGCAGTACAGCCAAGCACCATCAATTAGTCACCAAAGAACGGTCGCAGGGGGCTGGTGAGGCCATTACGCGTTAAGAATGGGCTTACCGGGGCACTAGCCACACTCCATTCATCGCGCCCCTACGCCTGGGACCCCTCCATCCCAGTTTCTCACGACCTACGAGCGTTAAATGGTGTTATTTATAGAGGTTCCAAAGTCTCTCTTCCCACGCATGAGGTAGCAGTAGGGTCTTTCTAGTAAAAGTAGAGAAAAAGACTTAATACTAAAAGAAAAGTTTTTTTTTGTTTTTTTCTCAGTCAGAGGAGAGCACCCTTAACCTAAGCTAAAAGGACAGAGTAGGGATGGGATGGGATGAGGTCCTAGTAACCCACGGTGCAGGATTGTACAACAGACTTCACCCGCCCTCCCGAAAGAGAGAGAACCTAAAGGAACTGGCAGCCAATTTCTCTAGAATCCCACGACTCGGGACCAGAGGGCTGTCATACCCCAAGTATAAAGTTTACAACACCCACAATAAATGTGCATAACCTTTATACCCACTGCGGAGTAGAGAGAGAGAGAGAGAGAGAGTTACAAGGAGTTACAAGGAAAAGAGGAAGCCTCAAAGATCTTCCGGTCCAGTCTGGGTGGTTCCTGTTATTAAACAAGTTTATTTTTCCTTCAACTATTCTGGTAGTAGTAGAAAACTGAATAGGAAAGTATAAGGCTCTCCCCCGATCCTCCCTGCCAGAGGCAGGTACGGAAAAAGGTTGAAAAAACCTTGACCCTGGAAAAGTAGCCAAGGAAATTTTACAGGAAAGTGCAGAATATATAAGAAGCTCTAAGTTAGCATGCCCACAGAAAAACCGTGCAAGCGAATTCCTGCAGAGCTACGTTATGTTTTAATCTTAAACCATGAGAGTATTCAGTACTTTGTCTAGCCCATTTTTAAACACATTTACACTTTGGCTGGAAACAACCTCTGAGGGAAGTTGGTTCCAGATATTAACTATTTTATAGGAAAACAAATTTCCGCAGACAAAGGGCCTAAATCTCTTTAGTTCCAGTTTAAACCCATTATTTCTTGTCCGATTGGCATTAAGTGAGAATACGTTTCTGTAATCTACCCTGTTTATTCCATTGAGCATCTTAAAGACTTGAATAAGCTGAACGCGCAACCTCCTCTTCTCTAAGGTAAACAGATTTAGGCACTCCAATCTCCGTTCGTAGTTTTGCATTCTCATTGAAGGGATCAATTTTGTAGCCCTTGCTTGTACCCTTTCTAACCTTTCTATATCCTTCCTGAAGGACGAAGACCAAAACTGCGCACAGTATTCCAGTTGAGGTCTGACTAGTGAATTATAGAGAGACCTTACAGTCTCCTTGTTCCGAAACTGGAACCGTCTTTTAATATAACCTAATATTTTTAAGGCCCTCTTCTCGATTTCTGCAACAGAGCTTCAACGGTTTCAGATCGTTGCTGATATAGACTCCTAAGTCTTTCTCTAGATCGGTCTGTCTAGTTCCTTCCCAAGAGAGAGTAATCGGTCTTCGGGTTTTTATAACCTATGTGCATTACCTTACATTTGTCCAAGTTGAATGGCATCTGCCAAGTAGCAGACCATTCGCCCAACCCGGCAAGATCGTTCTAGAGCGTTCTTACGCCCTCCTCAGTACCTACACTACTTCCTAATTTCGTATCGTCTGCAAATTTGGAGATTGTACTTAGAAGCCCGACGTCTATATCGTTAATATAGATGATAAAAAGTAAAGGACCCAGAACGGAACCCTGTAGGACACCACTGGTGAGAGGCGCCCACTTCGAAGCCACTCCATTTATTACCACGCTCTGCTTTCTATCTCGTAACCAATCCTCAATCCAGTTGGAAACGAGCCGGGTGATTCCTAGTCCCCTGACTTTAGCCATCAATCTCGCGTGAGGGACTTTGTCAAAGGTTTTTTGAAAGTGGAGATACACTATATCTATTGCCCTACTTGCATCGTATAGTGTATGCATATTATGGAAAATCTCTAACGGGTTTGTCAGACAGGATCTATGTCGCCTAAATCCATGTTGAGAATAAAAAATTAGATTGTTAGATTGAAGGTGATAAAGGTTCTTGGAACACATTAACTCTCATATCGTGAGGAAATGAGCCTCCTGACTATTTACCTTTAATAGTTGAGAATAATAATAAGTACGTGAAATACTTTCCTCATTTAGTTAGTGTTGTTATGAGAGGAATTTTATCCTCGTCCTTGTCCTCGCCTCTCTACAAGGTGTATGCTAGCTTCTTCAAGAGTCCCTCCTGACGAAGCAGCAGCAGCAGCAGCAGCAGCAGCAGCCTTGAAGAGCATCACGCTCTATCAGAAAAGACACGCCCTGAAGTAGGCCGCTTCTTCGTCAGGAGCGGCGACTCCGCAGAAGCAGGTACCCTTCCTGTAAAGAGATGGGGACAAGAATGACTACTATCTCCCGAGCCAGGTAGGAACACTATTGTAATGTGGTTACTCGCAGCTTCAAAGCATTTTCTAAGTTCCTGCGCTTATTGCTTTTTTTTTTAAGCTATAATCATTCGAGTTTTAACCCTTTACTAATTTTGTTCTGGTTAACGCCAAACGATTTTATTTTTTCTAAAAAGACCTCCGGGTATTCGGGCATTAAAGGGTAAGGGTTATTTTAAAAGTAGCAAAGTGAAGCGAAGTGTCTTTGCTCAAAGACTTTACAATTTGTTTGAAAAAGGAAACTTTAGGTTTTCTGCGTTTTATTTCATTAAAAAAGAAATATAAAATAACCCTATTAAAATATTCTATTGAGAAACGTTAAAAAAATTTCTTTAAGTACGTATCGCTATAAATTGCCAAAAGCATTACTTAAAAACTAAATAACAATGTTTGTACTTCAACGCAGACTCCAGAAATAATGAAACTTAAGAACTTAATGAAGAAGAATTCCCATTTCTAATCGTGATTTTTATTTTTTTAAATGCATTGGGTTTGAGGAAATTGAGGTGTCGTTTTCCCCACCGAAGCCCATAAGAAATAACCAAATGAAAATAGGATATCGAGTAAACGGTCATTTTCAGTAAATAGTCAACTATGGACGGTGTTTTGTTTCTAACCTTGGGATAATCTACGATACGAGGATATTTGAAAAAAAAAGAAATTAACAAAATATTCAATAGTTTTGTCCCTGAAATAAAACACCCCCATTTTAAGTGAGAAATAATTAAAATTATTTCCTATACGAAGAGTTTGTAAATAAATTAATTTAAAAACTCACTTTTCAAACTAAGTACAAATTAAAACTTTTATTTACGATATAATTAACTACAAAGAAGGCGTTCTTCAAATTTTTCATGCGTAGAACATATTAAAAAAAAAAACTTGTTCCCCTTTAAAAATTCATTTGAACGTGGATTAAAATGAAAACTTTCGTCAAATACTCGCTTAAATACACTATAAAAATATATATGACTAACTATTGTACTGCGTATGTATACAAGTAGATACGAGTAACCAAACGAGTGAACTAAATAAATGCGGTGATCGAAAAGTTACCCTGTTAAAATTACAGTTAATTTTTCACATATTCCGTAAAGAAAGGTCGGTACCAATTAATTAAAACAAGTTATGGCTTAAAAGTCTGCGATCAACCATTTTGAGAGGAAATTTTTAGAAACTACTACTGTAAAGGTAAAAACAATGAAGTAATGATAACACCACAAGTAAAAATACATATTACGTTTGTGGAAACGTTGATCAGCTAGATAAAAACTTCCAAGAGAAACTGTCAATTAATTAATACTTATAATATTAATAACAATTGAGGGTAGTGGTGGTAGTAAGTGCCCGTTCTACTCTTCCTCCTCCTCCTCCTCCCCAGGAACTCTCCACTGCAGTTTTTTGCCTACTTCGTACATCTTCTGCAGTTCCATGACTATCTTTCCGTCTCTCTTCACGATTCTGAGGTACTCGTGATAACAAGCGAGCGCCGTCTTTGCGTCTTCGATGCTATCGTGCGTCACAGATTGAATCTTTAGTTCTGTGGCAGAATGTTAACTTATCAGTTTAAAGCAAAATTCCTATTCAATGTTCTTCCCCTTAAAGTTTTCAAGATAAATTTTTTTTTTTAAAGTTTCCATGAATTACAATTTCTGAATATTTTTAATCTATCTTATAATCTTACAATGATTTGAACAATAGAAGAAAAGCTTACTGATAAAATACCAAGCGAGAAACTTCAGTGAAACCATTCTACTGTGAGGCAAGTGGAAAAGATGGACGGTGTCTATCAGTTGATTCTGAGGAACGACCATGTTAATTACCCTGAAAAGTTTTAAATTAGTTTTAACTATTTAGAAAGTTCACGTAGCTCGATGGTAAGGAATTAGTTTAGGGAAAAATATCTTCATTAACTGTTTAGTCTTTGTAGGTACCGTATAATAATAATAACCCTGAATTTTCAAAATAATTTAATCACAGTACGATGCCGAACACCAAAGAACAGTAATTTCATAAATACTGTCAAATTTCTTCCCATCTCCTTTCTTTGTGGGTACATTAGTAGCAATAGCAATGAACTCACATTCTTAACTACGAATTCATGGGGGTAAACACAAGTAAAGGGAAATACCTGAAATCATTCTTCAATCCGTGACCCACAATTTTCACTCCCTTATCAACCAGATATCGTAATTTGACATAAGTGGATTTCAGGGTAGTGAGATGCTTTTGCGAATAATTGGCATCGAGGTCTCCCGGTTTAATTCCAGAGAACTGAGTGAGGTAATCGACCACCTGTTCTTGCGTTAAAATATAATCATCGAGGAATGCTGTACCTGCCAGAGGCCCTTGCCTGCTTATCAGAAATTGAGATAAAAAATGAGAAACAAACAATGGAGCTTCAAATACATTTTTCATAATAAGAGCATAAGGATATTTTCTAATAATGTTTCATAACAACAACTATGCCACGCAACAATGTGTCTTAACTACAACATCCTAAGTGATTAAAGCTTCATGAACATTGGAAAATTAACTTTAAATATCATCCGTATAATGTCCAAAATATATATATTGAATGAAGAAAATTTATTAAGTCTTGCCATGTTAAGTGTTCCTTCCATTGAGAAGGGATATACTGGTATGACCTTTACAATCTTGATGAGTTCCTTACCCTCTGATACATGTAATTCTGGCAACTGACTTCTGCGAGGGTTTAATTGTAGCCCTTGTTCCATCGCTTCTGATTTCCGCTTCCTCCTGGTGAAGGTTCACAAATTCAGCGTCCATCGCTATCAATTCACCTAAGAAGAAAATCGGACATGATGCGATTTGTCACGGATACACACCATTGTTAGGCTCAATAAAATTTAATGTCTACAGAGATAAATCTAACACCAATTGCACTGACCTTCAGTCGGTATTTCATCCGCCGCCAACGACGTGAAAGTGATTCGTTTTCTTCCCCTTTGAGCTAAGCTTTTGTCCTCTCCGAATACATCCAGGGTGATGGGATTCGCCTCCTTCATGTTGGTTGGATGAGGGGGCAACGTCCTCCTGATCCAATAGAGAACGCACGGAGTCTTCCAACCGCAGGGAAACCACACCGCTTCTTCGGCAGCAATTGGTAAAATGCTGCACGAGAAAAACACGGAATCGCTAACTAATACAAATTTAAAGATGTTGAAACCATTAGAACTTTCCACACAAGATGGTTTGATAATTTTTTGTATACACATTACACAGTCCTACATCCATATCACAACATATTAAAACTATGATATATTTCAAGAAGTATACATATGAAAGTACTTCAAACTGTACGAGAGTTGTTCGCTACAAAAGCCAAAATGCATCTACTGTTCCCAACCCTCACCTAATATCATTGAAGAGATACCAATGCGCAACAAGTGAGACCTTCGCCCGCTGGTGGTAAGAGGGACCTACTTTGATGCAGGCAACTAAATTGTTCTTTTCTGGAATTTAGGATCTGCTACATGGGATATTACCCCCATTAAGTCGTACGTGTGTCCGCTCTCGTCATCGGAAACACTGTCGATCTTCAAGGATTGGAAGTATAAACTAAATTAAAATTATTTCGCTGAGGTGTGTCAGTATCAGAATTTTAACATTTGAAGAATCTTCTATAAAAAGCAAATGGTGATAAGTGAAAACTTTAAACAAAAACTTAATCCTTTTCTAGAGGAAATGGAGATACATTGTTTATTATATAAATTATCAAGATAACCATAACATAATTACAGCAAGAATTCAATCCCTCAGACTCTACAAGTAAAAAAATGAACGTTACGTCCTTGTATGAAATTACATCCAAGAATACAGTTCTTAACATTAATCTATATCTAATATGGAGTCTGAAACGTATTTTGTACCACCTCTTCCTTGCTTATGTTGGACATAATGACAGAGCCATCTTCATTCAGCTTAGCTCTAAGCCCCAGAGGAATCCATGAATATTCCATTGTCTGATCCAGTAAACTTAAAATCTGGTAGTCCGAATGAGACTGTCTGAAAAACAAATTACTAATATCTTCTCTATAAAAGACCGATTTGCTTAATGAATAAGTGTTTTTCAATGAACTTGTGTTCACTCTTTACTCCTCCAGAATTTTATATACAGGGTGTCCCAGAAGTCTGGACTCACAGGGAGAATAAACATTATATTTTTAAAGTGAAACAAACATTTCTAATGTCAGTTTTACATATTTCAGGAAAAAAAATACCCTGATGGCTCAGTATACCACTGAGGAGAAGGTGGAACTGGTATTGCTACATGTTTCCGGAAAAAGCCAGAGGGAGGCATGTTCGTGAAATAACTGACATGCCTCCCTCTGGCTTTTTCCGGAAACATGTAGCAATACCAATTCCACCTTCTCTTGATTGGTGTACCGAGCCATCAGGGTATTTTCTTTCCTGAAATATGTAAAACTGACATTAGAAATGTGTTTGTTTCACTTTAAAAATATAATGTCTATTCTCCCTACGAGTCCAGACTTCTGGGACACCCTGTACAGTAAATATATACGTAAACCCTCGTCCAACGCATGTTGTCCAGCGCGAATTTGCTTATACACGGAAAAATAAATGCGAACAATTGTTTGCCGAAAGCGGAAAATTTGATTATACACAGTCCGCCAAACATGCTCTAATACATTAGAGCTGTACGCGTGCCAATGGCGCGCTCTAGTGTTTTCTCCTACACTCTCCAACACTCCCGCATCTCCCTCCCTCTCGCGTCACCCCTCGCATCACCCTTTGTCTCGGTCTCGCTACCGCGTTAAGTGAAGTTGTGTTGGATTGTTTTTGTCGTATTTTGCCGTTGTTTTGCTATTACCCTTAAATAGCAGTATGGCACCAAAACGTAAAGCATCCGCGAGTGATAGTGAAGAGAAGAAAAATCGTAAGGTTATGACATAAGCCGAAAAAATAAAGATTCTAGACAAGTTGCGTGGTGGTATGAGCATAACATCACTTGGCCGCGAGTATCACGTGAATGAGTCTACCATACGCACCATCCGAAAGAGTGAAGAAAAGATGCGTGCTATTTTCATTTAATATATTTTTATTTATCATACGTAAATATCATTATGTTTATGATTTTATTATGTTCTTATTTCATATACAATATAGGTAGGGAAATTCATTTATGTGTGAATAAAAAATCTACGTATCTAAGTATTAATGGGAGACTTTACGCGGCCGCGTTCGCGTATCCGCCTTTATCCCATAAGGTATTAAGTTTGTCCAACGCGGATTTACCTAACGCACCGTTCTCGAGGAACCTAACCCCGCGTTAGAGGAGGGTTCACTGTATTGTAAAATTTGACAAAAATATTGTGATACAACAACAACCAATGAAAAAATTAAATTGTTAAATTGTAACGTATTTATTCATCGTATGATTGAAAGTTTATATACGTTTTGCAGTGTAAAAATTATTATAATTTATTAATTATTTGAGGAGGAAAATTTTTGGTTAAGACAATGAACTGTATACAATTTACATAAAGCTAACAATTTGTTGGAAAAAAAAAATCAATTTATAGTTTACGTAATAAAATAACGTACTTTGCCTTAAAAACTAATATCAGTTGAAAATAAAATTATAACCAGTCATGAAGTAAAAATACGATTTAATATTAATTGTAACTGTTAATTAACTGAAGGTTGCATTCTGCATACATACATACATACTCAGCATATCTTTATTCATTGAATCTATTATGGTTGCCTCCGTGTTGGAAGAATATCCAGACTTCCTTTCACATATAATTTTATTCTACGGCCATTAGCATTCTTCCTGGGCACACCATGCTTCCCAATCACTCCAGGTTCAGGATCAACTTCCGTTTTCCCATTCCGACTACGTCACTTAGCATATTCCATAACTCATTCTTCTCTTGAAAGATTCATATCTAGAATCACACGGCGAATGTACTACCAGACTCAAAGCTGGGCACTTGCGTTTTTTTTTGCGGTACTGCGGTACTGCGGTACTACCGTGTTTGTCGGTACCGCGGAAAGTACCGCGGGAAATTTGAATGCGGTAGCGGTACTGCTGTACTTTCAGCGATCCTTTGCGGTACTGCGTTATGCGGTACCGGTTTGGTAGTGCGGTAGTACCGCAGTACCGCAGTACCGCAAAAAAAACCGCAAGTGCCCAGCTTTGCCTGAGTACCAGTTACTTCCAATTTCACTCTTGTAAACGTAAATCTTGGTTATGGATGTCCACCATCAGAGCTGGGCAATAAATACATTGAATGTATTTAAATACTAAATACTAAATACATGGGAGAAATGTATTTAAATACTAAATACTAAATACATTTTACGAATGTATTTAGATACTAAATACAAAATACATCAATTGTATTTAAATACATTTGTAAATACATTTTAAATACATACAAATTTTAACATATGCATTCACTAATTCATGTTTTGATAAATTTCTACTTTAGGGGACACGGTGAATTTCGAAATAAATACACCACTCGATAGATCAGACGATTTTAAAAGCTTTTTCATCAATGAATTTTCCATCGCAAATTGGATTGATTGCAACGAGTTAGTTACACAGGCCCACTTAAGGCAGAGCCGTTTTGTACGATTATTCGGTCAATTTCAAGATATTTTTTGATGTCTAAAAAAACACTTACCTTCAGATGAGTGTACAGATTCGTTGTAGCATTGCTTGCAGCAGAGACTTCGTGTTTACACAGCAAGCAGGTGCACTTTACCTTATTACCGTCTTTAGATTTAATTTTAAAGTATTTTCCATCAAACAGAGGGTGCACTAAATTGTTATCTGCAGATATATCACTGTTTGATTCACCGGATTTGCTTGTTGAAGCCATGACACGCACACGATAAAGAAATCAACCGCTTTCGACTAAGAGTGGCACACAACTGATTGAACTGACACGTTGAAACATGAACCATGTTGTACTACACTGTCGACGCGTCGTACTGTGCTAGTACAGAACGTGTATTAAACCAGTAAAAGTATTTACATTTTTATATTTTGAGTATTTAAATACATTGTATTTAAATACTCATTAAAGTATTTAAATACTATATTTAAATACATGAAAAACAATGTATTTATAAATACAGTTCTAAATACACAAATGTATTTAAATACGTATTTAAATACAAATGTATTTAAATACTGCCCAGCTCTGTCCACCATTAACACAATTAAACCCCCTCCTACGTTCTCGTCAATCATCTTTCCTTAGCAAAGCAACACCCCTCTCTTTCTCCCTCCTACTACCATACTCTATTTTACGTCTTTCTTTCCTTCCTATTCAGCATCGTATTTCCCTTTCAGTTTTGTTTCGCACAGATGAACCAAGTTAAAAAGTCACTCGCACACTTTCTGAATCCTCATTAATATCTCCAACATTCCACATTGTTAGACGAGCCCGAAGAAATCTCCGACGGAAGTATTGTCAAGTCAATGTTCGAGACTTCTTTCGTTGCTCGTGAGAGTATTTTCCCAGAGATGGAACATCAATCCGACCTTGTTACACGCAGAAAGGCGGAGGATATAATGCCACGACCGTTGGTTCCTATACAGTATACAGTCGCTCTGTATTATTATTATTATTATTATTATTATTATTATTATGATGATGAATAATGATGAATGATTAATAAAAAATAAAAACCCACTCTAATTTTCATATTTTAACCTTCACGTAGAAAAAAGTGAAGTTTTTTGCATTGATTAATAATGAATAATAATGATGAATAATGATGATAATGGAGTAGTCCTGAAACCCCATATTTAATAGGTAAAAATCTTAATTAGTAGACAGGGAAAATGTCTTAAATTGTTCCTTTAATCGATATTATTTGGACCTTTAAACCATCTGAGGTTGCAATTTGCATACTGTTTAGAAGTAGGCGAGAGTTTAGGATGTAGCGATCATCAAATTCTTAGGTTTAAGTTATTGATAGAAAACACACAGGATAGTAACGTAATAGAAGTCCCTGATTTTCGTAGGGCTAATTTTGATAGTTTTGCTGATAGGATGAGAGTAGTGGACTGGGATAACTTATTTATGGGTAATGATACGAATTTGCGTTGGGTGGCGTTTAAAGAAAGTTTTAGGAATATTGAAAGGGAGTTTATTCCTCGTAGGCCCAAGCGCGTTAGAAATCGTGGTAGGCCGAAGTGGTGGACTAGGGAAGTAGGCGAGTTCATAAACGAGCGTAATAGAGCGTATAGACTTAACAAGCGCAATGGCCAGGTAGCTAACTTTAATAGATATATCGAGCTTAGACGTCAGGTTAAAAGATCAGTTAGGAATGCCAAGCGTAATTTAGAGATAGTTATAGCTGCGGATAGTAAACATAATCCAAAAAAGTTTTTTGAATACGTAAATAATCGTAAGCCGGTAAAGGATAACATAGGCCCTCTATTGGATGTAAATGGCGCTTTGGCTTCTGACGCTCAGGCGATGGCGGGTATTTTCAATAACTTTTTTGCGACAGTTTTTACCGTAGAGGACGTAAATAATGTCCCCGACGTTGACGATATCGTTCCATTTAGTAGCGAGACTATTTTAGATGAAATAACTGTTTACGAGGCTGAGATTGCGCATTATATCGATAGGCTAAAAGTTAGCAAGGCTCCAGGCCCTGACGCTTTTTATCCTAGACATTTGAAAGATTTGAAAGACGTTATCGTAGGCCCCTTAGCGAAGATTTTTAATCAGTCACTCGAAACGGGGATTATTCCTGAAGACTTCAAATTAGCTAACGTCACGCCTATTTTTAAAAAAGGCGACCGCGCGGTAGCTAGCAATTATAGGCCCATTAGCTTAACGTCAATTGTCGGTAAACTTTTGGAATCCGTAGTTAGGGATCGTATTATCGATCACTTAGAAAGTAGGGGTTTGATTAATAGTAGTCAGCACGGGTTTCGACGCCATAGGTCTTGTTTAACAAATTTGTTAGAATTTTATAACGAAATAGTGCGCGAATACGATAGGCATAGGGCAGCTGACGTTATTTATTTAGATTTTAAAAAGGCGTTCGATACAGTTCCGCATAGGAGACTAATTGCGAAGGTTAAAGCGCACGGTATCCGCGGTCAGGTAGCTAACTGGTTAGAAGAATGGCTTCGTGCTAGGAGGCAGAGGGTCGTAGTTAATGGTAGTGAATCGGGGTGGTTAGAGGTAGGTAGTGGTGTCCCACAGGGTTCAGTGTTAGGCCCATTGTTATTCGTAATTTACATTAACGACATAGATGTAGGATTGATTAGTAACGTGTCAAAATTCGCGGACGATACTAAAATAGGCGGTAAGGTTGTTAACGAGGACGATAGAAATAGGATCCAAGACGATGTAGATAGGATTATGGAGTGGACGGATAAGTGGCAGATGCAATTTAACGTAGATAAATGTAAAGTTTTGCATATAGGTTCTCGCAACAATAATTACGTGTACACGATGGATGATAGGGATTTAGCGAGCGTTGACGAGGAAGTAGATTTAGGCGTACGCGTAACTAAAGATTTAAAGGTTAGGAACCAGTGCCTGGAGTCTTGCGCAAAAGCTAATAGGATGTTAGGCTTCATAGCGCGTAATTTCGAATTTAAATCGAAGGATATTATATTGCCCCTTTACAAGTCCCTAGTCAGGCCTCATTTGGAATATGCCGTTCAGTTTTGGTGCCCGTACTTGCGTGAGGATATTGATAGGTTAGAAAGGGTTCAGCGTCGTGCCACGAAACTTATTCCGGCATTGCGCAATAAGCCTTATGAAGATAGGATTAAAGTGTTAGACTTGTATTCACTCGAAACTAGGAGATTAAGGGGGGAGCTTATTGAAGTTTTCAAAATCGTTAATAACATCGATAACGTAAATTTTGACAAATTGTTCACTTTCGATAATAGTAATACTCGCAATAACGGATTCAAGTTGCGTGGCAGACGTTTCATTACTAATATCGCTAAAACTTCTTTACGTTTAAAGTAATTGATAAATGGAATAATCTTCCCGCGTCAGTCGTTCATTCTACCAGCGTTAATGTGTTTAAGAACCGTCTTGACAGACATTTTAAAAATATTAACGTTGTTTAAAATTAAAAAAGAAAGTTAACAACAGGAGCTCTGGTGGTGGTGCTCGAGGATGAGTCTGTTGACGATGAATGCCAGCTTGTGACATGCCAGCGTGATGCCAGCAATAAAAAAAAAAAAAAAAAAAAAAAAAATTAGACTAACACGAATGTAGATGTAGCTCATAGCGTAAACTAACCCACTTTTTGTTTAACTTTACCTACTTTTTTTTTTTTTTCTTATCCTCCTTACTTTGCATGTCTCTAACTCTTTTCTTGCATGTTTGTAGTTTGCATGGTATGACAGTGAGTTAAGACTGTGTTTGCATGGTTTGTAAGCGTTCTTATTTTACTTCTTTTCATCTTTCA
The DNA here is from genome assembly GCA_023014485.1 of Bathynomus jamesi. Taxonomy (NCBI): domain Eukaryota; kingdom Metazoa; phylum Arthropoda; class Malacostraca; order Isopoda; family Cirolanidae; genus Bathynomus; species Bathynomus jamesi. Next base: position 1,536,876 of record JAJOZX010000315.1, on the reverse strand, counting down.
CCCCTCTCCTATATTCTCCGACTATTTTTCTGACTTGTCGGCAGTGGCCGGCGGATGATGATGGTGAGACTTTTTCCCTCTTTTTCTGAATGAATGTTAACCCACGAATGATAGGTGTTGCTCCTTACTTAACCCCTTATTCTCCTCTCTTCTCTTAACCCCCTACTCTCTCCTTTCTCTCGGGCTAGCCTTAGAGTGGATCTTAGGGTCTTTGTTAGCCTTAGCTTCTGTAGATCTGTAGATCCACTAATGAACCGGGTGACGAAAATCCTTGAGATCGCGCGAACGCGAAAGAAGAGCAAATGGCACTGAAGCGCCTTCAGCCAGAAGTTTGGTGGGCACCACTCACTCACTCTATAATTTATTCATTATTTTCCCGAGCCTAACTGACCTAAAAACGAATCTGATACTAACCCCGTAATCCTTCGTTTATAAATTTGTCACCTACCACCATTCTATCATAAATTTTGCTAATGAACTTAAATTTTGAAAAGCTCTTCATTATTTTCTCTTACTACTGAGGCGACCCAACCTTTACAGAATCTCAATTGAAATGCATTAAAAAAACTTTGATTTTCTGTCGTCTTTCTCTTACTAAAGTATACAGTATATATTTCGATTTTCCTAGCCAAAAAAACCAATACTTCAGCCAAATGTATAAAATATCCTATATATTAATAATTATCGAACAAAATATTATGATTCCTATATTTTCCTGAAAAAAATTATTGGTCACTACTAATTACTCTTACTCTAAAGAGCTAGGTTCGCGACGTTAGCAAAGTCTTTGGGCTGGGGGGGCTCATTCTCTTCAATAAACGAATATAAAGAAACGAACCCCATTTTTATACGTTCCACACTAATCCAAGTTATTATAAATAAATAAATAAATAAATAAAAGTTTTTATTATTCTAAAAATTCTGAAAATTTGAAATTTATTTCTTTTGGAATCATGGCGAGAATTGAAGTTGGAAAAACAAAGTCGTATTTTCGAGGTTTGAAACTTACAAAATAAAAGTAATAGAAAATAAAACAAAATGAAGAAACGACTAAATTCAAAACCATTCCACAATAATGAAAAATAGGAGAAAAATGTACACATTATATTAGTATTTAAAAAATGTCAAATTCCTTTTATATTTTTAAAAAATCATTAGGAAACATGCCAAACATAATTAATTAACTAAAATTAATATAACTAAAATAGATCTATAGATATTTCAACGCGAATATAATGGTTTTCTCGAAAGCAATCGGATGAGAAAAAAAACGCGGGAATTATCGGGGACACTGAAAAATGTTACTGGTTTATAAAGAAACGTAACAGCCAGGAAGCTCGTGTCGGGGTGTACGCGCGCGCGCGCGCCCCGAGGGTCACCTTTAGCCCGAGCGTGAATAGGGTAAGCGGCCAATTCAACCCAACCCAGGAGCCAGTGGGCGGAAGTGAACCAGAGCCTTGTCCGCTCAGAGCCCGCCACTACAACCACTGCGGTACTGAGCGCCCATACTGATTTATAGGAAGCAAAACAAAAATTAGTGGACTCGTGGGAACGTTGCATGAACGACCAAATCAAAAAGTAACCAAAGAAAGTATTCTGGAAATTTTGGAACACGTACGCAAAAATAAGTAAATTACGACTCTATCTTACTTACCTCTTTCTTTAATGGGGTGCCAGAAATGGCATCCCACTCGAACGCAAACAGTGCCATACCTACAAGGACGAATTTTACCTGGCATTCTCATAGGGGATGAAGCATGTTCTGCAATGATAAGAAAATACTTCAGTTATAATACCCGAGAGTGAATACCTATCGGTACGGGTATGTAAATATTTACATCTCACTATTTTATTTTATAATAATAAATAGAAAAACTGGAAATTGTGAGGCAAACTAAGGAAAATTAGTTTCATGCCCAGCTGAAAATGAGATTCAAATTTTACTTACTTACACCCAAATGCGGATTCATAATATGAACAGGGATGTCAAAATATAATACAAGTTTCACTTTTTACGAAGTAATTTCCTATCTCTCTTTATAACATTGAGGTCCAGTCGGTAGAACAGCAACGACATAAACGGAAGGCCGTCAAGACCGGAAGACCAAATACATACATTAGTACATTATATTTACGGCAAATGCGAGTCGGAAAGATCAAACAAGAAACGAGTTCCATTTCGAGATAAAAATTTCATTGTCTGCGAAAGACGCTGAAACTGCAGAAAAATTTCTTCAGTTTAAGAAAATTTGTGGTTACTACAAATTATGTAAGATTTTCAAAAGCAAGATAATTATAATGGTACCTTCGAAATTAATCTATTTTACTCCTAAGCACGTATACGCTGAAAAAATTTCAAGGTCCAATATACATATGCAACAAATTTCCTTAAAATTTGGGAACAACAACAACAACAACAACAACGTAAAACCTAACAGATAGTTCGCCTTCATCTTTGAAAGGTTTATAATAAGCCAAATTATCATATTAAAAGCAAACAAACATAATACTGAAATATTAAAAGTTTGGCCAACACAAAATTAGTAAAGGAAATAAAAGTTCATAGAAAAAAGTAAAAAAAATAAAAATAAAATAAAATTAGCAAACTGTGCAACTGAGCAGAAAAGTCCTCAGAACTGATGTCAGATTTAAATTTATATACAAAGAATAATTAATCGACAATCCTAAGATGGTCGGTCAATGATGCGGCGTGCCAAAAACTTCAATATTTGATTGAGAAAACTCATAGCTGTTCGTGTGGTTGTACTTTCGTGTTAATGCGAATAAGGAGGTACGGAAAACTGACTATGATGTATCTTAAAATACTGAATAAACAAGTATTTATTATTAGTTGGAATACAAAAGAGAGCGTGTTGGGGAGAGGGGGTAACATACCGAGTTTCACTCCTTGAAACAAACTAGGAGTATATGCAACTCAACTCTTTGGTGACGTTACAATGTAACGATGCATACATACTAAAAGACGACATACTACATTCTATACATTTAACCAGATCAACAATGCTTTTATCTTAAATGAAGCGGTCGTGACATTAAGTTGTGATTAGACACTTTTCAATGACCAACACCTCACACAACAAGCCACGAATTGAATGAAGGCAACTACAGATCAATGTCGCCATTCTTTTTCTTACCTGAGACGAATCGAGACCACAATTCATGGCAATAACAGACGGGAGAGACCTGAACTTCTTAAATTGTTCCACAGGCTGGTACTTGACACAAGCATCACACCAGGCCTGCGTGATCTGACGCGAACAAATGCTATTTTGAACTACAGTGGCAAAGGGAATGCTACCTTGGGATAACTCTGTTGGAAAGGAGAACGAAAGATTCAATGGTATTTTAAACAAGTAGACGATGGGAAACTTTAAAAAAATACTTTAAGGTAAAACGAGAAAACTAAAAGACGGATGAACCGACTGATATCATACTACTTCGATTAACCTCGAACCGCTATCGTGGAGTCAGGGAGCACCCTAATCAGTTTAATAATCTACGACCGAAAAATAACGACAGTGGTTCAGAGTTAAATTTAAAATTTATAATGCTACGTTTAAAAATTCATATACAGTACTTCATTCTTTTCCATTGCAACGTAAAAAATTCACTTACGTGCCCCAGAATACTTAAACAATTGCGAGAAAAAGGGAATCCTAAATGTAAAAATCTGGATGTATGTTCTAAAATTCATGTACAGGGATGGCCAAAGTCGCGATCTTGTCGTTTAGAAATTTACCACAGAGAAACAGCTAGGCCTAGGATAATTGCTTTCACCTAACCAGGGCTATGTGGTATGTAAACAAACTTAATAATGATGAAGGATATCAAACCTTGAACATGGCAAATACAAATTCTTTTACAATCGAAAAGCGAATTTACTGCTAAAACTTACGATGTAACAGAAGACTTTGCAAAACGTTTTAATAAAGCAGCCGCAACCCGATCTGTTTAAGATGGCAAACGATGTGGGAGGACGTTGGTGTTCGTTTAGTGCTCGAATGCAATTATGCGTTGATCGTAACAGTATTTATACAGACCAATTGCACGATATCTTTTTATTTAATTTCAATTTCATTTGTAATTTTTTTTTCTTGTTTTTGGTTTAAATAAACTGTTTCAAAACTTAAAGTTGATTCTTTTATTAACCATTTTATACGACCCGATCGCGACTTTTGACCATTCTTGTACACTGTAGGGGGCGTCGAAATTTTGTATTCTTATTCTACATACTGCTCGGAGTTTCCTTTAGGCCCCTAAACAACATTCTGTAATTACACCCAGGGCCGTAACTACCTATGAGGTCACCGAGGTCCGGACCTCGGTAATTATTTCCTTAAAAAAAAAAAAGAGACTGAACTGTTCTCCGTGTATGAAACGCATATTACCGCTTTTCTTTTGAAAAGAGGGAACGTCGAGCGTTTTGTGTATAGTGTATAGCTTGGGTTGTGTTTGTAGATGTCATTTTGGACTGAATTTTGCTCGTCCCGCCGCGCTCGAAAAAAATCTGGACCTCACTAATTTCTAAACCCTAGTTACGGCCCTGATTACACCGCTATGCGCCCCCTCCCCTACCCGTTGCATATGCCCCCCTTTTTTTAAATTGAAATGAAATTGAAACCAATTCTTTGAGTAAAAAAAACCTGATAAATGACAAAGATTAAAGTAAATAACGATATAAGTAAAGTTAAAGTAAGTTCATATATATATATAATATATATATATATATATATATATGATGAATAAAACCACGAAGGAAAGGAAACACAGATGGTGCTCAAGCGCTTTCGTCTAATGACATCCTCAGGAACACTGAAGTACATAAAGAATTACAGCCTATATATAGGTTACAGAAAGAGAAAAAAATATATATATATATATATATACAATAAACGGAGAAACGAAATTAAAGGATTGTGGAAGGGGCACACAAATTTATAATGAAAAACTATCGATTTTTAGCACAAGATTAAGATTTGTTTCCAAACAATGTTATAGATAAAAAAAAAAATAAATAAAAAAAAAATAAAAAAAAAAAATAAAATAAAATAAAATACCCGGGTGTTTCAAAAGTCCCTCACTAATTTGATTTTCAATTTTCTTTGCAGCTAATCGACCAACGACGTTCATCTTGTGGTAAACTCTTACTCAGTAGTTGAGAATTTTTTTGAGTCTACATTTGAAGTTTTGCTCCGTTTTCTTCTGCTACCATGCCGACTCTAGAGCAGAGGTGTAAAATCGCTGCATGGCAGGAGGTTTTTCAATCTGTGGTCGAAGTGCAGCGACGATTCCGGGCAGTCTACGGACAGCATTATGCACCGGATAGGAACACCATCGTCGCCACCCACCGGAAGTTTATGGAGACCGGATCCGTAAAGGACAAACCACGATCAGGAAGACCTCGAAGTGGGCGGAGTGAGGAGAATGTCGAAACTGTCCGTGAGGCGTTTACTCAGAGTCAAGGAAAGTCCATTCGGCGAGCTGCTGCGGAACTGAACATCAGCGCGACATCTATCCAACGGATTTTGCGGCGTGGTCTCAAGCTGTATCCGTACAAGATCCAGGTGGTTCAGAAGCTGGAACCTCAAGACTACGATTGCCGGGTGGAGATGTGTGAGACACTGCTGCATCACTACGAAAGAGACCCATCGATCCTGGAGCACATGTGGTTCAGCGACGAAGCTCTCTTCCACCTTTCTGGTCGCGTCAATCGGCACAACACTCACAATCCTGCGGAGATCCGTGAACATGAAAGGGACACGCCGAAATTGGTCGTCTGGTGTGCCATCTCCTCAGCTGGGCTGATTGGTCCGTTCTTCTTCCGGGATCAAGATGGAAATTCCGTGAACGTCAACGGAGACAATTACCTTCGTATGCTTCAGGAGTTCTGCATCCCCCAACTGTCAGCTGTAGCTGACATGCAAGAAGTCATTTTCCAGCAAGACGGTGCCCCTGCTCATTACTCGCGTGAGGTTCGCTCATTTCTGAATAAGCAGTTCCCGGATCGGTGGATTGGTCGCCGTGGTCCCATCGAATGGGCTGCTCGCTCGCCTGATCTTACCCCATGCGACTTCTTTTTGTGGGGCTACATTAAGAGCAAAGTGTACGCCACCAAGCCGCGAGTCCTCCCCACACTAGAAGAACGGATCAGGAATGCGTGTGCTTCTGTTACTCCCGAAATGTTGTCCAATGTCGGCCAAGAATGCGTAAAGCGGTGGCTCGCTTGTTTCGAAAAAGACGGTGCCCACGTTGAGGTGTACCAGTGACTTTCCAGTAGACTTATGAAGCCAAGTTTGATGCCACCAAAATTCTCATGAATCGTAGACTCAGCAACCAAATTGTCATTCGGTTCCTCTTGTAAATGCTATTTTAATAAAATTTTAAAAATAATGAGGGACTTTTGAAACACCCTGTATATATATACAAATTTATACTGGAAATCTGCCCAAGTTTTAGCACTCTGCTCTTTTTGCATATAAAAATTGAACAATTATCGATTTTTAGCACAAGATTAAAAGATTTGTTTCCAATGTTATAAATAAAAAAAAAATATATATATATATATATATTTACAAATTTATACTGGAAATCTGCCCGGGTTTTAGCACTCTGCCCTATTTTTTTGTATATAAAAATTGAAAAATAAAAGTTATTAGGGTGGCATACAAATTTTACCAAAGATTTAGCGTTCTACCTTTCTTATCTAAATCTGTTCTGAAGGAATTCAAAACAACAGGATCGAGTTGAAAAAGACCTTTGCTTATGTTGAAGTTATTTGTTAGTTGGATAATGGCAGACTCAAGAATATTTCTATTAACAATGTTGCTAGAGTGGAATAAAACTGAAGCATTATTCCAATCAATACAGTGGGATAACTCTGACAAATGGACAAAAAGGGCACTGGACAATTGTCCTGCTCTAACGGAATATTGATGCTGTTTTATACGTGTGTGCAAATCCTTTCCCGTCTGACCTATGTAAAAGGAATCACATTGTTTACAACCAATTTTATAGATAATGCCTGAATTATTGGTAGGGTTATTTTTTACTATGATATTTTTCACAATATTGTTATATGAAAATACTACATTAATATCCAAAAGTTTAAATACATTAGCAATGCTTAAAAAGCCCGGGAAAAATGGAAGTACTAAAATATTTTTGGACAAAGTACGAGTGTTATTATTTTGGGATGGCCATGGGCAACCCCTTGTCGCCCCTCCTCTCCAATATTTATATGGATTTTTTCGAAATTACTTACATTCCGAGAATCCTGGGGGTTGGCATCCCTTGGTTGCGGTACGTCGACGATATTTTGTGTATCTGGCCCATGAATCGTGACCTGGATAACTTCCTCCTTCAGTTAAATGATCAAGTCCCCTCTATTAAGTTTACTTTAGAAGTGGAACAAGACAATTCAATCCCATTTTTGGATGTGCGTGTACATAGGGAAAGCCCAGGTTTTAAGTTTAGTATCTATCGGGAAAAAAAAAACAATTTGTTCTACGTACACTTTTACTCGGGACATGACACCCCCACTAAGAAGGCCATTTTTTCTTCAATGTTTCTCCGCGCCCTTAGGATCGCCAGTCCGGAATACATCGATGCCGAATTAGAAAAAATCAACGGTATTGGAAGTGATCTGTGTTATCCATCTGCGTTTATGGAATCTTGTCTCAACAAGGCAAAACGAACTTTCTATCGCGTCAATAATAACACTCGTACTTTGTCCAAAAATATTTTAGTACTTCCATTTTTCCCGGGCTTTTTAGGCATTGCTAATGTATTTAAACTTTTGGATATTAATGTAGTATTTTCATATAACAATATTGTGAAAAATATCATAGTAAAAAATAGCCCTACCAATAATTCAGGCATTATCTATAAAATTGGGTGTAAACAATGTGATTCCTTTTACATAGGTCAGACGGGAAAGGATTTGCACACGTATAAAACAGCATCAATATTCCGTTAGAACAGGACAGTTGTCCAGTGCTCTTTTTGTCCATTTGTCAGAGTTATCCCACTGTATTGATTGGAATAATGCTTCAGTTTTATTCCACTCTAGCAACATTGTTAATAGAAATATTCTTGAGTCTGCCATTATCCAACTAACAAATAACTTCAACATAAGCAAAGGTCTTTTTCAACTCGATCCTGTTGTTTTGAATTCCTTCAGAACAGATTTAGATAAGAAAGGTAGAACGCTAAATCTTTGGTAAAATTTGTATGCCACCCTAATAACTTTTATTTTTCAATTTTTATATACAAAAAAATAGGGCAGAGTGCTAAAACCCGGGCAGATTTCCAGTATAAATTTGTATATATATATATATATATATATATATATATATATATATATATTTTTTTTTATCTATAACATTGTTTGGAAACAAATCTTTTAATCTTGTGCTAAAAATCGATAATTGTTCAATTTTTATATACAAAAAGAGCAGAGTGCTAAAACTTGGGCAGATTTCCAGTATAAATTTGTATATATATATATATTTTATTTATTTATTTTTTTTATTTATTTTTTATATTTTTTTTATTTATTTATTTTTTTTTTATCTATAACATTGTTTGGAAACAAATCTTAATCTTGTGCTAAAAATCGATAGTTTTTCCTTATAAATTTGTGTGCCCCCTTCCACAATCCTTTAATTTCGTTTCTCCGTTTATTGTATATATATATTTTTTTTTTCTCTTTCTGTAACCTATATATAGGCTGTAATTCTTTATGTACTTCAGTGTTCCTGAGGATGTCATTAGACGAAAGCGCTTGAGCACCATCTGTGTTTCCTTTCCTTCGTGGTTTTATTCATCATAAATATTTTTCACGTGTTACTTTCGTGAAATAATTTCATATAATATATATATATAATAAGAAATCTTTCTTCGTATATTACTTAAAGAATCAATTGAAGCATACTAAAATCAAAATATTCACCTTAAGAAATTTAATTGAAGCATATTAAAACCAAAATATTCACCTTAAGAAATTTAAAATCGTAAATTACTGACAGCACTGGCCTTTCCATTGGAACACAGGTAGCTTTTTTCTCAACTCCAGTATATTCAAAATAAATTTATGTCTGTTTTCGTAACCAATTCTATCTTGTGATGTTTCTGTTACCACATTTACAGCATGTTCTACTCCCTGGCTGTGACAGGGAAAAGGAATAAGCTGAAGTGGTTCATTTCGAACTTTAAGATCATCATTTGTCAAATTCTGTAAAATAGGTGGAGGGGTGATGGTTTCGTTGTCCCAGTCGATCATGTTAGGATAATCGTCTGCTTCAAAGTTCAGTTTTTTTGGCAGCTCAAAATTTCTCGCATTGGTGCTCCTAGTTCTTGCTCGAATGATGTGCTGAAGAGCCAGCTCTCTGACCTCTATTCTTGTGTCTGTTATCATTGAGAGTAAGATATTCTCTGGGTGGGAAAAATAGGCGTTATTTCTGAGGACACGCTCCATAATCATCCGATGCTTTTTATCTAAGCCTTTAAGCAAGTGCATGATATATCAAAAATTAGATGCTCCCTCATTTGCCTTTGGATGAGACTTTATCCAAAACCAGCCTGGAGCGTAAACCAGCATTATAATTTTTACTAGGTCTTGGATGTTTTTGTTTGGATTCCGTGTAGAGACATATAAGCGCAGGATCCTGTTTGCTCGTGTTAGCCATCTTGCATGATGGAGGGCACCTGGGGATCTGGTGGCCAACGCTTGTGAGATGCGTCCATATTGTATACTAATGCACATTTCATACATACATTTTTGGTCACTGCTGAAACTTTTAACAATATCGGCCGAAACTTCTTTAATTATATATTCATTTAGCATAAAATTGTGTTACAAGAACTGGTTTCTGCGTTTCAAGAACATTTTTGTGGGGTTTTCGCAGGTGACGGCACAATAAGCGCACGGTAGACCTACGTTGTAATTTATTAATTTCCAAACGCTCGTTTTTTGTTTTCTAACTAATTAATAGCATGGCACCCCCGTCAAGTACTTGCAGTCGCTGTGAAAGGAAATTTGCCACTTACGCGTTTACAATGGCTAATAATAATGAACAGTTAGTTTGCAGGTGGTGCTCAAGCATGGAAGTCCTGAGGAACGAGTTAGAACGTGAGAGGGAGGCCAGTGTGAGGCTTGAAGAAAGCGTGATGCTCCTGACGGCAAAATTAGAATCCCTTGAGACTCCAGTTACGACCCCTCCTGCCTCAGTTTCTACTAATAATATAAACAGTATTAATAGCCCTCTCTCTTCCCCTAGTTCCCAACCCTTCGTTCGAGTGCGTAACGGAGCCCCATTGAGAAAACCTAAGACTTGTCTACCAGTAATAACAAGCAATAAGTTTTCTGTTTTAGGTTTCGAAGATGCTGATGAACCGGAAATACGACTCGTTGGCGATTCCATTGTTCGAGGGCATCTCGAGGAATTCTGTGGGAGAAACCCTCGTCGTAGGCGCCGTTACTGCTACCCTGGTGCAAGGGTGGAGGATATAACTAATAGTGTTGACCATTTTACAGACGGTACCGCCGAGGACACAACGTATGTTATTCATGTCGGTACTAATAACGTTTTAAATTCTAGATCGGAAGAACTGCTGGCTAGGTACAGAGACTTACTAGAGCGACTAAAGGAGAAAACTAATAAGATTGTCTTAACAGGTATACTTCCTCGAATTATTCAACGTAACGATTTCTACAGCAAGGCGACCTATATTAACAATAACCTAAAGTCTCTTTGCCAACAGGAAGGAGTGCATTTTGCGAATTTTTGGAACAGTTTCTACGGCAGGAGGGACTTGTTCCTCGAAGATGGACTTCATCTTAATGACGTTGGAGCTGCGCGTTTAGGAAGACTATTTCATAATACTGTCTCTTCTTTTCAGGCTGCCGTAACTCGAACGGTCCCAGCGTAAATTCCACAAATTTCCCCTGCGCTCGCGAAAGTGTCGCAGTTACAAACAATTTGAAGGTTCTATCCCTAAATGCTCGCAGCCTACGAAATAAAATAAACGAATTTTTTTCTTTAATTGCTTGTAAAGACTATGATGTAATTGCGATAAGTGAATCGTGGCTTAGCACTGAAACACGTGACTTTGTAGGGAAGTATCAAATTAAAGGTTATAGACTTTTTGTTAAAAACAGAATAGGTAGGCGAGGAAGCGGTGTTATGTTGTATATCAAAGACAATACTGCGAACATTATAGAAGTAAAGCACACAATTCCAGAACCGATAGATTCGACTATAGCAGAACTTAAATTGAACGATTTCAAACTTCTGGTTGCGGTTATATATAGTCCCCCTAATCAAACAGCTGATACGGACGAAGCGTTATATCGTGAACTAAAGAGAATAATCGGTAGTGAGCAGGCTTTAGTTATGGGTGACTTTAATTGCGCCAACGTGAATTACGATACAATGCAGGGAGACGCGGAAGGTAATCGTTTAGTTAATTTTCTCGAGGATAGCTTTCTTATTCAAAAGGATGGGGAACCTACGAGGTTGGACAGCATTTTAGATTTAGTAATAACTACGGATGATAGGCTAATTACTGATCTTCAAGTAATAGAACCGTTAAGCAATAGCGATCACAATATGGTAGAGTTTGTCCTCTCAGTAAGTCACTCGAAACCAACAAACTCGACTAAAATTCCTAACTTCCAGCACGCAGACTTTTGTAAATTTCGAAATAAATTGTCACACGTCAATTGGGAAAGCGTGATGGGGAACTCCAACGCAAAACTAATGTGGGAATCGTTCGAAACAGTATTTTGGACTATAAATGAGGAATGTGTACCGTACAAAATTAAACGTGCGAAAGTAAACAACAAGCCCTTGTGGTTTACTTCTAGAGTAGGAGACATTATAAAGAGTAGAGATAGGGATTATAGGCAACATACTGTACTTGCGATAAAGACAGTTTGTGGTTACGAAACAACTACATATCTCTAAGACGTGAAGCGAAAAGTGAAATAAAAAAATCCAAGCGCGATTTCAAATCTCCATAGCTCGTGACGGTAAAGAAAACCCCAAGCGATTCTTTCAATACGTCAATAATAGAAATCCAGTAAAAAGTGTCTTGGGGCCTTTGAAAAATGTAAACGGAGATCTAGTTTCTGAAAACAAAGAAATGGCTACCTTGCTAAACGAATTTTTTACGTCAGTTTTTACTATAGAAGATCTAACGAATATCCCTACGGTCATGGACATAATACCTTTTGATAATGGTAATATTTTGGATAATATTGTGGTCAGTGAAGGGGAGGTATTGCGCTATATTGATAAAATGAAAACGCGTAAATCATTGGGGCCGGATTCCATATATCCCATACAACTAAAAGAATTAAAAGATAGCATTGTTGTGCCGCTAACAAAGATTTTTAATGCGTCTATTTCTGAGGGGTGCGTACCAGATAATTTCAAGTTAGCAAACGTAACACCTATCTTTAAGAAAGGCGATAAAGTGCGGCGGGAAATTATAGACCAATCAGTTTAACGTCTGTTGTAGGTAAACTACTGGAATCAATAATTAGGGATCGTATAGTCGAACACTTAGAATGGCATAAACTAGTTAGAAATAGGCAGCACGGTTTTAGGCGAAACAAATCTTGCTTAACTAATCTTTTAGACTTTTTCCAAAGCGTGGTTGACGTTTACGATAGACATCGGGCGGTTGATGTAGTGTATTTAGATTTTCAAAAAGCGTTTGACACCGTGCCGCACAAAAGACTCATTGAAAAAACTAAGGCTCATGGAATCAGGGGTGTAGTAATAAATTGGCTAGAAGAGTGGTTGCGAGGTAGGAAACAGAGGGTGGTCGTTGATGGAGCGGAGTCGTGTTGGGCTAATGTAGCGAGTGGCGTTCCTCAGGGTTCTGTATTGGGCCCCTTGCTTTTTCTTATATACAGTATATTAACGATTTAGATGTCGGCCTAGTCAGTACAGTTTCAAAGTTTGCGGATTACACGAAGCTGGGTGGTAGGGCGATTAATGACGAAGATAGAGGTAGAATCCAGGAAGATCTGAATAAAATCGTTGATTGGTCAGTCACATGGCAAATGAGATTTAACGTGGATAAGTGCAAAATTTTGCATATAGGTTCGCGTAACGGTAATTTTGCGTATAGTATGTCAGGGAAAGATTTAACAAGCGTAGAGCAGGAAAACGATTTAGGAGTTATAGTCACTAGTAATTTAAAAGTAGCGAAACAAAGTACAGCAGCGGTCAATAAGGCGAACAGTGTTAGGTTTTATAGCTCGAAATTTTGAGTACAAATCGCGCGATATTATAGTTCCTCTTTATAAATTATTAGTTAGACCCCATTTGGAGTACGCGGTCCAATTTTGGAATCCGCATATGCGCAAAGATATAGACAAAATCGAAAGAGTTCAAAGACGAGCAACTAAGATGATTCCGTCGCTTAGGTCAAAGTCGTACGAGGATAGGCTTAAGGAGTTAAAATTGACAACACTCGAGACTAGGAGGTTAAAGGGTGATCTAATCCAGGTTTTCAAAATTATGAATGGGTTCGATAACGTAGATAGAGATAGCTTTTTCGAAATATCTTAATATAATAGGACTAGAAATAACGGGTGTAAGTTGACAAGTAGAAGGTTCGAGACAGCAGTTGCGAAAAACTTTTTTACGCATAGAATAGTAAATAGCTGGAATAGTTTGCCAGTAGAAGTAATAAGTAGCACGTCTATAAACATGTTTAAAAATCGATTAGACGCATATCTTGATAGATTGGGTATAGTTTAAGGTAGTAAAATTAAGGCTTTGTGGGGATAGATCCCACAGCTCAACACAAGTGTTGTGGGATATAGGGAGGCAGCATCTTGGGTTAGGGGATACTCTCTGTCCTTACACACCCCATTTAAAGGGATTCCTCTGCTGAGCGGTGCCCCCCATAGTACTGTGAGGTATTGAAAAACTAATGATCTTCACTTGCCCCACAAACACCTTTAAATGGGAGACCCAAGATGGGTGCACACACATTTCTACATTACTGTACAGTCTTTACAGCCACACCTACACTTTTCCTCCTAAGTGTATATACTGTAATGTATATGGTTGTAAATTTTGACTTGGTCCACAATCGATATGGACCGTGACTTATTTTTCGTGACAAGGTACTAGTATTGATGGATACCGTAATGAAATTGACTGGATTCTTTGGATCTGATATATTTGCATGTCGGTTATAAATAGATATAGAGTGTAACATATTTGTGGATAGTAGTCTATTATGACTTGATCCTCTGGATCCAGAGATTCTATCTTTAGTTTTAAATCGATAATTAATTAGTTTTGCTAAATTGGTCGTTGCCAATGTATAGGAAGTTGTTACATAAATTTCTTATGTTCTTGTGGTTCGGAACCCACGTAAAATTGTAGGTCCCCTCCGCCACCACGGAGGACATACACAATTACGAACACAGTTAGGTAGACCAGCCATGAGTGGATCCTAGGGTCTTTGTTGGTCTATAACATTATAACATTATATAACATTATAACAGATCTTATTGACTCCTTCACTGCTCAGCAATCTCGGCGGAACTGCTTTGAGTATTCTACAACGGTCGATTTCGTAACTAAACATAAAAATCGTAAAGATAACCTACAATGCATTTCTGTTCGCACATTTAAGGAATTGTTATATATATATACACAGTGGTGGGCACCGTTAACCAAAAAGTTAACTTCGTTAACCGCTAATCCGTTAACCAAAAAGTTAACTTCGTTAACCGTTAATCCGTTAATTCGTTAAACATGTAACGGAAGTTACCGCTAAACCGTTAACGTTAACTTTTATTATAAAAAAAATGAAAAACACAATATATATATAATTTAATTTTCCCTCTTCTTCTCGTTCTCCATTTTGTCCATGAGATGCATGTTGCCCTTCATGAAAGATATGGCACAGAATATTCGGGAAGTAATTGCACTGAAATTTCTTCGGTCTTCACAGCAGAGATACTAAAGAGTAAACAGCCTCTGGCGCCACACGCTCACATTTACTTCTCAACGCCATCTATTATCTCATAAAGAAACTAATTCACATTGGGACTTGAAAGTACCGGCAGGATCAACCGGGTAGAAAAATAATTATGGAGATTTTAAAGATGTGGTACCTAGAAGTACCGCCAGGACATAAAGGGTTAAGATGAAAACGCTCCCATTGTAAGACATCAATTGACTTAATTTATGTCATCAAAGTGACATGAGAATTGAAATCTTACCTGATCAGTTTTATGGTTCTTGAAATGTATCAAGGAGACTACTAATAAGGTACTCACAGACATATTATAAATATACATGACTTACTTGACAACGATTATTTTTAAATATTCACTCGCACAAACATGTTGCGCAAGAGACAGACTGCAAATGAAACGAATGTAGTTATTTGTTGTAATTGTTACATATATATTATTGAAAGTGCCTTAAAATGCTCGTGATATTTCTTGAAAGAAGTTGAAACATTCGACTCAAATGGCAAATCTTTCCGCCTGATTTTACAGTCGACCATGTTTTGCTCAAACCAATGCCATAAATAACTACCATATTTGGTAAGACACAAATTGTGGCGACGGAAACAAATATATCGCCTGATTTTGCACTGCGGAAATGGAAATTCGTTCATCACTATTAACAGTGGCGGATTAATTGCGCACCTGCTCAGCACTGAACATAATAGAAACTTTTAAACGTTTATTTATGAATTTTTTGGGTTAACGGACTTGAGTTAACGGAAGTTAAATGTAACGGAAGTTAATTAGTCCGATAATGATTTTCAAAGTTAACTTAAAAGTTAAATCGTTAGCGAAAAAGTTAACTTCGTTAATTAACGATTAACGGATTAACGGTTTGTGCCCAGCTTTGTATATATATATATATATATATATATATATATATATATATATATATAAAATATATTGTGATTGATATAAAAATATCTTGTATGTTACGATATATTTTGCTAGAGTAAATGCCTAAACCATTTGATTGCATTTTACTGAAAACCCTTATATCAAATAACTATTTATTGCTAAATGGTAACTTCGTAAGTGTCCGAAGGGCGGTTAAATCAGTATGGCCCTTGGCGCCAGGAAACCTAAATCCACCCCTGGGGAAAGGTTACGCGAACTAAACCAATATTCACTGGAAAGGAGAAGAGAGAGATACACCATTATTTACATTTGGAAAATAATGGAGAAACTAGTCCCTAATCTTACTCTCAGAGCTGGGCAATAAATACATTGAATGTATTTAAATACTAAATACTAAATACATGGGAGAAATGTATTTAAATACTAAATACTAAATACATTTTACGAATGTATTTAGATACTAAATACAAAATACATCACTTGTATTTAAATACATTTGTAAATACATTTTAAATACATACAAATTTTAACATATGCATTCACTAATTCATGAGTAACAACAATATAAAATGCTTGATAAAGGATAAAGAAATAGTACAATCTAATTTCCGATTATATATTTCCCTTTTTAGAACAAAACAAAAACAAAAGAACTTAGCAATTACGATGTTCAACCAGTGACATATTATACTCATTATATCATTGCAAAATGAGTAACAGTTAATGAGTAGATGAGACATAAACGTAAACATAAGACGTAAACATAAACATAAGGCACCTTACGAATTCTCTTTTATTTCACGGTTGCTGCGGATCAAAACCAATCTTTCAAAAGTTTTGTGTTAGTACAGAACGTGTATTAAACCAGTAAAAGTATTTACATTTTTATATTTTGAGTATTTAAATACATTGTATTTAAATACTCATTGAAGTATTTAAATACTATATTTAAATACATGAAAAACGATGTATTTATAAATACAGTTCTAAATACACAAATGTATTTAAATACGTATTTAAATACAAATGTATTTAAATACTGCCCAGCTCTGCTTACTCTGAACCCTGCAACTCCCCAAACAACGGTGGAAAGTAGAAAAGGAAGACTGTGTCGTGTTCCCAAATTAAAGGCGAAACAGAGAACATCCTTAACCCTGAAAGAAAATAGTTTTGTTGTGAGAGAACCAAAACTGTTTAATCAGCTGTCCAAAGACCTAAGGAACACAAATGGTGTTGCAGTGGACATCTTCAAAAGAAGATTAGACGCCTGGCTCAGAACAATCCCCGATGACCCGGGCGTACCTGGCTATGTGAGGTAGAGAGTACAAGAAACCAACTCACTACTTCACCAGGCCAACTCGAGAGGAGGGGCGACAAGCTTGACCTTCGTGAAATGAGGAATCATCGCACGGAACCTTTGAAAGGTTGAAAGGTATATACTGCGGGTTTTATTGTGCCGCTCGAACGTAGGAGATGACGATGGACTCGAATTCTGAAGGTGGTCCCTTCGTTTGGAGTCGGAGATGTATCCGGAGGATGCTTGACAACGTCACTCTTGGGTTACGGGAACTCAGAAGAAAACTCTTTGGAATTACTTTTAAACACTAATTGTTAGAAAATCTAGAAGAGGAAGAGCCATTGTTGTCCCAAGGCGATATGATCACTAAGCTGATTGATGCAGCATTGCTTGTATATACAGTGGCGATCCTAGCTTACATGACGCCCTGGGCGAACCTCACCTTCAGCGCCCCCCCCCCTGTTCGCCAACACACACACATTCGAATCCCCCAAAATAAAGGACAGACATAACTCTTTCACAAAATAACTTTTTATTGGACTAATTGTTGGAACTTCAGAACCAAAACAAAGACTCAAATTTCTGAATTTTACAAATCCTTCATCACGTAAATAGAATAACTCATTTAAGAGAATGTAATTATGATACTATGAACAGGAAAAATACAAATTAAATTGCACAACTGCCATAAATAAACTAGAGAATCAAATTTCTAAATTGTACAAATGCTCTATCACATAAATAGAATAAGACACTTAAGAGAGGGTAATTATTATGCTACACTTTGAACAAGAAACAAAATAAATTGCACCACAGCACAACTGCCATCTAAAGCCTGACTCTTCTTACCTTCCTTGATGCAAAGTCATGAATTAAATCATCATATGAAATCTGCTCAGCAATTGTATGATTTATACTGATGATGGCCAGACCGGTAAGGCGTTCCTGTGACATAGTTGACCTCAGGTAGGATTTGATGAGCTTCAGCTTTGAAAAGCTCCTCTCTGCTTCAGCAACAGTGACTGGAAGAGTAAGACCAATTCTGAGAGCAGTCCACAAATTTGGATATATTTCAGAGAGCTCCCTTTCATGGATAAATGTCAGCAGTTCAAGCAAGGATATGGTCTTTGATGGCAAGTCAGGCAAGTTCTTCAGCTCCTGTGCAAGCTCTCTGCCATCCAAGTCAGATTGTCCCTTAAAGTGTAGTGTAGTACTAAGGTTCACACATTGTTCTGTCAGCTCCTCAAATGTGAGATTTTGGAAATGTGTCAGCACTCCAAACTTCTCTCCCACAATTTCCAACGTGGAAAATCTTTCCTGAGTGGCTGATGTTGCAGCATCAACCACTGCATTGAAAAATGTCACCTCCAGCTTCTTCAAAGCATCAATCAAGGGCTCATCAGATGCTTCATAGGAGAAGTGCCGCTTTGTGGACCTCAGCCGTTTTTGTTTTAACACAGCCTCCACATTCATTTGTTCACAGATATCTGTGGCTGCCATTTGTGCAGCCACAAAACCTGTTGCCCTGTAATTGCGGAGACCTCTCTCTGTTTTTTTTAGGAGATTTACTGCAACATCAACGTGCATGCTAGGAGACTGCATCTGCTTGCTCACATGCTGAATTTGGCACAACAGGTCATGCCACACCACTGAACAAATGGCGAAGCGGTATGACCCAACCTCCTCTGACAGAGATTGAGCCTCGACCTTTATTACAGAGTCTTTGGTGTGGTCCCTCACCTCGATCAGTGCATCTCTCACTGCAGCTGCCTGATATCTCAGGGGCTCCACACTCTTGATCTTGCTTTCCCACCTTGTATCAGACCACATCTTCAATGTGATGTTCACATGTTTTTTCAAAATGGCCCATCGTTGTGTGGAGGCTGAAAACAAGTTGTAAAGCTTCTGCAAGATGCCAAAGTAACTTGTGGCATCAATAGATCCCTTAGCAGCATCGGCCACAAGCAAATTCAGAGAATGAGCCCCACATGGAACAAACAGAGCTCTGGGATTAATTTCTAGGAGCCTGGATTGAACACCCTTGTTTTTTCCCCTCATGTTGGCCCCGTTGTCGTATGATTGTCCTCTACAGTCCATGAAAGGAACTTTTAGCTCCTCCAGTCTCTTCAGAATCAGAGATGCCAAATGTTGACCAGTGGACTCCTCTGCCTCCAAAAACCCCATGAAATGTTCCTTTATATGGGGCTTCCCCTCCAGTGACACAACCCGAATCACAACTGACAACTGTTCAGTGTGGCTGATATCTGGAGTGCAATCTAGAATTATTGAAAAAAACTTTGATTGTTTGATGTCGCTCACCATTGCTGAAATGATCTTGCTGCTCGACAAATCAATGAGTTCGTTTTGTATGTGGTGGCCGAGGTAGCTGGTGTGACTGGAGGTCCCTTTTTGGACACGGTTAATGTGCTCTTGCATTATAGGATCAAATTGTGCCATCAGTTCAACTTCTTTCAGAAAATTGCCATTTGATGGTGAGAACAATTTTTCTGTATGTCCCCTTAGTGCCAAATTCCTAACTGCCAGAGAATGCACAATAGCAGTGAGACGTGTCAGCACCGCTCTCCATCTCAACTTCTCAGCCTCCAGAAGTGCCATCTCCTGCTTGTCAATGGTCTCCCCCTTTCTCATCCTCACTGCCAGTTCTTTCCAGATTTTCATAGAATTTAGGTGTTCTGAACTGTTGTCATGTGATGTGAGCAATGAGCTTGCATGCTTCCAGTCCGAGAGTCCCAAACTTGTTAAATTTATTTTCCTCTTGGAAAATAATGTACAACAGAAACAGAAAAGGCTGTTGTTTTTTAAGGAATAGACCAACCAACTTCTGGTTATATTTTCCCCACTAACCAATGACTTCCTGAAGTATTGATGGTGGAAACTTCTTCCGTCACTGTCGTTTCTAGGGAATACAAAGTCAGATGGTACTTGACTTGGTCCCCTGGAAACCAGTTGTGTCCGAATTCTCTCAGTCAGAAATGAAGGCCAGTTAGCAGGGTCGGTGGACAGAGACTCATCCTCAGGAGGCGATTCTGCTCCAGGCATTTCTAATAGAAAGAACAAGAGCATTACTCATTAGTATACACACCTAAGTTAGATAACACATTATTCACAGCACTTTGTTATGGTGGTGGTGTTATGGAATTATGGTGGTGAAACACCACACATACCCAGTAACCCAGACCCAGTGATAATAACATTATAATTTATAACTGTTTGCAAAATGCTTTGCAGGGATGCACACACATACACATACACACACACCACACACTCACAGACATATGTGCACACAAACTCACCTGAAGAGTCCTGCCGGGGAGAAGTAGAAGCAAATGGGTCTTCATCCTCAGGATCAGACTGCATTTGTGGAGACATATGTGAGGCTGAGGAGGTAGATGGCTCCTCAGCCTCAATAATGGCAGAAGTAGACGGCTTCTCATCCTGGCTAGTGGCAGAGGGTGTTCCAAAATATTTCAAAAGTGCCCCTGCAAATAGTAAAATAGAACATAACAGACCAATGCATGAATAGGCTAGTACAATTAATTTAACATGTTATTAAGCACAATTTATTAAACTTTTAGAATAGGAAACAAATGAATAATACAACCTCCTTGGTTAATGGCTAATTATATACATAATAGTCAGAGCTGGGCAATAAATACATTGAATGTATTTAAATACTAAATACTAAATACATGGGAGAAATGTATTTAAATACTAAATACTAAATACATTTTACGAATGTATTTAGATACTAAATACAAAATACATCAATTGTATTTAAATACATTTGTAAATACATTTTAAATACATACAAATTTTAACATATGCATTCACTAATTCATGTTTTGATAAATTTCTACTTTAGGGGACACGGTGAATTTCGAAATAAATACACCACTCGATAGATCAGACGATTTTAAAAGCTTTTTCATCAATGAATTTTCCATCGCAAATTGGATTGATTGCAACGAGTTAGTTACACAGGCCCACTTAAGGCAGAGCCGTTTTGTACGATTATTCGGTCAATTTCAAGATATTTTTTGATGTCTAAAAAAACACTTACCTTCAGATGAGTGTACAGATTCGTTGTAGCATTGCTTGCAGCAGAGACTTCGTGTTTACACAGCAAGCAGGTGCACTTTACCTTATTACCGTCTTTAGATTTAATTTTAAAGTATTTTCCATCAAACAGAGGGTGCACTAAATTGTTATCTGCAGATATATCACTGTTTGATTCACCGGATTTGCTTGTTGAAGCCATGACACGCACACGATAAAGAAATCAACCGCTTTCGACTAAGAGTGGCACACAACTGATTGAACTGACACGTTGAAACATGAACCATGTTGTACTACACTGTCGACGCGTCGTACTGTGCTAGTACAGAACGTGTATTAAACCAGTAAAAGTATTTACATTTTTATATTTTGAGTATTTAAATACATTGTATTTAAATACTCATTAAAGTATTTAAATACTATATTTAAATACATGAAAAACAATGTATTTATAAATACAGTTCTAAATACACAAATGTATTTAAATACGTATTTAAATACAAATGTATTTAAATACTGCCCAGCTCTGATAATAGTACACTTCAAATGACTCAGAAAGCTATATCACAAAATAGCAGTGCAATATAGCAATGAAGAGTAGATGACATAGCTCTATACCTTTATCTTTTGCTCGTTTCTCCTCTTCTTCTTTCCTCTTTTTTCTAAACTGAGCACCTGATAGCTTTGACCTCTTCTTATCCATTTGCGGTTATTTGACAGACCTTAGTGGCTTAGTGTGAAGATTCGTTCTGTAATAAATAATATACATTTCACTATTTAACCAAACCCAGAAAAATAACATTACATATGTTAAAGTATGGGCCTTTATTCCCAATAATATTAATCTGGAAGCATTTTGCATTGTTTAGGTCTTTTATGGGAAGGTTTATGGAAAATGCAATAGATGGTTTTTTATTAATAAAAATATATTTATTGATCTTTTATTATTTATTTTATTTTATTTTTATTTATTTATTTCTTTATTTATTTATTCTTATTTTTATTTTTATTTTTTTTGCAGGCGCTCATGCCGCCCCTCCACAAATGCCGCCCTGTGCGGCTGCCCATATTGCCCATATGAGGAACCGCCACTGTGTATATATTAAGTTAAGGTGTACATATATCCATCTCATAATTGTAAGGTTAGTGAAAAATTCACTTAATTTAGAGCTAGCATTTTTGGGCTCTTGTGGCATCATTTTTTTGGGGCGCTGCGCGTCCTTCCTACTCGTTTGTTGAATGCGGCACTTACAGGGCGTGGTCTTATAGAGAGCTCTCTTGCAATTCAGTTTGGTTGTTTAGATACAAGATTGTTGCATCGTGTAATGGTGCAGGTTGTATTGTTGTTGCAAGGTTTAGAAAGACCATAAATAGTGCCTCTTTTGTTTTTATCTTAATTTTATGCAACTAAGGCCTAAGGTAGGCCCACATCAAGTCAGCAACCCTGAGGTAGGACCTAATAGGACCTCCAAGTCCGTAAGTTTTTAGTCTAGCTTAAGTAGGGCTGTAGGTTGAACTGGCCCTTCAGAGCTTGGCCGTTCACGGCTCAGCTGGGATTCTGACCCCCCCCCCCCCCCCCCAAATAATAACATGGTCCTTCGAACCGGTTTCTAGCCCAAGACTGAGTCAGTGACTATTTTCCGCAAAGTTCTGATTGTGCAAATTGTAGCCCAAGTTAGGCCTAGACGGGTTGAGCATAATTGAGTTAAGGTCCCAGGGTAGAAAGTTTGGTCGCCCAATTGCGAAACTTGGCCACTAATCTGTCGTTGTTTTGGGCCTACATTTTTACCGGTTTGGTTAATTTTGGTTTATTATTGAGTTAAGGTCCCAGGGTAGAAAGTTTGGTCGGCCAATTGCGAAACTTGGCCACTCGTCTGTCGTTGTTTTGGGCCTACATTTTTACCGGTTTGGTTAATTTTGGTTTATTATTCGTAGGCGAAGGTTGCAGACTTCAGTGCGCCAGTTACCTGGGTGGAAAATTTGGTATTCCATACTGGTGGTTGGTCAGTACCCCCATCCAAGCAATTCAGTTTATTTGAAAAAAGCAAAATTTGAGTTTGATCAGTTTGGTTAAGTATAATTGCCAATTCAGCTTATTTGGCATTGAGTGACTGCGCAGCTTTCCATATTAGAAACTAAAAAGGTTGCTCTAAGCGAAGTAAATGTTAAAATTGAGGCTCTTATAGAAGAGGATGAAATAGAAAATAACATAATTTACTTTGAAGAGATTATTGATGATATAATTAAAGTATGCCACAGAGCAAAAGAGTTTAGCAGCTCAGTACAGTTAGAGACCAGATCTAATAATGAAACACAACCCTCAACAAATGGTGTTTGTGAAGTTAAGGTTAACAGAGCTGCAGTTCAATTACCGAGGCTTGTACTCAAAACATTTTATGGGAGTATTCAGGAATGGCAAGGATGGGCAGACAGTTTTCAATCAGCAGTTCATTCTAGTCAAGTGTTAAGTGCCGTGGAGAAGTTTAATTATTTGCAGTCTCTCTTGGAAGGGGAGGCAGCAAAGAAAATAGCAGGATTAGCATTAACAGAGGCTAATTATAATGTGGCTCGGGATATATTAAAGAAACGGTTTGGTAAGCCAGAGATCTTAATTAAAAGCCACCTCCGTCAACTTTTAGCTATACCTCCTGTTAATAATCCCAATAGTGTCAAGGAGTTACGGCAGTTATATGATGAATTTGAAGTTAGAACTAGGTCCCTGGACAATTTGGGTGTAGGAATGGAAAGGTATGGTATAATGTTGGTCACTATACTAGAGTCTAAATTGCCTAGCTCAATTTTGCTTGAATTAAGTAGGGGACACAACAGAACATGTGTACATCCCCCTTCAGCAGATGTTAAATCTTTTAAGCACAGAATTAGCAAGACGAGAGGGAATTGAGCTTGCACAGTGGGATGTTAAACAAGGGGACAAAGGCAGGCACAGCACCAAAGTTTCTACAAAAAGGAATAGCCCAGGTACAGTGTCACCTCTACATGCATCCTCTGAGAATAAATTAAAGGGAATCAAGGAATGCATATTTTGCGAAGGCAACCACAAATCATATAAATGTGAAATGGCTGAGGCTTTACCTTTTGAGGAGAGAAAGGACAGGGTAACTAAGTCCACAGCATATTTTAAATGTTTTTTGAAAGGTCACAGAGCAAGGTTTTGTATGTTTAAAATTTTGTGCAAAAAATGCCATGGCCGGCATCAGCCATTATTGTGTGAAAACACTCCTAGTAGGCCTACCCCAGAAGTAGAGACATCAGTGGCACATGCTAAACTGCTATGAAAGGGAATAAAGGTAAAGGAGAATTATTGCAAACAGCTGCAGCATTATTAATTGTGAATGATGGAGAAGCTACTGTAAGAGTATTGTTTGATAGTGGTAGCCAGTGTAGCTTTATTAAGACCAGAATTTCCAGAAAATTGAAGTTTAAAGAACTTAAGAGGGAAAATTTCAGAATTTCTGGGTTTTGGGGTTCCGTTCAAAACCGAAACAAAGTTAAGAAGGTAAAAGTTCTGGTTAAGGGGTTGTTACCACAAGGTCCCACTATCAAGGTCCAAGCTGTAGAGATTGAGGAACTTTGTGCTCCAGTCACTACTTGTTTAGATATGGCATGTGTTCAAGAATTACGAGTTAAAGGAATTAATTTGGGCAATAATAAGTTTGAAGGAACAGAACATATGTCTTTTGATTGGAGCTGACTATTATTGGGACTTCATCACTGGTAATATTGTCCGCACATCTCGAGGTCCAGTAGCTATTGAAAGTAAACTAGGCTGGATGCTACATGGTAGCTATTGCAATGAAATGGAGGTTAAAGCTCTTTTTGTTAAGACTGAGGAGAACAGCCATGGTTTGGAAAGGCACTTGAAAGCCTTTTGGGAACTTGAATCCATTGGCATAAAGGACAAACAGGAGAAGCAGGCGAGTACAGTGAAGAGTGATGTTTTAGAGCAATTTGAAAAAAGGATTGGGTTTAGAGATGGTTGCTATGAAGTTGGCCTCCCTTGGAAGGATTCTTGCAAACTCAGTACAAACCTTCAGCTAACTAATAGGAGGTTGGAGACTTCATTGTACAAACTAAGAAAAAATGAGGATTTGTTAAATGAATACAATGAGGCCATCATAAGCTATGTAAAGAGGGCTATGCTAAAAGGGTGCAAAGGTGAGCTGGTGAGCCAGGAGGCACATTATCTGCCACACCATGCAGTGGTAGGACGAGACAAAACTACCACCAAACTGAGAGTAGTTTTTGATGGCTCAGCCAAGGACAAAGGTGGTGTGTCCTTGAATGACTGTTTGGATGCTGGGCCAAATTTAAATGCAGATTTATTTTCCTTGTTACTGAGATTCAGCGTGGGGTAGACACCCCAGTTAGGTTACTTAGGTTCTAGCAAACAATCAAAAGCACTTACCGGTGCGTTGAATTAGGTATTCCTTGAAGCCTACCGTTTTATTCCTGTGTCCTACAAACAGCCTACCTAACTCTCTCTTACATTACCAATTTAGAAGCTATAGACATTACCCCTAACTATACTTAAGTACGAACAACTTCCTACCCGATTTTCACCTTAGAAACATCACCTAATTATACTCAGCACCAAAGATTAGGTCAGATAGGAAAAAACATGTCTAGGCCAGACCCAAGCAATACGAACAGCCGCGTTGGTTCGTTTATGACTTGCTCTTGCCATTCAGCTTAGATTTAGTGATATTTACCCTTTAGTGACTTTTAGACTATATACATATATATACATACACGTCACCTCACTCCTCCCCTACAAGTTTAGTCTGTCAGGGGGATGAGGGACCCTAGACGACCTGCGGAGCGGGGTTGATGTAGTAGGATTAGGTGCAACCTGTATAGGCGGGCAAGTTGAACCATTTTCCGGAGGATCAGTTCTCTCTTCCGGAAGACTCTGGTCCTTCTGCACTTCACGTTCCCATATCTGGTCCTGATGGCGTTTAATAGAACGACCATCTTCTAGTTGGCACTTGAAGGAAACAGGGCCCGTTCTCTCCTGCACAGTTGCAGGAACCCATTTTGGTCCAGCCCCATAGTTGCGAATCATAACTGGATCATTAGGTTGCGCTTCTAGAACTCTCCCTCTTTTAGTGTCGTGGTACAACTTCTGTTTTTCTTGATGGGGTAAAACTCGTTGTTGTAACGTTTCGTTTGGACGTAACAAATCGAAAACTGAACGAATTCCTCGGCCAATCAGAAGTTTAGAGGGAGACACCCCCATCGTGGTGTGAGGTGTTATTCGATATTTAAACAAAAATTTATCCAACACCACTTGCATTTCCTCCACACGAGAATGACGCAAGGCCGACTTGAAAGTACGGACCATGTTTTCCGCGAGACCGTTAGTAGACGGGTGGAAAACACTAGACCGGACATGTCTAATGCTATTTAGGTGGACGAAGGAACGAAATTCCTCACTGGTAAAACAAGTACCATTGTCGGAAACCAGGACTACGGGTAAACCCCATCGAGCGAAAACTGAACGGAGTAAGCGAATAGTAACACCCGAAGTCGTGGAAGTGGTTGGAAAAATTTCCACCCACTTAGAGTAGGCGTCCACAATGACTAGGAAATAAGTATTATTTATGGGACCTGCATAGTCAACATGGATCCTATGCCACGGTATAGTAGGCCATTCCCAAGGATGAAGTGGACTTTTCCTTGGGAGATCTCTGTTCTCTAGGCAGCTTTGACAGGAACGAACCAATGATTCGAGTTCTCCATCTAAACCAGGCCACCAGAAATAAGCTCTCGCCAGCTCTTTCATTTTTGTTGCGCCCATGTGTTCAGCGTGAAGTTCCTTCACTAAATTCGACCTGCCTTTATTTGGAATAATCACTCTGTGGCCCCATAAGAGACAGCCATTTTGAATAGAGAGGCCAGACTGACGCTGAATAAAAGGCTGTAATTCACTTTCAACCTTAGTAGGCCAACCAACTGAGCAGAAATGGATGACCCTAGACAGAATAGGGTCTGATTTTGTCCACTGCTCTATTTGTACTGCAGATACTGGAGTGGATTCCAAAAACTCCACCAAGTGAACCCATTTTGTAGGTATAGGTACACAATCATTTGGATTTTCTAAGGGCAACCTACTTAGCGCATCAGCCGTACCTAGAAGTTTACCTGACCGATGTACTAAGTCAAATTTATAGGCTTGTACAATCAGTGCCCATCGTTGAATCCTACCTGAGGCCATAACTGGAATATTTTTATTAGGTGAAAATAAACCTAAAAGAGGCTTATGGTCAGTAATTAGTTTAAATTCATGACCCCATAGATAGAAATGAAATTTTTTTACTGCAAATACTAAGGCTAATGCTTCACGTTCCACTTGTGCATATCGTCTTTCCGTCTCAGTTAGTGTTCTAGAAGCAAAACAGATAGGCCTATCTACACCATCAATGTGGTGAGATAACACTGCCCCAATTCCATAAGAACTGCTGTCTGCTGAAACTACGAGAGGAAGTTTAGGATCATAATGCACTAGGAGAGTGGACTTTAGTAGTACGTCCTTGGAAGCCTCAAATGCTTCCTTTTGAGTTTTCTCCCATCTCCACTGTTCCCCAGATCGTAATAGCTTATTTAGGGGTTCAAGGAAAGTCGATGCATTAGGCAAAAATTTCCTATAAAAGTTTAGGAGACCTAAATAAGCTTGTAACTGTGTGATGTTTTGTGGAGGTGGTGCCTTTTCTATTGCTTCTAGTTTATCCACCGTTGGATAAATGCCTGAGGCATCTATGCGGAACCCTAAATATGAAACCTCGTTCGTAACCCATGAACACTTTTCTCTCTTTAGCTTAAGTCCAGCATCCCGGAGTCTTTTTAGAACCGTGGTTAATCTAGTTAGATGTTCTTTTTTAGTCGAACCTGAAATGAGGACATCATCTAGAAAGCAAAGTACCCCTGGAATGTGACCTAGAACTTGGTCCATTGTCCTCTGAAAAATACCCGGAGCCGATGCTATTCCATAGCATAGCCTATTGTACTTATATAGGCCTCGGTGCGTATTTATGATAGTTAATTCTTTAGAGTTTTCATCTAAACTTAGTTGAGCATAGGCTTGGGACATATCGAGTTTTGTAAAATATTTACCCCCAGCAAGAGAGCTAAATAATTCATCAGGCTTGGGTATAGGATAGCAATCTAGAAGGACGGCTCTATTTGCTGTTAAACGGTAATCCCCACATAACCGCACGGACTTGTCCGGTTTTAGTACAGGAACTACTGGGGCAGCCCACTTAGCGTGTGTGACTGGTTCAATAATTTTATCTTTTAGCAGCCTGTCAATTTCTAAATCCACCTTCTCCCGCAGTGCATGCGCAATTGAACGAGCCTTACAAAATTTCGGAGTTACATTAGGGTCTACTTCTATGCAGACCTGATGGCCCTTTTGGTTGCCTACTTCAGGCCCAAAAATAGAAGAAAACTCCCTTAACAATGAGTCTATGTCAGATGGATATGAGAGTGTATGCACATCTGCCTGACCCCTTGGCAAGATTTTGTCAATTTGCATTTTCAAAGCATCAATCCAATCACAGCCTAGTAGAGTAGGCCCTTGCTCATCCACCACTAAAAGGGTTAAAGGATGAGACAAAGTTTTCTGGTTGAGTGTAACTGTGACGTATGCTTCTCCACAAATAGGTATTTGTATGTCTCCATATTTTTTTAAAATCGTTTTAGATGCATGTAGTTTAGGTATGTTTTTGAAAATCTTATCAAAAACTACCTTGGACATGACCGTCCGGGCAGCACCCGTATCCAATTCTAGAGGAACTGTAATTCCATTTAGGCCTACCTCTACAATATATGGGCCTGTATTTTTCCCACTTTGCTGCTCATAGAATAGATACTCCACTCCAATGTTCGAAGTATTTCCCTTTTGAGGATTTATACTAGAAATGTTAAAATTAGAATTTTCACTTTTTGTTTTCTTTGAAAAACACACTTTAGCTATGTGGCCTATTTTACTACAGTTTCGGCAAACTGCTTCTTTAAAAGGGCAATCTTTCTTCCAATGGTGTTTTCCACACCCTGTACATGGCTTGGAAGGCTTAGTAGAATTAGTAGGCTTAGTCGTATTCGCCTCATACCTTTTATTTGCCTGTCTAGTAGGCTCGTTAGGTCTGCCAGGCCTCGAAGATTTAAAGCTATTTACGTGTTGGGCTTTACTACTATGATTTCCAAAAGCTCTAACATCTTTAGCAGCTGCTTCTCTAGCCGTAGCTATTTCTACAGCCTGACTAAAAGTTAGGTCCTGTATGGCTAATAGGGCTCTCTGGGTAGACTCCTCTTTGAGACCCATTACAAACCTATCTCTTAGCATTTCATCTAATTTGTCCCCAAATTTACACTTACGGCTATGGCTTTTTATTCCTGCAAAAACTCTGCAATGCTTTCATTTCCCGTCTGATGCCTTGAATAAAATTTGAAACGTTCATAGATGAGAACTACTCGGGGTTTGTAGTGATCGGTTAGGGCCTGTACCAATTCATTATAGGTGCAAGTTTCCGGTGCTTTAGGAGAAACTAGGTCCATAACTAAACCAAACGTTTTAGGGCCTATTATAGTTAAAAAGGTAGGTACTTTCTTAGCATCCGGAATGGAATTTGCCTTGAAAAACAACCTCACCCTAGTGGCATAAGCTTCGAAGTCCTCGCCATTGTCTTCGTAGGGGCTTATATGGCCAATCACCGACATGCTAGAGCAAAACCGAATTTGGCCAAATCACGTGAAGTAGGTTAGGTTAGGTTTAAATTTGGTCTAGTTACTCCCCAGTTAGGGCTGAATAGTGAATTTTATTAGAGTTAGGGCTGAGTAGTAATTAGTTTTAGAGTTAGCACTGAGTAGTAATTAGTTTTAGAGTTAGGGCTGAGTAGGAATTAGTTTTAGAGTTAGGGCTGAGTAGGAATTAGTTTTAGAGTTAGGGCTGAGTAGGAATTAGTTTTAGAGTTAGGGCTGAGTAGGAATTAGTTTTAGAGTTAGGGCGGCGGGACCTACGCTATAGTACGGTAGCTTACCCACACAAACAAACCAAATCGGACGACCCACTAGGCTACATCCAATTTTCCAAACAACCACTTGAACCCAATAAGCCAAATTAACCCAATGAGCCAAATTTAACCCAATGAACAAAATTTAACCAAATTAGCCAAATCCCATCCTCGTCGCCAAATGTGATAGCGTGGGGTAGACACCCCAGTTAGGTTACTTAGGTTCTAGCAAACAATCAAAAGCACTTACCGGTGCGTTGAATTAGGTATTCCTTGAAGCCTACCGTTTTATTCCTGTGTCCCACAAACAGCCTACCTAACTCTCTCTTACATTACCAATTTAGAAGCTATAGACATTACCCCTAACTATACTTAAGTACGAACAACTTCCTACCCGATTTTCACCTTAGAAACATCACCTAATTATACTCAGCACCAAAGATTAGGTCAGATAGGAAAAAACATGTCTAGGCCAGACCCAAGCAATACGAACAGCCGCGTTGGTTCGTTTATGACTTGCTCTTGCCATTCAGCTTAGATTTAGTGATATTTACCCTTTAGTGACTTTTAGACTATATACATATATATACATACACGTCACCTCAGTAGAGTAGCATTGACTGCAGATGTGAAGCAAGCCTTTTTGCGGATAAAGTTAAAACCAGAGAACAGAGATGCAGTAAGGTATCTGTGGGTGGATACGAAAGACTTGTTGGAAAATGAACCTAAGGTTCAAGCATATAGAATGAAGTCAGTGTTGTTTGGCTTCAGCTCTAGTCCATTTCTGTTGGCAGCTACTATGCAGTACCATTTTAAGAAATATTCTGCAGTCTATCCTAACACTATTTGAACACATAAGGAAACATTTTTATGTTGATGATTTGCTGTGTTCCATGGATAATACAGAAATGGCTAAACAGATATTCATGGAGGCTAGAGCTATAATGAGGGAGGCTGGCAGGGAGCTTAGAAAATGGCAGACCAATCATTCTCAATTGCAACAGTTTGAGTCAGTCCTGTGTAGGACCTGATGCAGCAGAAAGTATTGAGGATTCTGGTATTAAGGAGTTGTGGGCAATAGACACAAAGGTGCTAGGCATTATTTGGCAACAAGGAGAGGATTTGTTTACCTCCAATGGGAAATCTTTAGTAGAGCTGGCTGAGAATGAGACAAGGTGGACAAAACGTACAGCTCTTAGTTTGGCTTCGAAGGTCTTTGATCTTCTTGGATTCCTGGCTCCATTTGTGATAAAGTAAAAAATTTGGTTTCAGAGCCTCTGGGAAATTGGACTTGGTTGGGACCAAGAGTTACCTGATCATATGGTGGTAAGGTGGAAATATTGGTTCAAAGAATTGGCATATCTTGGAGACATTGAAATCCCAAGATGGTACTTTGGAGAGTTGAACAATAGTCCAGACAATTTGGAGCTGCATATCTTTTGTGATGCAAGTGAGGAAGCCTATGCAACTTGTATTTATATAAGAGGCACATTCAAAGAAGAAGTAAGTTGCAGGTTGGTTGCTGCAAAGAGCAGAGTAGCACCTTTGAAAAGGCTTTCTATTCCAAGGTTGGAATTGATGGGTGCAGTTATTGCTAGTCGGCTTGCAGTAACAGTGCAAAAGTCTTTGGCCCTCTATGAAATTCCAAGCAATTACTGGACAGACTCCACTATAGTTTGGCACTGGTTAAGAAGCCAAGCAAAGAAATGGAAACCATTTGTTGCCAATAGGGTGGAGGAAATTCAAGCACACACAGATCCAAAGCAATGGAAGCATTGTCCAGGCACCCAAAACCCAGCTGATTTACCAACACGAGGAATTTCAGTGAAAGATCTTGCACAGTCAAGTTTGTGGTGGAATGGGCCAGAGTGGCTAAAACTTGGAAGTGAAAACTGGCCTTCTAATCAGCCTATTGTAGGAGAATGCCAGGCTCAAGAAGAATGGGTGAGTGAAATGAGAAACTGCACTGTGAACAGTTGTCAAGTTATGCAGCAGGACCCCATATTGAGGCTTGAGGTCTGCCACTGCACAATCAGTCACAGAGCCTGCGTGGTTGGAGGTACAACAAAAGAGCAAAGAACCCCGTTGTCGGCGCTCTCAGGGTTTTTAAGACCTCGGGGTAGGCGGAGACGAGGTAAACTAAGGGTCACCCTCTTACAAGAGGAATTTATCAGCAAGTGCCTATGATAGTTCTTTACATTCAGATTTGGGCGGAGGTAAATTCAATTTACAGCCGCGATTGGGAAATTTTGACTTTGGGGAGTTCCGGGGATGAACCAATCAAGACTGAAATAGTTTCTGCGGAGTCTACATTTTTCTTTTGATAATAAAGCATAATTGTAGAGCCTGGAGGCGCCAGGATGGCGGCGTTAAGGTATGGTTAAGCCCCTACAAAAAGGAATCAGTTGGAAAGGAAATTATAGAGTGCAACTGAAATTTATAGTCGAGAAAATCAATTTAAGTGATTTTGTAGAATAGGATAACTAATGATGAGGCAGCTGAAATTTGGATTGTAATTGGTTAGGATAAAAGAAGACGGGCGGTATATAGGTTGACACAATCATGCTTTATCAATGGGAATGGTAAAATAATTTTAGTACAATTTAACTAATTAAAAAACTAAAAAAAAAATGCAGTGTTTATAGACACTCGCCTTACATGGCGTGATGCTGACGGTGGGGGATCGAAGAATTCATGCGATGAGCATATTTTCATATACGTATCGCATTTAATGATTTATTTTGAGATTACAGGGAGGATTATTTGAGATTATATGGGGTTACAAGGGGTTACTCCGGATTACATGGGGTTACTCTGCATATGAAAGATTGCACATTCTGTGATGTCAGGACTAAGGAATTTTGGATTTAACTTTACAACGCAATTCGTCAGAGACGAACTCGTTTTGGACTGTGTTTGTACATATATATGGGTGGGAGAAAAATCTTTAAGGATTTTATACATACAAATAATTTGTTAATAATAAATAAATTCCAATGATATCACTGCACTGCATGCAATACTTTTCAAAGCAACTATACAAGATCAGGAATGACCATAGGCTAGAACAGAAAGGCCTTAGACCATTCTAGACCCTAGCACCAGTCAACACCATGTCAGTAAGGATGGAATACAGCAATGAAGAAAATGTGCATCTTGTATCGTGGGCTATTTCTTACAATAATTATGAAGAAAGTTTGCGTTTATTTCAGGAAAAATATAATAAACCACCAGCGGCGTAGGAACCGGGGGGGGGGGGGGCCGCATGGGCCAATTGGGCCATGGCCCCGGCAATAAAAATATTGGGGGGGGGGGCCAAGATATGTTTTGGCCTCCCCAATAATATGAATGACATCCAATAATATTAATTTGCAAAAGTATTACAAATAATGGAAAAATAATTAATTTCAATCCTTTATGCTTCATTTAATAAAATTTTAAATTTAATATATATGATTAGTTAATTTCACTAGTTATTCTGGCAACTTTAAACATAAAATCTGAAGCGTCTATCGGCTCATCAACATTAGTATCTTTGCGGATATGTATGTGTCTGAATGGTTCATCTGGTAATTATGTAAGTTTGTGTTGTTTTGGATTATAAATTATCAATTTGAGCTATTTATATAGGTCTTTAAAAAATTCCCCTTGTCGTAAATCGTAAGAAATAGCAACACTATGCTATTTTAATGCTGTTGGTACATTAAAAATCATTCATCCATTTTAGATATTTCAAGCTGGACTCAAGATGTATCATGAAAAGCGAAAGAAAATAGAAAAACAACAAACTACATTGTTCAGCTGTGGTATAAAGAGGAAGCAGGGTCAGTAAGTTCAATATTAGTATACAATATAGGCAATCATTAGCATATCTCCAAAGTGTAATATTCTAAAAACATAAATTTTATAACAGTAATGTTGATGTAGCAACGGATTCGTCAACTTCTGAATTGTCTTCAGCGAATAGACATTTGCAAACTCACAATTCAGAAACTCCTCAAGATGATTCTGATTTTCACAGCTCATCTCAAATGTAAATATTAGATTTTTTTATTTAACGTAAATACTGACCACAACACTAAAAACAGAAAACGAATTTGTAAAAAGAAGAGAATCTTTAAATAGAGGAATAGAAAAACCAAAAACTGACCTTAGTAAAAGTATAACTAAAACAAAATTTGAAACAAGACATCAACAAAAAGCAAAGAAGAAGAAAATATGTAAAAGAGTGTAACTATGACACTGCAAATCTATGACTATGACATCGCTGAAATCACATTTTGCTTTTCTATATTTACTTTTCAGGTGACAGAAGACACTTGCAATGTAGATTGCTGCATGCAAATGTGCAAGCCATCACAACCCACTTCAGAATCTATCATCAATGTTACAGCAAGATTTTTTTCCTCTCGACGACGTACATTTTTACCTTCATGGTATAGTACTTTCAGCTGGGGCTGCATCTCTGCATAACTTCAAAAAAAGCATTCTGTTTTTATTGCAAATATAATGAAGATCACAAGTTGACTAGAATGTCATCTAAGTCTGAGACAGCATTCAGCAAAACCGGCTACTGTAATTGGAAAAAAACCATTGAGAATTTTAAGCAGCACGAGAATTGCATGAGCCACAGAGAGGCTGTGGAATCATACACGAATCGTCGAAACCCTTCAATTCAAGACCAGCTGGCGACACAAAGCAGGAAGCAACAGGCAGCTTGTCGGCAGAATTTGTTAGCAATTGCAAATGGGATATTTATTGCGCCAAGGGCTTGCACTCTGTGGTCATGATGAAGGAGAAGGCAACTTGCGGCAACTTATGATCCAGTGTATGAACCTTGACTCAAAAGCTGTTGACAATCAATACGCATCTCCAGAGGTTGTCAATGAATTAATTGAGCTGATGGCATACACAGTTCTGCGAGGCGTAATTAAAGATATACAGTCAGCGCGATGGTATGCTTTGTTAGCAGATGAAACCAGAGACTGTTCTAATCATGAACAGCTGGTCATTTGCGTACGATGGGTGAATATACACTACCAAGTGCATGAAGATCCAGTTGCACTAGTGGAAATTCCAAACATCTGTGCGTCAACAATCACGTCTGCCATCATAGATACCCTCACTCGGTTAACATTAAAATTATCGGATTGTCGTGGGCAAGGCTATGAAGGAACTAGTAACTTTCAAGGCCTATCAGGTGTGGAAAAGTTGATTCGAGAGCAGGAACCATCAGCGATTTCAGTACATTGCTTAGCACACTGTTTGAACCTCAGTCTGCAGGATGCTACACGAAAATGTAAGTCCATCAGAGATGCCTTGGATTTTGCTGGCGAACTTATACAGCTATTTCAGCTGTCACCTAAAAGGGAAGCACTGTTCGAGAGGGTCAAACCGGCTGAAAATCCAGGTCTGAGGCCATTATGTCCAACAAGATGGACTGTAGGAAATGGAGCTATCAGCGCCATCATTCAGAATTACGAAAGCCTCGAAGAAACATTAATGAAATATCGAGACGGAAATTGTGACGAATACAGTCGCCGAGCAGGTGGATTGCTGGCAATGCTGGAAAAATTCCAAACGTACTTTGGCTTACGATTAGCTTTGCTGGTATTTTCACCTGCTGAGCAATTGTCAGCGACATTGCAAGCGAAGTCTACGTCTTCACAGGACGCACAGCAAGCTGCAGTGGCTTGCCAGAAGCATTACACCCGATACCGCTCCAAGGAATGGTTTGACAGATTCTACTTGGGTTACGCACGACTCTAGTTGTCTCACTGATCCTCCCGTACTCCCGCGCTTCAAGCGAATGCCTAAGAAACTAGATTCGGATGCGAGAATCATGAATATACGGACATCAAGCAATATTCCAGAGCTGGGCACTTCCGCAAACCGCAAATTCCGCAATTGCGGAAGATGTTTTCCGTTTGCGGATTTGCGTTTGCGGCAAAGTCATGCAAATTAGTGAATTTGCGTTTGCGGATTTGCGTTTGCGGAAGTGATTTTGAGTTTGCGGATTTGCGATTGCAAATCCGATTGTTCTTAACAGTGCCAGTAACAACAGCAACTGCCGAGAGAACATTTTCAGTACTACGACGCATCAAGAGTTACATGAGGACTACTATGACACAAAAGCGCTTAAATCATTGCATGATGCTCAATATTTGCAAGAAAAAACCGACGAATTATCTCTGAACAATATTGCATTGGAATTTACCAGTCGGAACGAAAGAAGAAGGAATTATTTTGGGTCGTTTACTGTTCAATGAACGCTATTTTAGCTTGTCGTATGTTGTACATGGCGTGTAGTGCGTGAACATGATAAAAAGTGCATGGTAAATGCATCTTCCCTAGATTGTTCGTGCAATTTTCGATTATAATTATCTTACAATTTACAGTATGTATAGCAGATATTTTGTGCATATAGGTATGAATATAGATTTTTAAATTAATTTCCTTGATTTTTAATATGGTCGAATATAGTCCAAATAAGTTTAAATATTGGTGTATTCAATTCAATGTACAACAATTATCCATACCGTCACTTCTTGGCACCCCCAATGGAAAATATGTTCCTACGCCCCTGACCACCACCAAATGCAACTACTCTTCGATACTGGAAGTTCAAACTTTTGGAAACAGGGAGCCTGATAAAAGATCGTCCAAGAAACGGAAGGCCAGTAACGGCGACAGGAGACAACAACAAAGTAAATGTCATAGCCAGTTTTCCAACAAATTCAGCGAGAAAAGTCGCAGAGGAATTGGGTATTTCCAAATTTTCAGTAGCAAAAATATAGAAATCACAGGGATACCACGATTACAAACCCATTTATTCTCAGCTCATATACGACGATGATTCTGATAGACGGCTACAGTTTGCTGAAACAATGATACAAAAGTCCGTCCAACAGTCATTCAGATTTCGTTCGAAAAATCATATTTTCAGATGAATGTGTCTTCGGTTTAACGAGTACAGGTAACAAATACAACGTTCACAACTGGGCGAAAAAAAAAAATCCCCAAATATGATTGGGTAAACCCGTTAAAACGGCTACACTAACAGTTTGGGTGTGCAATGGTTATTCAGGACTCGTTTCCTTTGACATATCGAGAGATACGATGGATGGAAAACGCTATTGCCAGGTACTGAGAGACAAAGTTTTGCCACAGTTTACTGATGGCGTTGGGAATTGGTTTTATCAACATGATGGGACGCCGCCACATTACTCTGCAGCTGCCCGTGAGATTGTGGATACGAACCTTGAAGGAAGATGGCTTGAGCGGCGAGGTCTCATCGAGGCCAGCCAGATTATCTAATTTAACCCCATGTGATTTCTGGCTTTGGGCTTATTTGCGTGACAAACTCTACACTCCTGGTTTCATCTATCCAAATGTGAATGCCCTTGGACGCAGAATAGATGAAGAATTGAAAAGTATCCCACTCGATATGTTCAGAAGAACAATGAAGAGTTTCACAGAGAGAATCCACAAATGTATCATAGTTGATGGAGAACTCTTAGAATATTAAATTACAATTTAACAAAATATTTGTATGAATAAAATTCTTACAGACTTTTTGATTGATTTGTTTCATCATTTGAACACTTACTTTGTCTGTATAATGTTAACTAAATAGTTTTATGTATAAAATCCATCAAGACTTTTCTCCCTTCATTGGAAGGGCTTGAAATGTATTAACCAACTATTTTTTTCTCTTTTGGGTTAGGCATAGGCTGAGTTAACTAGGCTAAAGCATCTTGCGAAATTTTATGTAGGTTCAGCAGGAAGAGAAGGGAATGATTAAACATGATAGATTAATACATTGTTGAAATTGGTCACCAGACGTGTTATGAACAGGAATGTACTTTTAACTTTCATGAATGAGAGTTTACAGATTGTGTAATTATGTAGGCTACTTGGGTAGGTCTGTAAGTAGTTTTATGTTAACTAGACGAAGGATTAGGTTTTGGGCGAAGTGGTAGATAGTTTCGTATTACATTAGTCAGATCTGAAGTTAAGAAACATCAGGAAACCTAACTTCCCTAGACGGGTAAGAACATAAGAAGCACAAGTAGTGGATTTTTGGAATGACTTTCCATATGGTATGGTTAATAGAAACATGAAGCCATTGCAGCCTATCAAGGTTATCCATCATGAACTAATAATAGAATCCTGCAAAACATCAATCTGAGGTAATTATTCGTTTTTTGACCCAGTCTCTTTTTATAATGAGCAAACTTTTCTGGTAAATTTTGAGGTGTTCTGCATGAATCTGCCATCCGTTTCCTGTGCAAATGCGTAGTTTTCGAGATATCGTCATCTCGAAAACTATGCATTTGCACAAGAAACGGATGGCAGATTCGTGCAAAACACCTCAAAATCAACCAGAAAAGTTTGCATTCATGCTAAATAGTGATGGGATGATACCAAAATTTTTAACGATTCCGATTCTGATACCACTAAAAAGTCTCGATTCCGATACGATTCTCGATTCCGATTCCGATTCTCAATATTTTTAAATATAATTCTATACTTGTTTTTCTGGAAATTGTCATATTTTACTCTGGTAAGATTAACTATTTACATTATGAGTATGGTAATATAAATTATAATAGATTGGTTTAAAAATAAAAATCAACTATAAGTTGTAACTTCATTTTAATCTTCTTGATTACACATCATGGATATACATGTTTTAATGTATAGCTACAATACAATAAAAATAAAATGTTATCCTCTTTCATTTAAATTTTAAAGTTTACATTGCAAAACTGGTTCAATTAAAAGTTAAAGAATCGTTTTAAGAATCGGAAATCATAGTACAATTCTCTCAATTCCGATTCTGATTCCTGAAAAATGCTTGATTCTTCCAATTCTCGATTCCAATTCCGATTAATCGTCCCATCACTAGTGCTAAACACAACCTAACCTAACCTACTGTAACTTAACCTAACCTAACAACCTAACCTAACCAGTAGGGTGCATCAAACGCCCTTAGGTTCTTGGATTTTAATGTCTATTCTCTCAAATGTTACACTTGTTGCTAGAAGTGTGTATGCCAAACATTAATTAAATCGGAGGTGGTCCTGGGTGGCCACCGGTCACTTTTATATTTTCGCGGCAATTTTCGGGGGCCGCGTTATGTAAAAATATCTATTTTTTTTATTTACCAACCAGTTGACTACTTACATTGTTTCTTTTAATATAGAGTTGCTAAGGGGTGATTTACATAACATTTGAGAGAATAGACATTAAAATCCAAGAACCTAAGGGCGTTTGATGCACCCTAAAGGGGTGATTTACATAAAACATGTACCATAAACGAAACTTCACTTAGTCTAATAATATCCTTTATTGTCTTTCAGAAATAATGGAAGCTAAGAAGACCAGATTAGCAAGTGCCATTTTTGGTCTTGGCAATGCTCTTACAGAAGGAGATGGTACATTGACAGGAGTCCGCCTCCCAACTTGCCGGCAGGTTCTTCAATGCGTGATGTGGCACATCCAGAAAGAAATATGTGAAGGCAAACAAACACAGCCACTCAAATGGAAATCTGCCAGCATAGTCCTTATCCAGCTGAAAACATTCTACACTAAAGCAAATATTCCTATGCTTTCAGACCATCAATGCTGCAAACTAATACTTGACCTTCTTAATGACAATAACAAATTGCGTCAAATACCTGTTTCTCGCAGAGAATCTCCAAACACTTTGGCTAAGTTGCAATCCATGAATGAACGTCTTGATAAGACCTTTGGTGTATGGACAAAAGATGCAATGACAAACATTAAGAATGAGGAAGATAGAGTATTTTTAGAGTCAATGAAATCTGACAGAGTAGCCTCATTTGGTAGTGTTGACAAGAAGAAAGCTGATAAAGATCGTAGAAAAGAAAAACGCATCTTAGCGGAAGCTTCAAGACGAGAACGTCATGAATCATCCAGTATACAAGAGATGAAAAGTTCTGTATGCTCTGATGATAGTGCCTCTGCAGATAGCTTGGAAGAAACTGAAGAAGAGGCGATTCCAGAGCTTCAAAGGAAGCGTAGTCACCACAGATCAACATATGCAGGTACGTCTGCCTTTATTCCTCATGATATTCTGAAAAGGCCTTCAGTCGTGTCTGTTGCTACTCGACTAAACATAACTCCTGTTCAACAGGCTGTGCTCACCGAAGTTGTAATTCAAGAGGCAGGAGGTGATCCACGTCGTGTGGCCAAGTCGTATTCAACTGCTGATAAGGCTCGATGATCAATAACAAGTGCTATCGCCAAAGATATTCGAGAAAATTGGATCGCCCCAACAGCTGCAACACTTCACTGGGATGGCAAGCAGATGCATACGCTCACAAACAAGAATGGCAAGGAAGAAAGATTGCCAGTGTTGGTTGGGAATGCCACTGATGTAAAGCTACTGGGAGTGGCTAGATATCCTCGTGGAAGTGAGATGTCATCAGGTGACATCATTGCCGAGCACACTTACACGTTTCTACATTCATGGAAGTGCAAACAGTCAGTTGTCAACTTATGTTTTGACACAACAGCATCAAACACTGGACACGTTACAGCTGCCTGTGTTACCATTCAATCAAAACTGGACCGTGCTCTTCTGTGGTGTGCATGTCGCCATCATGTTGGAGAGGTAATCCTGGATCATGTGTTTGACGCTCTCAAAATTGAGACATCAAAGTCTCCAGAAGCATCTTTGTTCCAAAGATTCCAGAAGAATTGGGAATGCATATCGCATGCAAAGGATGAAAGTTTAACCAAAATTGACATTTCAATGTACAATGATGATGCACAACAACTGCTTTTATCCTGCAAAAACAAGGTTTTAAGCACAATCCGCACAAGCGCTTCATACTGTAGGGAAGACTACAAGGAAATGGCACAACTCTGCCAGGTAGTCCTCGATGATGATGTCACAAAACAAGGAACACTCCACAGACCTGGGGCCATGCATAAAGCAAGGTGGATATCAAAGATTCTTTATTCCATCAAAATATGCCTACTTGAAGAGCAAATTTCTGTACTACCTCGAGGAACTGTAACAACACATCAACAGGAAAAACTGAAGGAGTTTGTTGTTTTTGTTGTTTATATTTATTGTGATTGGTGGCTCATATGTCAGTCTACTTCAAATGCCCCATGGTTTGATTTGTGCTTATACAAGACTCTGCTCAACTATAAAGCTGTCAACTCAATCATTTCAGTCAGCGCTGTGAAAGCCTTTGATAGACATTTGTGGTATTTAACCCCAGAACTGGTTGTTTTGGCACTGTTCAGCAATGCAGTACCTCAAAAGGAGTGTCGTGCCCTTGCAGATGTGTTACTGGCCATACAACCAGATGAAATGCCAAGCACTCCAAAACACCGCTACGGTTCTGGATATGGCAAACCGTCATTTCCAAAAATT
The DNA here is from genome assembly GCA_023014485.1 of Bathynomus jamesi. NCBI lineage: Eukaryota > Metazoa > Arthropoda > Malacostraca > Isopoda > Cirolanidae > Bathynomus > Bathynomus jamesi. The sequence continues at coordinate 1,495,129 of JAJOZX010000315.1, read as the reverse complement.
ACAGAAGCGACAACCCTGGCTGATCTTGTGAACGAGGACTTGTGGTTTACAGTGAACCTTCTTCACCTGGATATGACCTTCCTAACAGAGGATGTTGACAATTGGCAGAACAATGACCACTTCAAGGCAGCCAAGTCCATTGTGGATGGGTTAAATGTTGTGAATGACCCTGCGGAGAGAGCAGTAAAGCTCACAACTGATTTTGTCTCAGCTGCAAGAGGAGAAGACCACTTCCAAAATCTTCTTCAAGTGGTTGAATGTGACCGCAAAGCGAGGCCAAATTTGCGGAAACGAGCAAAGTTGGAGTAGTGACATTGGCGTTGTGTTTTATACATTTTCAACTTTCAATCAATGTAAGTATAGTAATACCGAATATTTGTATATTAGTATTATAAGTAATACCGAATATTTGCCGAATATTCGGTGCATCACTACTAAATATATAAAAGTGGCCGGTGGCCACCCAGGACCACCTCCAATTTGATTTATGTTTTGCATACATACTTCTACCAACAAGTGTAACATTTGAGGGAATAGACATTAAAATCCAACAACTTTTTGAAAATCATGGGGCGTTTAATGCACCCTAACGTACATTCTTAATAGGTGTGTCATCATTTGCAGTTAGTTTTTCTAATTCAGCTCCTACAAACATAAGTTTGGCATTCTGATGAATTGTACAGACACATACTGAGTGAGTTCCTGTTGCTCCAGCAATAACACACTGCTTTGGACACAATTCTGCAAATTTACTGAATCCCACCTTAACCAAAGGATTTCTTTCTTTGAAAATATGATAGGCTTCTTTTAAATTGCAAAGTAAAAGATGCTTTTGCAAATGTATCCTTCCTCTTTCATTGTCAATGATACTACAATAGTCTTTCTTTCCTGGCATTGTTCTACTGATGTCTTCTGAAAGATAAAATGCTTTAATAGCGTCAACAGTATCCTGTTTAATTCTTTTCCCACCCTTTGGATTTGGGTCTGAAAGGACACCTTTTTCTTCAACTATTTTTTTAGCAATAGATGCTGTATGCCTTGTTGTGTTAAATTCTGAAGCAATTTTCCTAATGCTCCAACTTTTGGGCAATACAGTGAGGATTTTTATTTTATCACTTCTTTTAGTATTTTCATTTTTGAATTTTTCCTTGAGTTGATTTATTATTTCTAAACAGTCTACATCTCCAGATGGCTCCTTAAATTGTGAGTCAGAAATCTCTTTTCCTGCAACTGTTTCCATTCTCTTCTTAACTGTCTGTCACCTTGCTTAGTTTTTTAGCTCTATATGACTTTTGCTCTACAAGCTTTCTTTTTTATGGGTGATTCACCAATTGAAACAAAAGAAGCATTCAAAGTACACATCTCATGGTTTTGCTCTGAAGTTGATGCATCACTATTGTCAACATTTTCAATTTTCTCAAGATCTTCAGGTGGTTCACTACTACAAGAAGAATCATCATTTATGTCTGAATTCAAAGTGCCTATTCCTTTCTCAGGCAAGGACTCAAGATGTTCTCTACACTGCTTACAAAGTCTGTGATGTAGTGTTAAGTGCAGATCGGGAAACTTATTTACAAGTTCCTGTGGTACAATTCTCAAACTCTTCTTTCAACACTGACCTTTGTGACGCAGCAAAGGATCAGCACACTTCTGTTTCAGTTTTAAATGTTCCATGTTTGTACTCTGAAATCACAAAAGCACAAAGAAAATCCTGAAAAGAAAACAATGAACAATTAATGAATTATTAAATACATTTTTATACATGTATTTAGTAAAAATAAATTAACTTTAACTTGAAGTCAGGAGTCAACTCTGTAAAGTTGACAGTACTTATATACTAGTTGGGCCTTTGGATCAGCGCTACTCCAGTAGATTTGGGGCTGTCGAGGGGTTTAACCCTGGTTTTCTTTTAAAAGACTTCTTTTGGCACAGGTCACAAAAAGGTTTTTGAACTAATAATGTTAAGTTGAACTAAGTCTTCACTGACACTATATCAGAACAGAACTTTTAAATAAATGAACTGACAAAAAAAATCTAAAATTGAAGAATGATGCCAACTTCATTTATTTTTTATACATTGAACTAGTTATCAGCCACTTACAGCTTCTTGGGATTTTGTTGTACATGACTCAAGGTATTAATGTAAAAAAATTGAATTTTTTAGGAGAAGGTATTTTTTTTTTATTCAAGGTCAAAGGTCAACTTTTGAAGGGATTTTTTTATTTTTCACAGTAGAGATATTTAACAAGAGACAATAAACAAGGGGCTACTAAAGAGCTTTAAAATGAGACCAAAATCAATGCTCTAGCTTTAATAGTGTTTTAGTTACACCATTTTGAAAATAGTCATTTAACGCAAAAAAGGTCAAAATGTCACAACTTTGTGACCTTGTATCTCAGTAACCAAAGGTCAGTCAGCTCTAATAATTTGGGAATTTAAGTTTGGCATGTATATCTGCTATTGTGCCAAGTATGAGCAAAATTGAAAGGGGTGAGTGCAAAAAGTGCCATTTTGTGGCTGAGTTGACATGGAATGACCCTGCTTCCTTTGCGAGTGGGACAGCCGTGCTAGGTCACAGCATTATGAAAGGAAGGAATGGCCTCTAAGAGAACGTTTAGTGCCAGGTATGAAAAACGTTTCATGCGAGCCATTAGTAGAGCCAAGCAAAATACTTCTACCACCATTACATATTAAGTTAGGGCTTATGAAAAATTTTGTGAAGGCACTCAATAAGGATGGAAAGGCATTTAAGTATCTTTTCCAGAAGTTCCCTCGACTCGGTGAGGCAAAAATCAAGGAAGGCATATTTGTTGGTCCTCATTAGTGATGTAGGTCACATCCGCATCCGTGGAAAATCCGCACATTTTCTTGCACCCGCATCCGCACTTTGGACTGTGGATGTGGACCGTTGAGATAAAATGTCATTAATAAGCGGAAATTATCAAATTCTACTATATTAATAGAACTAGTTCATTGTGCGCAAAAGTGATGCAAGCGACAAGACGAGAGGCTGTTCTTGTATGAAGTTACTCTCTTGCAACCTACTTAGATCCACGTTACAAAGCTAAGTTATTTTCACCTAGTACATTAGAAAGAGTTAAATCATCACTTGGCAAAGTAGTTGAAGAGCTTCAATCTCTTGAATCTGTCGCTTCGCCACCCACCAAAAGAATAAAAGTTTCAGTGACAGAACCAACACCTTCAACAAGCAAATCTATCACAGAATCTGTCTCTCAGTTTCTTGAGTCAAGCAGCAATGACGAGACGTATGCGATGTCAAAAGATGTAGTAAAAATGATCGAGAGCTATCACCAAGAAAAATGCCTGGCTGCATGTGACAATCCTATTAGTTGGTGGAAAAATACGCAGAATATCTATCCATACTTGAGTAAACTTGCAAGGAAACATTTAGCCTGTCCTCCAACAAACATACCAAGCGAGAGATTATTTAGCAGTGCTGGATTAATATATGTATGATGAAAAGAGAAACAGACTGGCAGCAGAAAAGGCAGAAAAATTAATGTTCCTTAAGCATAACCTTCCTATAATTAAGTTTGAACATTAAACGATAAACATCTCAGTTTACTTTATTTTAATTACTCATTTATAAATATGCCTAATAAAACTTTAAACTTAATATAAATAGTTATCAAGCTAATTAAAGATCTCTTTCTATAAGGGTGGAGGTTGGGGAAAGAGGTTGGTGGGGTGCATTTGAGTTGGGTTCACGTCCCTCATCCTGGTAACACAATTATGGTTTCTAATTGTGGCTGAAACTCAACAAAATATAACGAATTTATTTGCAGACGAATTCACTAATTGATTTCTATATTAGTTAGATGCTTGATATTATTTTATATGTTCAGAGAAAAGTACAGCAATTATTGTACAATTAATCAATTATACTACATTATAGCTACAGCTCTCTCTATATAATAACTTATTATATACGTTAAACACAACAAATCTCTAATATATCCTAAAAAATAACGAAAATGTAGACATCCGCATCCGCGGATGTTGAAATCAAACATCCTCATCCGCATCTGCGGATGTGAAAAAAATGATATCCGCTACATCACTAGTCCTCATATATGAAATCTGATGAAAGATGAACATTTTGAGACACTTTTGGAGGGCGCAGAAAAAGAAGTTTGGGTCTCGTTCAAGTCAGTGTCGCAAAATTTCCTTGGAAACAACAGAGCTCCAAATGCAGATGAATTGGTGGATAATATGTTGAAGGCGTACCAAAGAATGGGATGTAACATGTCTCTAAAAATTCATTTCCTCCATTCCCATTTCGACTTTTTCCCGCCAAACCTTGGTGAAGTAAGTGACGAACATGGGGAACATTTTCATCAGCAGATTTCAGCTCTTGAGAAACGTTACCAGGGCAAGTGGAATTCATCTATGCTGGCTGATTTCTGCTGGTCAGTAATAAGAGACACTACACAGTCAGAGTATAAGAGACAGGCCAAGAGGAAATGACATTGAAGTGAGTGTGCTCCTTAAAATATATATATGTTGTGGGATAAATTTTTACCAGTACTTACACAATAATTACCATGATATCTTAAAAACTCAAACTAATTAAACAATTTCACTATCATTTTCAAATTCAGCATGCAAAAATACATAAGAATCGGCTACTTTCATTAAAGATACAAAAAATTCCTTAAAATTTGTTGACCAGTGTAATAGATTCTGATGATGATCAAAATTTGACCCAAACTATACCAAACCTAACCTGTTCAATAAATGATGTAACTAGTCCTACTACTACAATAACCTATACCACAAATAGTAGACCACAATGTTCAACTGCTCTATGAGCTAGGCAGATGTTACAACAAAAGATAAGGGCTGGAGTATTGTAATATTTCCTATGGAAAATAAATTAAAATGCAACACCCTTTCATTTTGGAAAGAGTGAGGACTTTATAAAATGCTACACTTTTTATATTAAAAAGTGAGGAAAAACAAAAATGGAATAACAAATAAAACATAAATTATAGGTAATCTAAGATGGGTTAACAAATATTAAAAGAAAAAATTGGGTTTCACATGCAATTTTTCCTTTCTGGCTGGCCCCAATGTGTGGAAAATTTGGGAGTACCGAAATGGAAGACCCACCTAATCTTGGATAAACCATACTATTGACATTAAAATAAATAATAACAATAAAAAATAACTCAGAAGGAGAACATGAACTCTTGCTGAGAAAAATTAAAAAGACACCAACGAAGAAACAAATATGGGATGTAAAAAAAAAAAGATCCCATAGCTAGAAATAGCAACACGGTTTTGGGAAGAAGAAGAAAAAGATCGGGATAAGCTGAATAAGCAGAATAATAGGGAGGAGAAAAAAAAAAAAAATGTAAGACGAAAGAAGCCGGAATAAAAATGTTCATTATTGGTGTCAATAAATAAAACATTAAAGTTTCAAGGTAAGAAGTTCATAAATTTCCCTTTGGTTATTAAATTTAGGTTAAATAAGCTGACATTTCAGCTGTAATTGTTTAACAAAAGAGTATGGAAGTCCTGTTTATGGACAAATAGTTAGGCTGGTTCATCTTTGGCCTAGGTCTTCTATCTCCAACGTAGCCTAGGTTGTGTTTAACTGCTTAATGGATTATCACGAATTAACTCGGTTCCATTTTCTGTTCTTTTTTAGAACTTCACGAGTTTACTCGCTAATAAATTATCTTCCGATTTTGGACTAAAACGAAAATGCTCGTGTGCCTTGTTTCATTTTGAAGCAAGTTCGAGTTAATTCGGTACCTCTTACGCCCGGCAGTAATGTTTGGCGCAGAAAAAATGGACAACTGACAGTTTTAATTAGTGCATAATTGCTATCTGCGGTGGTGGGAGTGTGTGTGCATTTCTCTGCATATATAATTGCCATATATTGTGAAATAAGTGTGTCTGCATCCCTATTTTATAAAATGAGTAGTGACGAAGATAGTAGTGATAGTAGTGAAGGAGTCTATCATGATTTAGAAAGTTCTGAGGAGTCGGATTCCAATGAATACATTTCAAGTTCAGAATCCGAGAGTGATGATGTGCTGCTTGATGCTCGTGTTTGGAATAAATTGAATTGTGCTTCAGAAAATATCTCACCTGTGCCGCCTCGATTTCCATTTACTGAAAATCATGAAATAAAATTTGATGCAAATAATGATGACATGACTCCATTAGACTTTTCTAATTAGACTTTTCCATTAGACTTTTTGACCTCATATGTGCAGAGACAAACAGATTTGCAGATCAAAAAGGTGCTAGGCCTACTTGGACTCCCGTCACTCCTGCTGAAATGCGAGTGTTCTTTGCCCTGAAGATGTTACAAGGCATAGACAGAAGCCGAAGAAATGTATTGGTCAAAGCATCCTTTGCTTGAAACACCAATATTTGCAGCTACCATGCCATTTAGGCATTATAAGAAGATAAGGTAATATCTGCATTTTTCCAACAATGAAACTTTCGATCCAAATACTCATCCACACCCCAAACTAAACAAGATATATGATGTTTATGTTCATTTAGAAAATAAATTCAGCACTCTTTACATTCCCGAAAGAGACATTGCAATAGATGAAAGTCTAATGCTTTATAAAGGAAAACTTGGATGGGTACAATACATGCCACTAAAACGCTCTAGATTCGGCATAAAATATTATATGCTTTGTGAGTCTAGAACTGGCTATGTTTGGTCATTTACAATATATGTTGGCAAAGGGACGCAGTGGGATCTAGATTATGCAGAGCTTCCAGTGTCATCACGAGTAGTCATGACCCTCATGAAACCTCTGCTGAATAAGGGATATTGTGTCACTCTTGATAATTTTTATACTAGTCCCCAATTAGCTGACATACTTATTCAGAATTGCATGAATATATATGGGACAGTGAGGCAAAATCGAAAGGAGATGCCTGAAGAACTGAGAAGAGCCAAATTGAAAAAGGATGAAGTTATTGCCTTTCAAAGAGGTAAGGTTATGGCACTACGCTGGAAGGACAAAAAGGATGTGTGTGTGTTATCTACTGTTCATGATCCATCTCAGCAAGAAGTCACAACTCGAAGAGGAATAAAGAAGAGACCAAAAGTAGTTTGTGACTACAACTTTACAATGGGGGGAGTAGATCTAGTGGACCAACATTTGGCTGACTATCCTATGCTGAGGAAACGTGGAAAGAAATATTATAAAAAGGTTTTCTTTCATCTAATGGATCTCGCTGTTTGGAATTCTTACCTTCTGTATAAAGCAACTCTCAATGAACCAGCATCGGCTAAAAACACCTAAAATACAGGATGGAAATTATAAACGACACCATCCAAAAGTACCATCCTGAAATTCCTACCACAAAACCTGGAAGACCCACAAGTTCCCCTCACCCAATTCGCTTTGCGCCGGGCCATTTCCCTACAGAAATACCTCCGACAGAAAAGAAAACAAATCCTACAAGACAGTGCTCTGTCTGCAGCAAAAAAAGGGATAGACATGGAAAGAAAATTTGAAAGGAGAGTCGCTACATGTGTGAAATCTGTAAAGTCAGCCTATGTGTCACTCCATGTTTCAAACTTCACCATACACAGTAAATAAAACAAAGTAAGTTTGATTTATTTTTGTCTTATTTATTCCTTTTATCAATATAAGCAGTGTATTATCGAAAATAATTTCAAAATACTAATTTAGCTCACTTTTTTCAATGCTCGAGTTAACTCGTTTTAATCCAGAGGGTAAATTAAGGTTTTTTTTTTTAATCAAAAAATTAAATAACAGTAAAAAAACTATATTCCCATGATTCTTATATTGCATAGTCTTAATTTAAATAAAAATAAAATATGCCTCAAAATGAAATGTTGGGTGAAAAAAATTGATCCAGTAAGGGGTTAAGCTACTCTGGTTGGAGCAGGACCTATTTTTTCCATACAGTGATGAATTTCAATAAAAAACTTGTGAATATATGCTCAAATAAAACTTGGTGGCATTACATGGACTTTTTTAATTCTCCTCTGAAAACATATTGGATACGCAGCATTCCAGCCTTCAAAGTTGGGGTACTTAGAATACCCAAAATATCATATCTTGAAATATGGCAGATGTGTCTTATTTGTGGGAAATATCTACTAAATCCAGATGGGTTTAAAAAATCTATCTTATAGTCATCAAACTCTTTATTTTACTCTAGTATAAGCCCCAGCCACTGAGAGTTATTGTAGGAGCAAACTATATATTTCCCAATTTTGGGGTTCAGAATGACTGAGTCTTTATTTTTATTTGCATTAGTGGCACACTTCACAATTAACCTCTCCTCACCTTCATGATCAGAAGATAATTCAAAGGCTTTAATTTTTGTGGCACTAACTGGCACAAATCAGTGAAACTTTTTGGTTCCAATTAGTTGGATACTATTTTCAAACCTTTTGCTTATGAATTTTGCCACTTTTTCTATTTCTTCAGGTTTAATTAAAAAGAATTTGATATTCTCCAAATTTTCACAGCAAAAATGAAACATTGCCTCCAGTGTTATGATTGATCATTGAAAGTTCTGTGCAACCTTGCTCTGGCTACAGCTCTTTTGACTGTTCCACCAATTCCATCACAAGCACTTTTGCCATGACTTGTGGCAAAAAAATACCACTCACACTCAAGCCCAAAGTCATCTATTTGTCTGCATATATTAACAAAGTTGAATCAATTCTTATATTAGCCTGCACATTAGGGTGCATTGAAAAAATCAATTTTTATAATTTAATGAATGGTGGGTGCGCAAAACGTGAATGATCTCTATGAACCTATATTCTAAGTTTCATTAGCCTACGACATGGGTAAGTGCCTGCGAGATGACTTTGAAATTATGAAACAAAAAATCGTTGAAAAAGGGGAATATTTTTCAGTTATCCTCCCATTTTCAGCGAATAGCAAAATAAATTTGGCATATATTGATGTTTTGCCTAAATGGAAACTTTTTTGTAATTAAATTATCTTTAAAATGAAATGTTTACTTGTGTGGCTAAGGTTTATTGGAGCCTCGTACATTGACTATTTTCCCAGTGGAAGCCTTGTGCTGCATCTTGTACAATGAAAGAATAGTTTTCTGGAAAATCACACAAAACTATTGCTTCATTGTAGGATAAACTATTTTTTTAACTTTTGAGAAAATCATTTTGAGATTTGGCCACATAATGATGACAAATTAAATTTGCTATTTTTTTTGCTTAAAGAACCAATAAAATCTTCAGTTGATTCTACTTTTTCCACCAGAGTGCAATGATTGGTACAAACCCATTGTTTATATTTAATCATGTCATATTCTATCTCGTATATTTTCAACATTTATTAGGAACTCTGTAACTCCTTGTTCTTTGGGGCATAAATTACAATTGTGCATCATGCAGTTTCTGTTGCTTCTGTCACACACATTTTTTTCCATCAAAACTTTAGAATCAAGCCCTTTGATACTCGTAGCAGAGAACTGGAGCTTAGCAAGATGAGGCAGAGGGTTCTGCACTCATGGATCCAGGATGAGGCAGAGGCAGACAGCTCTGTATTTGTGGATCCAGGATGAGGCTGAGCAGCAGCCAAATAACAAATATTTGTTTCAACTGAATCATTACAATTTCCGAGACTATAGGTCTTGATAAATTTTACTTTATTGAAGGAAAAATTTGCCACAATATTAGTTCACATATATGTTTATTTAAAGTAATAGACTGTTATATATTACTTTGCCTTCTTTTACTGTTACAGCGAAAAAATTATGATCTATTACTATTACTTGAAAAATCCTGTAATAATCTATTACTATTCCCCCCCCCCCTTCCTCTCTCTCTCTCGTACGTACGTACGTACGTATCTTGAGCACGAATCAGATCCCTGCATCAAAGGTAAAAAGTCAAATGCATCTTTGTGTCCATGCACTAGCGTAGCTATAGGGGGGCGGAGGGGGCAGTCCGCCCCGGGTGGCACTTTTGGTCTACTGCAATGAAAAAAAAAGGTTTTTTTATGTCGGGACAGTAGAAGGATACAAGATGCCAGACACAATTTTATTTTTCCACGAAAACACTGCTTACTTCGTTAATTTCCGACAATGGTAAGGATTGTGTTCCCTTGAAGATGGCCTTATTGACCATCATACCTATTTAAGCGCTTAGTTGTGCTTAATTAATAATAGCATTGGTATAAATGCATTTATTTCATTAAAAAGGGAAATAACCCATAAAGTTCTGTAAATACGTTATAATCTATAAATATATGTTTAATATTTATAAATAATCAATATCAAAACTAATATGCTGGTATTAGTTGTAAAGTATAATCTTGGTAACTCGGTTCCATTCCAAATATTGTAATACTGCTGCAGATTTTTCTCACAATTGCTGTTAGTGTTGCTAGCTGTGAGAGGAGTTTTTCTAAACTAAAACTGATAAAGAATTACCTAAGATCTACTATGAGCACCTTGCGGTTGAGAAATCTTGCCATACTGTCTATAGAACAACAATTGACAGATGAAATAGACTTCGACAATGTCATCGAAGATTTTGCTAACAGAAAAGCAAGAAAAATAACTGTGTAGAATGTTGTAGTTAATTTTTTCACTTCAGAAGTAAACATGTTGTCCTAATATTTTTCACATGTTTTTTTCTATACGTCGTTTTCACTTTTTGTTTAAGTATGTTTGTTATGTGTATTGTGTTGTGGTGTTTCAGGGGGGTGGCAAACTCAAGGACTGCCCCGGGCGGCACAAACTCTAGCTACGCCACTGTGTCCATGCCATAAGTTTTGAACTGGTCAACATAAATTCATGAAATTTCATGCACAGATGTATCATCACAAGATGATGTTGAGAGCAAAAATCATGTTCTTCCACCAAAGGTTACAGTTAGTATAGGGAAGGACATTGAAGATGATGATCCAACATAGTTCTTGTCGGACAAAGTTCTTTACAAAGTAACTGTAGTCTGTTAACCTACAGACATGTTGCGTATTTATAGATTCATTGGAGAGGCAAAAGTAGAGAAAATGGGGAAGAAGGAAAATATTTTTTATCAAGTTCTTTAGTACTTTGTGAATTTTAATTTGTGCATTAGGAAGTCTATCCCAAACTCACTCGCATAAATTGAGACCTTACAAGTACATATTTGCCACTCTTGTTATGTGAGCTACAAAATAGGGCATGTGCCAATTAGGCCCAAATTAACATAAGTGGTGATAGACCAGAGTCCTATTATCTTGTCTATTGGGACTTTTTAGGATTAACTCTAACTACTTAGCTTCTTAACCCCTTCACTATGAGGACATAGTCTGTACGTCATAAAAATAATGAAGGAAGCTCATAGCATGGTGGCTTTGTATCAAAGAGGTTAATATTTCAGGTAGTAGTATATATATTATTATTTATTAATTAATACATTTATAGTATAATTTTGCATGATAAAATGTCATCAACATTGAATATTGAAGGGATTAAGTAATTTTTCTTTTCAGGAATCTTAATATCCATTCATAAATTTCTTAATATAATTTTGCAATAATATTTATAATGTAAGGAAGGTTGATGAATGTGGCTTATAACCCATAGTAAAAATGTTTGCAGTTATTAGATTCAATTCAGTATTGGTATCATTCAATTGAAGAAGTTACGTGCGACGTATGAAGTCTCTTGTACATAGCATTCCCACACAACAGGTACTGTATTGCTTATTTTTGTTTTACATTTTTTGTTTTCTAACTCATGCTAGCCTAAAGGGGCAAAGTTCTTCATTCATTTTCTTAAGTTAAACTTAAAAGTGAGGGGCATTGCAAATATCCATATGTGCATTTGTGGAATATCTGCAGCAATTTTGACATTTGCATCCTTAGTAGGGGTGTGCTGGATAGTATTTTTTACTATCCGGCTGGATACCGGATAATCAAAAAAATAAAAAAAAATATCTGGCCGGATACCGGATAATATCATTCAAATAATTCATAATTTTTTATATATTATTATTTAGCTATTACTTGACTAATTGACTATACTACCAAATTTTAATCACTATTTGATGTAAATTATAGCTATCTTTCAATAACTTTACTAATTACCTATATTTTATCCTTTTCAGGATTGTTTCATTGCCTAAATCATATAGCTAGTTAGTATTAGTTACAGGCTTACAGCAATATTTTAACATTATTTACCCCCTAAAATGGCTAGTTTTATTTGGAAAATATTTACAATACATGAGACTAATCCAACGATAGCTATTTGCTCCCTATGTTCCAAACAGATTAAAAGGGGATCAGAGAAATTGGGTGCTAGGTGCAATAGCACAAAACCTTTGCACAATCATGCAAAGATGCTGCATTCAAAAGAATATAAAGAATAGTGATGTAGCGGATATCATTTTTTTCACATCCGCGGATGCGGATGCGGATGAGGATGTTTGATTTCAACATCCGCGGATGCGGATGTCTACATTTTCGTTATTTTTTAGGATATATTAGAGATTTGTTGTGTTTAACGTATATAATAAGTTATTATATAGAGAGAGCTGTAGCTATAATGTAGTATAATTGATTAATTGTACAATAATTGCTGTACTTTTCTCTGAACATATAAAATAATATCAAGCATCTAACTAATATAGAAATCAATTAGTGAATTTGTCTGCAAATAAATTCGTTATATTTTGTTGAGTTTCAGCCACAATTAGAAACCATAATTGTGTTACCAGGATGCGGGACGTGAACCCAACTCAAATGCACCCTCACTGACCTCTTTCCCCAACCTCCACCCTTATAGAAAGAGATCTTTAATTAGCTTGATAACTATTTATATTAGTTTAAAGTTTTATTAGGCATATTTATAAATGAGTAATTAAAATAAAGTAAACTAAGATGTTCATCATTTAATGTTCAAACTTAATTATAGGAAGGTTATGCTTAAGGAACATTAATTTTTCTGCCTTTTCTGCTGCCAGTCTGTTTCTCTTTTCATCATATATTAATCCAGCACTGCTAAATAATCTCTCGCTTGGTACGTTTGTTGGAGGACAGGCTAAATGTTTCCTTGCAAGTTTACTCAAGTATGGATAGATATTCTGCGTATTTTTCCACCAACTAATAGGATTGTCACATGCAGCCAGGCGTTTTTCTTGGTGATAGCTCTCGATCATTTTTACTACATCTTTTGACATCGCGTAGGTCTCGTCATTGCTGCTTGACTCAAGAAACTGAGAGACAGATTCTGTGATAGATTTGCTTGTTGAAGGTGTTGGTTCTGTCACTGAAACTTTTATTCTTTTGGTGGGTGGCGAAGCGACAGATTCAAGAGATTGAAGCTCTTCAACTGCTTTGCCAAGTGATGATTTAACTCGTTCTAATGTACTAGGTGAAAATAACAGCTTTGTAACGTGGATCTAAGTAGGTTGCAAGAGAGTAACTTCATACAAGAACAGCCTCTCGTCTTGTCGCTTGCATCACTTTTGCGCACAATGAACTAGTTCTATTAATATAGTAGAATTTGATAATTTCTGCTTATTAATGACATTTTATCTCAATGGTCCACATCCGCACGACATCCGCAGTCCAAAGTGCGGATGCGGGTGCGGATGCGAGAAAATGTGCGGATGTTCCGTGGATGCGGATGTGACCTACATCACTAATAAAGAAGTGTCTCAACTTAACAAATCATCTGAAAATCAAAATCAACCTATAGTGACCACCTCAATGGCTCTGAAGGAGAAAAAATTAGTTGCCATGGAAAAGCAACTCGCGTTAGAAGAAAGTTTTTCCTTTAAGAAAATATGGGATATAAATGACTCAAAAGCTCAAGCTTTACATAAAAAGATAGGATTAATGATGGCATTGGACAACCATCCTTTTAGTTTAGTTGAACAAGATGGCTTTATAGGACTGATGGCCCACGTACAGCCAAGGTATTTGCTACCAAATCGAACATATTTTTCAGAAAAAGTCATACCCAAAATCTATGAAGAACTCAAAGAAATTGTTATGAATAAATTGAAAGAAGGGAAATACATTAGCTTCACTTCCGATATTTGGACCTGCTCTTCTTCAAATGAATCATTCATTTCCTTGTCAGGTCATTGGATCATGAATGACTACACTCATTGTAATGCAGTATTGCATTCAGCTCATTTTTCAGGATCCAGAGCTGGGCAGTATTTAAATACGTATTTAAATACATTTGTGTATTTAGAACTGTATTTATAAATACATTGTTTTTCATGTATTTAAATATAGTATTTAAATACTTTAATGAGTATTTAAATACAATGTATTTAAATACTCAAAATATAAAAATGTAAATACTTTTACTGGTTTAATACACGTTCTGTACTAGCACAGTACGACGCGTCGACAGTGTAGTACAACATGGTTCATGTTTCAACATGTCAGTTCAATCAGTTGTGTGCCACTCTTAGTCGAAAGTGGTTGATTTCTTTATCGTGTGCGTGTCATGGCTTCAACAAGCAAATCCGGTGAATCAAACAGTGATATATCTGCAGATAACAATTTAGTGCACCCTCTGTTTGATGGAAAATACTTTAAAATTAAATCTAAAGACGGTAATAAGGTAAAGTGCACCTGCTTGCTGTGTAAACACGAAGTCTCTGCTGCAAGCAATGCTACAACGAATCTGTACACTCATCTGAGGTAAGTGTTTTTTTAGACATCAAAAAATATCTTGAAATTGACCGAATAATCGTACAAAATGGCTCTGCCTTAAGTGGGCCTGTGTAACTAACTCGTTGCAATCAATCCAATTTGCGATGGAAAATTCATTGATGAAAAAGCTTTTAAAATCGTCTGATCTATCGAGTGGTGTATTTATTTCGAAATTCACCGTGTCCCCTAAAGTAGAAATTTATCAAAACATGAATTAGTGAATGCATATGTTAAAATTTGTATGTATTTAAAATGTATTTACAAATGTATTTAAATACAATTGATGTATTTTGTATTTAGTATCTAAATACATTCATAAAATGTATTTAGTATTTAAATACATTTCTCCCATATATTTAGTATTTAAATACATTCAATGTATTTATTGCCCAGCTCTGTCAGGATCGCATACAGGAATTAATATAGCGGACAAATTGCAATCTATATGGCAATCATGGAATATTGACAGATCAAGATGTAATATATTGGTCAGAGATGGAGCTTCTAACATAGCTTTGGGATGTGACCTTGCGGAAATACCTTCTGTTCACTGTTCAATTCATTTGCTACAGCTAGTGGTGAATGATGCATTAATGGCTCAACGATCTATAAAAGATCTTTTGGCAAAGTGTCGACGTTTAGTGACACATTCTAACCACTCCCCACTGGCTACTTCTGAATTTAAAGCTCTCCAAACACAACAGGGTCATGTTCCTCTTCTATTGGTACAAGATGTTTTAATGCGCTGGAACTCATCTTATTTGATGCTAGAACGTATGGTTAAGTTGAAAAAATCAGTTCAAATATACCTTGCTGATCATAGTGAATTACTTGTTATTTCATCTAATGAGTGGCACTTGATTGAAAATCTTTTAAAGCTTTTACAGCCATTTTTTAAACTCACCCAAGAAATGAGTACAGAATATAGTTTACTCTCTACTGTTATCCCAAACATGTGCGCGCTTGAAAGGTTTCTTTCAAAAATTGGCCAGGATGATCAAGGAGTCCAAACTACAAAAGATGAACTGTTGAAGTCATTGCGGTCACGATTTTTTGCCAATGAAAGCAATGAAAAAAGAAAGTGTCTAAATGTTTTAACAAATCGGAAGTATGCTCCAGCAACTGTCATTGATCCACGATTTAAATTTTTGTTTTTCAAAGATCAACAAAAGGAAAATATTAAGACATGGTTAATTGAAGAAATAAATGAAATAAACAACCTAGAGAAAATTAGAGAGAAATATTTTGAAGAACAGGCTCACAGCAGCGACAATTCTAATTCTTCTTCCTCCTCAACAGGAAGAAAAAAGGCAAAGTTTGATGATGATCCACTCTGCTTGTTTCAGGGAACTAACACAAGAAAATTCAGAAAAGATACCTGGTGAGAAAAAGTTTAAAAAAAGCCGCAAGATGGCTTCAGTCGCAGAAATAGCAGAGGAAATTGAGCAATATGCAAAAAAACCCATATCAGACAGACGACTATCTCCACTTGAAATTTGGAAAAATGAAGAATCCTTTCCATCTCAAGAAAATTGCTCTAAAATGGCTAGTGACACCAGCATCTTCAGTTTTCTCAGAAAGAATGTTTTCCGAATACGGAAATATTTTTGAAGAAAATAGTAGTACTGTACTTTGCTACCAAAGCGAGGGGAGATTCTTCTTTTTATCCATCACAATGGACGAAAATTTGATTTAAACTTGTGAATCTAGTGTCTTGAACATAGTATTAATTTTTATTGTTTAATGTGAGTTTTTACTTTTTAAGGTTTTGCTATTTTAATAATTTCACTTACCTTACTGGTATATTTGATTAGGCTATATGTTTTATTTTTATATCTCAAATCTTAATAAAAGGTTTCGCTAATTCATATTTTTTCATATTGTAATTTGCAATATATATAAAAATAAAAAATAAAAATTAAACAAGTAAGGGAAGCTGGGATCTTAGCTATGTGTCACACTTTTAGCTGGACCAAACATTTTGCCTTTTTGTCTCCAACTCCAAAAATTTTAACATTCCGACTCTGACTCCAGAAATCTGACTTGTATAATTACGACTCCGACTTCGATGAAATGCTAAGGCCAAATTGATTACGATTAGCTTTATTAGGCCAATGGAGATTCATAAACAAGGCATTTTGTCACCACCACATGACTCATCAGGTTACTTAGTGGCTGTAACTATGCCTTAATGGCTTTTTTTCTCTTTACTGAAAAATTACAATAAATCCCAAAATACAAACTGATTGAAGCTTAAACAAAATAAGATTATTATTGGTTTAGCAAATTAATAAGATGTTTTTGTAATATTATAAACATCCGTAACAAAATGTACTAACCTAAACTGAATTTTTAAATTTCCTTATTATTAATTAATTATAATCCTTATTAATTATAAGCAACTATATTTATATATTATTTATATTTATATATTATTTATATATTATATTATACAGGGTGTCCGAGAATTATCTGTACAATTTTTGGCTGTTATTAAAAGTCAACCATGAAGTGTAGAAATTCCAGTGTTGTCCCATTTTACAGAGAATCTCATTAAGTTTTTTCTGATACCAAGTTTTGACAAGTTTTTTAGAAATTCCAGTGTGTCCGAACATTATCTGTACAATTTCATCTTTTAATAAAATTCTTGATAACGCACGTAAAATTCTTAAACAAGATTATTTAGAATCTGTATTTTCAAAAGTTTCTTTTATTAAAGTAACGTTGTTACAAACATTTGATATGTGCACCATTAGTGATTCGCAAAACATCCAATTGATACTCCAAATGTTGCCATGTACGCTGCAGCATATCCACATCAATTCGCTCAATAGCAGCTGTGATTCTTGCTTTTAAATCATCAATGTCTGTCACCCGCGCACATTTCTAAAAAACTTGTCAAAACGTGGTATCAGAAAAAACTTAATGAGATTCTCTGTAAAATGGGACAACACTGGAATTTCTACACTTCATGGTTGACTTTTAATAATAGCCAAAAATTGTACAGATAATTCTTGGACACCCGGTATATTAAAACATTAGGTTAAATCTATTTTATTCATAAAATTGAGCTAGGCCTAGGCCTAGGCCTAGGCTGCTATGGTTATAGTTGAAGGATTTGCACCGACTCCGACTCCATCCAACTATGCACTTCCAACTCCGACTCCACGACTCTGACTCCACAGCCCTGGAAATAACACGCCTTTAGTCAAGTCTTGTGGAGCCTCTGGAATTATACAGACACAAAAGAATTCTTCAACAACCATTCCCATAGTCAAACTTAATTCTACTCACTTACATGAATGGGCTGGTCCTGTGCAACCATGTACTGAGAAGTTGGCAATTGTCCAAAAAAGGCTCCCGTTGTTTTTGTGCATAGCTTATGTCAATGTGATGGAAGCTCCACCATCGACCAGCGTGATGAAACCTTGTTGAGTGACGAATACTGGTAGGGTGATCAGTCCTAGCCAATGACTCACTGCTACTTTCTCTGAAGCTATTTGGGAGGCTTCTCCTTCCAGTCCTGCTGAAGGTTTGCTCAAGGGCACGCCTCTTCCCAATGTCTCATTTGCTGGCAAATCTTGCACTGGTTCCAGCCACTCTCTTCCATTGTTTCCTCTTTGGAGTCACTGTCTCCGTTTGACTTGGTTTGTTTTCTCTTCTGGTTTCTCATGGGGTTGTAGGAACATTCTTGAGTTGTTATTCCTCCTGTGACCAGTGGTACATTTCTTCCTTCTGGGCTCTCCTCTCTTGATGGACTTGTCTCCGACATTCACCTCCACATCCTTGATGTTGCCCTCCTTCATGGCTATGGCTATTCTTCTGGATGTTGAGAGTTGTAGTCCCAGGATGTGGGAGGATTTTGCAGTTCCTGCAGTCTTCGGCTCTGTCTTGTGGCATTTTTTTCTCTTAGGACATCCTCATCTCTTAGTCCTAAGCTTGGGTTGTTTACCAAAAACTCAATTGATTCCATCCAATATTCCCGAAAGGATGTTCCTTTGATGAAATTACAAGCATACTCTGGCATAACAGGCTTCATCATGTCCTTAAGTATGTCACCTTTAATATGTCTCCTTATAGGCTTAGCCTGAACCAAGGCATTACCTGTACTTAATAATCTTGTGACAAATATGTTGAGTGTCTCACCTTTTTCCTTCCTGGTGGTATTTGGGCTGGTTCCTGGATTCTCTTGTGCCCATTCGCCCATAAACTTCGGCGAACTTCTTTCCAATGTGTGTTCAAAAATCATTTGCTCAGGACCCCTTACTGCCTGTTCATGTTGCAAAGGTGAGCTAGTACTCTGTAATACCTGTATGCTGGCTTGTATATACTTCTGCAGGTCTTCATCGGTGTGGTGTTTCTCATCTCTTGTGGTGGGTGCACTTCTGCAAGAGTTCTTTGGTATGTCTTCTGGGTTCTCTGGTCTCCACCCAACCCTTTCCTGCATCAAAAGTTCTTCTGTAATGGGAGGAATTAGAGAGATTCTTCGGGGATGAACCCCCGACCTGCAGTTGTCCCAATACTCCAACTGTGGAGTAATCATTGCAAGGTCTTCCAGTTTTGACCCTCTTCACTTTATTTCTCCCTCTAATTCTGTGCATTCCTTTAATAACTGAATAATGTTGGCAAAATTTAGCCTTTTTAAATTTTCCAAACTTTCTGTACTTATTTCGTTTAAGTTCGTTGGTTCGGTATCACTAATGTTACTTACGCTTTCTTCCCTGTTCGTTATATTCCCGCTCTTTACAGACATTGTGAAGCTTGTTTATTTATTTTTATTTTAAACCCATTACCACTGTTAACGACACTTTTTACTGTTCATACTTATTTTAATGAATTACTGTTCCAAATACAGTGGAACCTTGCTTAACGAGCATAATTCGTTCCCGAATTGTGCTCGTTATGCAAAATGCTCATTAAGCAAGGCAATTTTTTCCATAGGAATCAATGTAAAATATGATAATGCGTTCCATGCTTAAAAAATACTTAAAATAATATTTATAATGATATTTAAAGGCGTTTTTTAAATTATTATTGCATGAAATGAAAAGATTATTAATAAAAATTAACCCAAAAGAGAATGTAAATAATTAGTAAATGGTGAAATTTATAAATAACTTACGAAGAGAGAAGGTGCTCCTGACGCACGCAAAGGAAATGAAGAGACAGGGGAGGAGGAGAGGGTTATTGAGGGGAAGGAGGAGAATCGTCTTCGTTCAATGCAATAACATTCTCGACGAGCTCAGTCACTAGCTTTAAATTTTTTAGAGGCACTTTCACTTTCTTTTGGATCCTTTTTCACGAGGAAACTGTCTAGACACATTTGTTTTTGTCTACACTTTAAATTTTGACGAAATATTTTGCTCGTTAAGCAAAGTGTCGCTCGTTATGCAAGGTAATTTTCCCCCATTCTTTTTGCTCGTTATACGAATTTCTCGTTATACGAGGCACTCGTTAAGCAAGGTTCCTCTGTACTTCTACGTCAATGCTTTACTCTGTACCAAAGTTTAGTTTAACAAAAAGTTACACTGTTGCTACCTGTATCTTCGCAATAGGATCCCACTTCTTCTGACACCATTTATGTAGTGCGCAATCCTTTTTTTTCTGTGGTGCGCGCACTTTTCCAATTTCACTTCACGGACACTAATTATGTCATGCCCTTCACTTTTGTTTCTGTAGTGCATAACCCTTTTATTTCTTTATGGTACTGTACACCCTTTTAATTATGTTAATTCACTTCACTGACACCCTTTAGGTTGTGTGCCAACCTTTAATTCTATTTCAAATTAGCACCATCCAGCGAAACAAATCCAAAAATTTTTGACCCAGTGAAAGAGGAACCCAACCATTTCACATGTAAACCCGAATCTATTGGATTGCCCTTTCCTTTGGGTCGGGTCTCGATTATAAACCCCTGTCCCAATGTGGTTCAGCTTTATCACTTCCCTGAGAATCTGAATTAAGATAGAACAAACGTTAAACAATCTGAACCATTTCTGATTTATTTGTTCATGGATATTTATAAGCCAAACCACCTTGCTTTTAGGGATGTACACAAAGAAATCTTAAAACTAAAATTTCTGCACTTATTTTACAAAAGATTTCTGCATGCAAGTTTCATGGTTACGACATGTTTATTATTACAGAAGTTATAAACCAAAAAAATGAATGAAAAAGGTGAGAAGGAAACAATCCAGAGACCATTAAGAAATTTGCACCTAGGTTAGATCCTGTTCTGACACTGGAATGGCATTTTATTAAAGGGTCCCACTTGTAAATACATTCACACAAATAAACTATCTTGTTCTCTACATACAGATTCTATTATTTTGACATAATTACTATATTTATTATTACATTTACATTTATTATTATTACATTTACATTTATAACATTACACTGCCCAACAAAAAAAAATTTTTTGCTGCTGATTTAATTCTAAGACCTGTTTCTGGATAATATTGATATGCTGATTTCAAAAATCACCTTAGATTTTGTCCATCACATCAGGTTTTAGTGCAATGCAATATGCCTATTTTGGGTGATCCATGAAGGGTGCTTATCAAAATTGATAATGAGAAGCTTAAAGCTTGTATATTCGATAGTCCCCAGATAAGAAAACTGATGAAAGATCCGCAGTTCAGTAACTCAATGATTGAAATGGAGGCAAGAGCTTGGAATGCTTTTGTGGCAGTAGTTAAGAACTTCCTAGGAAACAAAAAGTCTGAAAATTATAAAGATCTTGTAAAGGATTTACTTGTAAACTTTCAGCAGTTGGGTTGCAACATGAGCATTAAAGTTTACTATCTCAACAGTCATCTGGATAAATTTCCAGAAAATCTTGGTGATGTTAGTGAAGAGCAAGGTGAAAGGTTCCACCAAGATATCAAAGTGATGGAAGAATGATACCAAGGAAGATGGGATACCCATATGATGGCTGACTACTGCTGGAGCCTGCAAAGAGATCGTCTTGACATCTCTCATTCTAGGAAGTCCTATAAGAGAAAATTTATCAGCACTGAAAAGTAAGAAAACAAGAAAAAGACAGTGTTAAGAAAACTGGTCCTGTGCTTGCTTTAATATGGATTCATTTTTTGCTTATTTAAACACTTTTAATCACTTTGTGTCAATATTACCATTGTATATTAAAGTTCACTTCCTGCACAATTGTTTACTTTTCCATGCTGATTCTGAGTATGTAAAAACTTATTTTTTGAAGAGAAAAAAATTGGGCATAACCCTGCCAAAATGTGATATCTCCAAAATATCCGTATTTGATTGCTCGAAAACCTGACGTGATAGGCAAAAACTAAGGTGATTTTTGAAATCAGCACACCAAAGTTACCTAAAAACAGGTGTTAGAATTAAATCAGCAAAATTGGTGTTGGGCAGTGTTATTATTACCTTTATATTTATTATTACATTTATTTTATTACCTTTATTATTACATTTATTATTATTGCATTTTCATTTATTTCCACATTTATTACACTTATTACTTTTTTACGTTTATTACTATTATGCTTATTATTCCATTTACATTTTACCGAAAAAATGAATGAACCAAAAGTGATTAAGGAAACAAACCAGAGACCTTTAAGAAATTCACACCTAAGTTAGATCTCATTCACCCGACACTGCAAGGGATTTTTTGACCAAGAATCTCATTAGAGGGTCCAGCTTATAAGTACCTTTGCTCAAATTAAAATTATCCACTTGTTCTATCCATACAGATTCTATTATTTTTCTTTTGACATAATTATTGTATTTATAAAGTAACTTAGTCGATTCCCAATCCATAGCATGATCATTTTGGCTGGCATGATACAAAATTGCATTATTAGTATTACAACTTCTGATGGCATATTTATGTTCTTTAATATGGGTTTCAATATTTCTTTGTTTCTCCTATATATACTAAATCACAACTTTTACAGGGAATGCTGTAGACACAGGCTTGTTCCTGTTTTGCAATGTTATTCCTAACCAATTTACTTTTTACAATAGATGAATATTTGATCACCAAAGTAAACTTAAGATCTTTCATCAAAGGCTTTACAGTTTCTAAGCTGGCAATGTAAGGCAAACCCACATATTGTTTTTGGTTAACTAAAGGTTCCCAAGGTGCATAAAAAGATTTCCTGGCTTTAAAATACGCCTTTCTGATAAACCACTCAGGATATTTTAAATCCTTAAAAATGTTCCAAATCTTTGAATTTTCCAAATCCAGCAAATATGGGCTACAAATCCTGAGTACTCTCAGAAACTTGGAAGAAATAATTGAGCTTTTGGTTCATTTGTTTTTCTGTATCCACCTGAAGAGGATGCCAGTGGGTATCAAAACTGTTGGGGAAATAAACTCTCTCTATTAGAGTAGGTTTTTATTATCGAAGCCTCAGAAACTGTAATGGGGCCTTTGCCATAACATAGCATATAGAAAAAAATTTGAAGCTAGTGTTGTAGCTACCTAGTTTTCATGGTAAATTTGTCTAGGTTGAATTAGGAATATTTGGTGAGGGTTAGCCGCGTGTCACCATTAACTGAAGCTTGACTCTGCCCATTTAAGAAATTGATGGTTCAGAGCAGGCTCAGGGTCAAGTACAAGTGAAGTACAAGTACTTTTAGAATTTGCAAGTGCGAGTACAAGTACTTGATATAGGAAATTTGGTTAAGTAATTCCAAGTACGTAATGATCAAGTACAAGTACTAGGGTGGTCCAAAAAATCAAAGTTTTGAAATTATTTTCTCCCATCCTCGCATATTGTTCCTGTATGGTAAATATTATGATGTGCAAAATTATAGCTCAATTGAGATAGGATAAGGGGTTGCAAAATTTCTAAAAATAGCGCACTCAGTTTTTGCCCAGCTATCATCATGGTGGTACGTGTCCCATTTTCTCTCTTAGTATAGTGTATTAATTTCGTTAAATTCATTTTATATACAATGTGTGTATTGTAGTAGCTATGTGTGTACTGTGTAGTGTAAACCCATAAAGCCATCATTTTTTTTTATTATAATATTGGTTACGACAAACTCTATCTTTAACTCTATCTTTAATTAATTCCCTACATGCAAAAAGTCCAACATTTAGTGTTTTGAATTATTCTTTATATGGTTGCAGTTTTGTTTCATTTGTTTTTTGGCATAAATAAAATGCCTATTCTTCAAAAATTGAGTTTCAGTTCGCAACGTCTAAATATGTTTATATTGTCATTTTTTGTGTAAATGATTTTTTCTAGTAGTGGAACAAAATGAATGGGGGGGAAAATTTTTCATCTATTTTTTGGACCATCCTAATGACCTAACGAGTACTCTTGCAGAAGAAATGACTAAAAAAATTATTTCTGTATTTTATTGATCATTTTATTGGAATACACAAAAACATTAAAACCATTCACAGGGCCCATGTATTGCATACATTATATGGCCACATTAACGATAAAAATGTTACAGTATGTCTTTATCAGTAAAGAACATATACACTGTATCACCTATAGGCTACTAGTGAAACTATACATCAGCTGAGTATTTGAAATGGGGTGGGAAAAAGTTTTACATTGTATCTAAAATACTTGAGAAATATTTGAAAATACTTTTTTTTTTTTCCCCCTAAGTACAGTAGCTACATTTTTCAAGAACAAGTATGATTAACTGTGGAATGTCAAGTTCAAGTACAGTAAAACCTTCGTTATCCAGCAAACTCAGGGATTAGGTCTCAGGTTGTCTAAATTTTCTGGTTACACTGGTCTACAAATTTTGAAAAAGTTTGTGCTTTGGAGAGAAAATGTGTTTCCTATTATGGATTTTGGGGTGCTGCTGAAAACAAATATGACTATAAAAACAGTCAATTGGCTACAGTTTCCAAGAAAATTTAAGTTACACATTTTGCATATATGTATACCATATATTAGTAACATACCTGTATAATGTAGTCACTTATATTGATTCAACCTGTCGCTTCTTTGCTTGTCTCTTGTATTCAACTTCTGGAGCATCTCTTGTTATTGTCCAGCAGTAGTCTGCTAACAATGATGGACTCCATTTCCCCTGGTAGCGTTTCTCCATCGCTGAGATATCCTGGTGGAAATATTCACCATGTTCATCGCTGACTGCTCCACAGTTGGCTGGAAAAAATCCCAGGTGTGAATGGAG
Source organism: Bathynomus jamesi (assembly GCA_023014485.1). NCBI lineage: Eukaryota > Metazoa > Arthropoda > Malacostraca > Isopoda > Cirolanidae > Bathynomus > Bathynomus jamesi. Next base: position 1,470,302 of record JAJOZX010000315.1, on the reverse strand, counting down.
AAAATGTATCTTTAAAGACATATTGCAGCCCATTTTTTGATAGGACAACAGCAGGTTTTCCCACCAGTTCCCTGTAATTGTCAGCTTTGGTATTTCCGAGAAAATTGGTTGCTACTAACTGGAAAGCATTCCACACTGTCTTCTCCTCACCACCTAGGATACGGTCAAACTCCTCATCTCTAAGAAGCTCGTGGACCTGTGGACCAACAAATACACACCCTCCTTGATTTTTGCTTCACTGAGCTTTGGGAATTTACCACTGAGGTACTTAAAAGCTGCCCCCATTTTATCCATAGCCTTAACAACATTTTTCATGATGCCCAGTTTGATATGTAAGGGTGGTAACAAAATCTTGCTCGATTCTACAAGTGGAGGATACTGAACATTTTTTGTTCCAGGTTCCAATGAGTGTCGGAGTGGCCAATCCTTCTTGATGTAATGAGAAGTCCTAGCCCGACTATCCCATTCACACAGAAAACAGCAATACTTAGTGTAGCCCAGCTGCAGTCCAAGCATGATAGCAACAACTTTCAAGTTACCACAAACCTGCCACTGATGTTTGTCATAGTTTATGCAGTTCAAAAGTTGCTTCATGTTGCCATATGTTTCCTTCATGTGGACTGTATGACCAACTGGAATTGATGGCAGTACATTGCCACATGCAACAAAACAGCTTTTAGACTCAACTTCAATGAATCAATGAACAGTCTCCACTCATCATGATTGTGAATAATGTTGAGAGCTGCCATCAGACCATTGATGTCATTGCAAGCTACAAGGTCACCTTCTATGATGAAGAATGGGACAAAATCTTTTTGATGGTCACAAAATTTACACACATTAACATTTTCAGCGAGGAGATTTCACTGCTGCAATCTGGAGCCCAACAGCTCTGCCTTACTCTTTGGCAATTCTAAATCTCTGATAAGGTCGTTTAATTCATTCTGAGTTATCATGTGCGGTTTAGAAGATGTCAAGTTATAAACAAATTCAGGGTCTTGTGAAGTTGAAGGCTCACAAGTTTCACAGGTTCCTTCATTCTCCTCATCCTCTGACTCCAGGGAGAATGAGTGTTGGGGCTCAGGAATGGGTAGTCCTTCGCTGTAAGGTACTGGGCGTATAGCAGAGGGTATATTCAGATATTGTAAAATCCACTTTTTCTTGCAAATACCTTTCTTGACTGGAGGCACCATGCAGAAGAAACAATTGCTGACATGATCTGTTGGTTCCCTCCACACCATTTGCACTGCAAAAGGCATAGATTTCCTTTTCCGATTCAACCACTGGCGAAGGTTTGTTGCACAAGTATTGCAGCATATGTGTGGGGCCCAGCTCTTGTCCTGATCTCTAATCTTACAGCCAAAATAAAGGTGATAGGCTTTCCTAATCATGGTAGTTATAGCACGCTTTTGTGATGCAAAAGTCAATTCTCCACAAACATAACAGAAGTTATCTACACTGTTCACGCAATTACGAGGCATCTTTGTTCAAATTAGGCTGAAAAAAATTCAGTTTCAAAAGCAAACACTAAAAAGAGTTTGACAAGGGTGCACTGTATGACTTCCTTGAATGAACTGATGCTGTGGCATAATATGTAGGTGCCTGTGACACATCGACGCCTTGACTCTACTGCGCATGCGCTTAGTTATATATTTTTTTTATTTTAATAAATTAATGTAATTACATTGCATTTTAATAATCTTAAGTTAGGTTAGTATTCCATTTATATTAATATCAAAAACATTATGGGAAGCAATACGTTAAAAATGATCCAATCTATTTTTTAATAAATAATTCACTGGTCTACTGCCAAAATGCTTCGGAAATAAGTAGTCAATCTCTACTAATTTTGGGTCACTGAATACGAAAATGATGCCTAAAATTGCCAATTGGCTCTATTTATAAAGATATCAGGCAACCCTGCACCCTACTAACTGGACTGCATCTGTCGTGTAATATGTAGATGCCCGTGACACATCGACACATTGACTTTACTGCACATGCGCATAGTTATATTTTTTTAATTTAATAAATTAATGTAAATATATACATATATATATATATATATATATATATATATATATATATATATATACAATAAAATGTAATTTTAAATTTATCTATTACATTATGTATTTGTAAATTATTTATTAAAAAATAGATTGGATCATTTTAACAAATTGCTTCCCATAATGTTTTTGATATTAATATAAATGGAATACTAACCTAACTTAACCTTACCTAATTTAAAATTATTAAAATGCAATGTAATTACATTAATTTATTAAAATAAAAAAATATATAACTAAGTGCATGAGCAGTAGAGTCAAGGCGTCGATGTGTCACAGGTGTCACATTATTACGCCACAGCATCAGTTCATTCACGGAAGTCATAAAGTGCACCCTTGTCAAACTCTCTTTAGTGTTTGCTTTTGAAACTGAATTTTTTTTCAGCCTAATTTGAACAAAGATGCCTTGTAATTGCATGAACAGTGTAGATAACTTCTGTTATGTTTGTGGAGAATTGACATTTGCATCACAAAAGCGTGCTATAACCGCCGTGATTAGGAAAGCCTATCACCTTTATTTTGGCTGTAAGATTGGAGATCAGGACAAGAGCTGGGGCCCACACATATGCTGCAATACTTATGCAACAAACCTTTGCCAGTGGTTGAATCGGAAAAGGAAATCTATGCCTTTTGCAGTGCCAATGGTGTGGAATGAACCAACAGATCATGTCAGTAATTGTTACTTCTGCATGGTGCCTCCAGTCAAGAAAGGTATTTGCAAGAAGAAAAAGTGGATTTTACAATATCTGAATATACCCTCTGCTATATCCCTGGTACCTCACGGCAAAGGACTACCCATTCCTGAGCCCCCACATTCATTCTCCCTGGAGTCAGAGGATGAGGAGAATGAAGGAACCTGCGAAACTTGTGAGCCTTCAACTTCACAAGACCCTGAATTTGTTTATAACTTGACATCTTCTAAACCGCACATAACTCAGAATGAATTAAACAACTTTATCAGAGATTTAGAACTGCCAAAGAGTAAGGTAGAGCTGTTGGGCTCCAGATTGCAGCAGTGGAATCTCCTCGCTGAAAATGTTAGTGTGTGTAAGTTTCGTGACCATCAAAAAGATTTTGTCCCATTCTTCATCATGGAAGGTGACCTTGTAGTTTGCAATGACATTGATGGTCTGATGGCAGCTCTCAACATTATTCACAATCCTGATGAGTGGAGACTGTGCATTGATTCATCGAAGTTGAGTCTAAAAGCTGTTTTGTTGCATGTTGGCAATGTATTGCCATCAATTCCAGTTGGTCATACAGTCCACATGAAGGAAACATATGACAATATGAAGCAACTTTTGAACTGCATAAACTATGACAAACATCAGTGGCAGGTTTGTGGTAACTTGAAAGTTGTTGCTATCATGCTTGGACTGCAGCCAGGCTACACTAAGTATTGCTGTTTTCTGTGTGAATGGGATAGTCAGGCTAGGACTTCTCATTACATCAAGAAGGATTGGCCACTCCGACACTCATTGGAACCTGGAACAAAAAATGTTCAGTATCCACCACTTGTAGAATTGAACAAGATTTTGTTACCACCCTTACACATCAAACTGGGCATCATGAAAAATGTTAAGGCTATGGATAAAATGGGGGTAGCTTTTAAGTACCTCAGTGGTAAATTCCCAAAGCTCAGTGGAGCAAAAATCAAGGAGGGTGTATTTGTTGGTCCACAGATCCGCGAGCTTCTTAGAGATGAGGAGTTTGACCGTATCCTAGGTGGTGAGGAGAAGACAGTGTGGAATGCTTTCCAGTTAATAGCAACCAATTTTCTCGGAAATACCAAAGCTGACAATTACAGGGAACTGGTGGGAAAACCTGCTGTTGTCCTATCAAAAAATGGGCTGCAATATGTCTTTAAAGATACATTTTCTCCATTCACACCTGGAATTTTTTCTGGCCAACTGTGGAGCAGTCAGTGATGAACATGGTGAATGTTTCCACCAGGATATCTCAGCGATGGAGAAACGCTACCAGGGGAAATGGAGTCCATCATTGTTAGCAGACTACTGCTGGACAATAACAAGAGATGCTCCAAAAGTTGAATACAAGAGACAAGCAAAGAAGTGACGGGTTGAATCAATATAAGTGACTGCATTATACAGGTATGTTACTAATATATGGTATACATATATGCAAAATGTGTAACTTAAATTTTCTTGGAAACTGTAGCCAATCGACTGTTTTTATGATCATATTCGTTTTCAGCACCCCAAAATCCATAATAGGAAACACATTTTATCTCTGAAGCACAAACTTTTTCAAAATTTGTAGACCAGTGTAATTTACAAATACATAATGTAAGAGATAAATTTAAAATTACATTTTATTGTATATATATATATATATTTACATTAATTTATTAAAATAAAAAATATAACCATGCATGCGCAGTAGAGTCAATGCGTTGATGTGTCACAGGCATCTACATATTACGCCACAAATGCAGTCCAGTTAGTAGGGTGCAGGGTTGCCTGATATCTTTATAAATAGAGCCAATTGGCAATTTTAGGCATCATTTTCATATTCAGTGACCCAAAATTAGCTAAGATTGACTACTATTATTTCCGAAGCATTTTGGCTGTAGACCAGTGTTATCTGAGGGTACCATTAACCTAGGAAAAACCAATGGACAATAATAGTAAAACTCAAATTTGGCTATACTGCACTGTACACCAATATAAACTAGATTGTAATCAACATAAACACTGCTAAGTATGTATGGGACAATTGAAACGAGTAAAATTATCTTATTTTATAAAAATGTTACGGATGTTTCTGGGTGGCATCGGAAAGCTTCCCAGTTTCTAGATTGGTGACTTGTGTTGGCCTAATATGAAATTTGCTGGTTTCTAAAGTTTTTCAGATAGTTGATTGCTGGATAGTGCAGGTTTTACTGTACCTGAAACTTGGTACTTAAGTATCAAGTACGAGTAAATACTCGAACCCAAGCTGGGTTCAGAGTGAGAAAATCTCAAAAATTAATTTTTAATTTGTTACATTGAGTAGTTGTGACAATGTTGGCAATAAAATTTTATTTTTAAAATTAAATTATAAATTTGTGTTCCTTTCATTTCTAATACAAAAATGGCACTTGAAATTTGCATGTCAGGAGGATAATACACCACCTTATCTTAATTCTGACATTGTTTATAGATTGCAAAACGGGACAATGTCTGAAGATTTTGGAGTTCAGTTAAGTGATGAGGAAAGTGAAGAGGAAAATGATATTAGCTCACAACAACCCACAGAAATTCAGGCAAGCCCTAAATGTAAAAAGTTTATTTGTGGAAGAAAATCTTACAATTTGGTGTGTCTACTGTGCAAAGTGTGGTTTGAAGACTTTAAAGATTATATATTAGATTTAAAGAGAGTTCCAAACCAAATGTGGGAAGTTGATAGTATGGTTCAAGAAATAAAGGTTGTAGTACTAGAACATTATATAATTAGCTGTGGGAGATTTCAACCTGCCTCGTATAGAAAGCAACTTCTTCAGTGAGTGCCACAATGATAGTTTTTTAACATAATTTGCGGACAAACCAACTAGGAATTGAGCAGTCTTAGATTTGGTTCTATCCAATGATTATGGGGTTATTAGGGAACTTGCAGTAGGAGAGTCATTAGGGAATAGTGACCATTTGATCATACATTTTAAGATAGAATTAAATAGGGATCGAGTCAAAAATGACCATCTAGTTCAGGGGTGGGGAAACCCTCGCCCGCGGGCGAAATTTCGCCCACGAGCTAATTTCAATTCGCCCGCTTAGGCATTTATTATTTACTAAAAATTATTTATTTACAGCCCAGCAAATAGCTTTTTAAAATACATCTTATATACAGCGTGTCCCAAAGAAATGTATACCCACTTTGTTCGATAATACCAGCTATGAGGATAATAAATATATTATTTTTTATATGTTTTTTAATAAAGAATTTTCTCCTGAATCTAAATATGTAATTATTTTTATTACAAATTGAAAAACAAAAAAGTTAGATGTTTAAATTATAATTATTATTTTCGAGACTTCATGTGCGATATTTTCTAATATTTTTGCACGTATACGAGATAAGTTTGAAACCGACGGCACTGTGCAAAACTTACAAAAACAACGTTCTGGAAGACGTCGAACATCTTAGATAAAGTGTCATTTAACCATGGAATTTGTAAATTTTTTGAATTAACTAATAATTACAACATTTAGGCTTCAATATCAACACTAAACATAAGTATCTCAAAACAGTCGGTTAAAATATTAGAAAATATCGCACATGAAGTCTCAAAAATAATAATTATAATTTAAACATCTGTAACTTTTTTGTTCTTCAATTTTTAATAAAAATAATTACATTTAGATTCAGGAGAAAATTCTTTATTAAGAAACATAAAAAGTAATATATTTATTATCCTCATAGCTGGTATTATCGAACAAAGTGGGTATACATTTCTTTGGGACACGCTGTATATAAGCTTAAAATTTGCCAGATGCCCGCAGAGGTGTTTATATTATTGATTTTCGCCCTTGGTACTGAAAAGTTTCTCTACCCCTGATCTAGTTCCTTGCTTCTCAAAGGGTGACTATTAGGGTGGTCCACTCTTATAGGGGTGGAATTTTTTTTTGTGATTTGTTTTTATTGCTGGGTTGTAACTTATGAGGATGGATGAGAAAACACCTCTGGGAAAGTTTTATTTGAATCAGTTAATTTGTAGGGGTAGCACATGACACAAAGTTTTGGTATAATCTGAAAATCACAGCAAAATTAATCTTGATGACAGTACATGACTATTAGGGTAACTAACAATTCCCTCTGCACCTCATTTGATCTTTGTTTTCTCACCCAGTTGCCAGGCTGACTTCAGTGGTTGAGGAAACTGCTTCCTGTAGTTAGCAACAACTTGCAGGAGATACTGCAGTTGTTCCTCATTCCTGGTGTGGCAGCCGTTGTATTCATTAATGAGAGCAACCCCCCTCTTTGCATGATCGTTCACGACAGAGAGGTTTGCCACTGATTTCTTCGCTATTTGGTAATCAGGATCACTGTCCCAATCCCGCACCTCCTTCCTCAGGTATCCCACACCTGACCCCAGAGACAACAGCAGTCTTTTTGAGTTTGCTGTTGCTAGTGACTCGATTGAAGCCCCCTCAGCAACACCTTTCCTTCTCTTCTGGCAATCAGGCTTTCCTTCAACTTCCTCCATCGCCTTCACCATTGCTGTTTTAGTCTCTTCAGACACCTCAGGATCGAAAATCGCGAGCCCACCATCTCCTCCGAAAGATACCAAAGATGACCGCTGAGTTTTTTTAATGCCACTTCCGAAATTTTGGGGTCATGGTATTCCCGAAGACTCTGCAGAAGACTGAGGTCGCTGCGAGGCGCAGCAGCAGCTATTGGCGCTGTCATCCATGCCTGCAGGTAGATGGAAACAGCGAAGACACTGACATCCTTAAGACACTTTTGCTCTCGTGGAGTGAGGGCTGGGATTTGTCCCCTGAACAGCCACATCTTCAATGAATAGATCACCTTAGATAACCATCTGGCTTGGTGCATGGGGCCAGGTCGCTTGAAGGTGTAGTTGTCAATGCTCCCTCCCAAGAAAATGATGGACAGATCGAGGAATTCCTGATAGTCATCTCGAAAGGATTTTGAGGAGTGTTTTTCCTCAGCAAAGCGGAGAATCCAATCTCTAATGGGGGCCAAGAGTCGATGCACCTCTTCATCATCCCATCCGGTGCCGTATGTTCCTGTGTCGATGAAGGTCCATTTGCTCTGAAACCTGCTGAACAATGGAACATCAGGTCCACTCGTTGGGCCATAGCAAGCAGTGAAAACTCACCGATCATCACTTCCATGATGTGATGATGGCAGGCAAAATGGAGAAGGTCTTTCTTCAACTTCTGCTCCAACAACACACACGCTCCATCCATTCAAACGACCAGCATTGGAGGCAGTGGTGTCGAAACACATCCCCACGACAGATTCTTCGAGGCCCCAATCAGTCAATAATTCAAAAACTGCGCTGGCTTGGTGTTCTCCTGATCCAGTTGGTATTTTGGGGACTCCAAGGAGCTGAGATTGACCCGAAAAGGAGGAAATGAGCACAGGCAGCCGATCCACATGCGCATGGTCTCTGGTGTTGAGGAGGTCTGGAATAAGTTTTCCATCCCAGTGGATGATTGCAGGACCGGACTGAAAGGAAGCTTTTAGGCTACTGCAGATCATGATCCGATGTCGTTCTCTCTGCCGTTTGATGGAGGTCGGGTGATGTTAAAATTCATTGGGCTGTGGCCAAGGCTCAATGCAGTCTCTGCTATTATGTAGGTTGCCATCCTGTCCGTAGTGTGTGTCCGATCTAGGGCAGCAGCTAGATTTGATGTTATCACATTCTTGACTCTTTTCACTGTTTTGGAGGTCGCTTTCCACCTTTTGCCCATTCATCTTCGGTGGAGGATGACTCGTCAGTGACTGAGGATTCTGTTGAGGACACCAATACTGCTGTACCCGACGTTGATGCACCTTCATTGACTGCCTGCAATACAATCGAAGAAAATGGACAATTAGTGTTAACGAACAACCTAATCATTGCAATCAAATGAAAGTAGGAATTTGAAGAACAATCTCACCTTTCTCTTTCGCATCTCCTCCTCCATCTTCCTGTGGGCAGCTTGTTTTTCTTTTTCTGCTGTTTTTCTGTCTACTCCCACCATGCATCCCCGTCTTCCAGGCTCTCGCTGGGCTAGCAAGGCCTTGTCTTCTGGGTTTTTGATTAGAGACAAGGCATCAGCATGTGCCATATCAAATAGGTTCCGAAGTGTCTCCTTGAATCCCTCTTCGTTGTACACCTAAATATAAATAATAAATATATATATATATGATAAATGTATTGACTATTGTACAGTATATGTCATACTCTCGAGAAACTATTTTATTTATCATTGATCATCCAACTCACCTGCTTCTGGCTCCTCCTCATTCGTCCTTTTTTTATTTTGATCCAATCTTGGTGAAGGTCCAAGATCTTTTGATTCCTTTGTATTTTTCCCTTGTCGGATTCGAGCTTTGTTCCAAATTTTTCAAGTTGACCCCACACTACTTGAGCACTTTCCTTCAACTCCTTCTTGAGATTAGTGTGGTGATGAAGGAAGCATGACAATACTTCTCCACGTGATGGTAATTTGCTTCCAAGAAGCTTGTCCTTCACTTTATCTCCTTCAAGGAGATAAAAGCAAGAGCTTCGAACTTGAGTCATCATATATCCAACCACTAAACACAACCAATGAACACTACACCAATAACACTAGGCAACAAATTTCAACTTTTTTTTTGTTACAGACACGTGAACTACTGATTCCTACTAAAGCGCTGATGCTGATTTCAGATCTGATATCAAAATTTCTCTATCACGTCCAGATTTTGTGTAACCGAAAACCCCTATTTTTCATTTTTTTCTCACCCGCTTCTATTACGAAAGCCGTCTAAGCTACTTTTCCGTGCCACGTTTTATGTTAAGCATACTTAAATAATTAGTGAACAGGGATGTCTTTCCTACTTTATTCTGGCTTAAGACAGACAGCGGAATTCCGCTGGCGGAGTTACCACCCCTGCGCCCAACCATCCACCCAAAGCGCGTTAGTATTTTGTTGTTACTACTGAAAGGCAAATTCCTGTTCTTAAGTGAAACTTTGTGTGTCCTCTTCCTTTGTCGCTTGTAGGATGACGAGCTCTCCTTCTGCAGGAACCAACAATAATCTCCCATCATATTTGGGTTGAAATTACCTTGGTATCTGTTTTCCATAACTGAGATCTGTTGGTGGAAGCGCTCACCATGCTCGTCACTTACAGCCCCAAGGTTGGCCGGGAAGAAGTCAAGATGAGAATGTAAAAAATGAATTTTCAAAGACATTCTGCATCCCATTATTTCATAAGATTTAAGCATGTTTTCTACGAGTTTACGGTGGTTTTCAGCTTTGTGGTTTCCAAGAAAATTTTTGACAACTTCAACGAAAGATGTCCATGCTCCTAGTTCATTCTCATTTAGGTTAGATGGAAACGATGAGTCGTGGATGACACTGCGGATCTGTGGTCCAGTGAAAACTCCAGCTTCTAGCTTAGCATCTGTCAATATTCCTTTGAATTTATCCTTTAAATATTGGAAACCACTACCTTGATGATCCATACCCTTCACGAAATTTTTCATAAGGCCAAGTTTAATGTGAAGTGGTGGAAGATGTACTTTCTGAGGGTCAATAAGTGCTGGGTGTTTCACATTGTATTTACCAACAACATGTTCAGTTCTAGATGGCCAATCATGTTTTTTGTAGTGGTTCTTGTCATCTCTGCTGTTCCAGACACAAAAAGCACATATGCTTTGTGTACCCAACTGTAACCCAAGAAGTAATGATACAACTTTAAGGTCGCACAAATATTCCATGTGTGGTCCTTATATTTGATGAGTCTTAGCAGCAGTTTCATCGATTCATAAGTCTCATTAAGGCCAGTGGCATGTGCTACAGGTATTGAAGGTTTTTCATTGCCGTTGTGCAGTAATACAGCTTTAAGGCTAGCTTTACTAGAGTCAATGAACAGTCTCCATTCTTTTGGATCATAGCGACAGCCAATCCCTTGCATCAGACCACTGATATCGTGGCAGAAACAAACGTTTTCTTCCTGTAAGTAAAATGATGAAAACTGCAAATGGCGATGGCGGAAATGGGAAACTTTGGTGTTTGGTTGGAGAAGATTAAATTCTTGAAGTCTTGAACCAAGCAACTCTGCCTTTTCTTTTGGTAATTCCAAATCGCGCACTAAGTCATTTAACTCCGCTTGACTTAACAAATGTGGGAAATATTTGCATCTGGAACATATATGCCATCTTTCCCTGTTTCTATATCACTAGCAGAATCTTCAGATGAACTGCTGTCTGTTATCGTTGCTGGTGGAACTGTGGTGGATTTGTTTCATCATGTGGTACTGGTTTCATTGCTGATTCGCAGTTTGGGTACGTGATCTTTGATTTGTTTTTCTTTGTGAAACCAGCAATCTTTGTCAAACAAAAATAACAATCATTGAAGTGATTTTTCGGCTCACGCCAAACCATGGGGACTGAGAACGGCATAGCTTTTCTTTTACCATTCATCCAAGCTATTAACATTGCATTGCACTGTGCACAGCAAATATGTGGTGCCCAGTCCCTCTGTTGGTCTCCTAACTTAGTCAAAATAACACTTGTAGCAAGTTTAATCTTTGTTGTTATGTTTCTACGTTGTGGCTTAGGTGTATATTGTCCACAGACAAAGCAGAAGTTGTCTGGGTGATTTACACAAACACGTCTATTTGATGCCATTTTGAATTACCATACAATATCTGAAAAAATGTAGAAAGTAATTATTACGATGTGCAAAATAAAAAGAAATACACACCGTAGTACAAAACAAATGCTATAAAAACACACAAGTCACCACAACCTGTCACTTGCTCATCAGCAGAGAGCTTCAACAACCGTTCTGCTTGACTGTCACGTAGCGACTGACCGTTGGGCCGTTGCCCGTTAATATGCTCTTGACTCAGTGTTGCCAACTCGGGATAAATTTTATTTATCAAAATTGTTCGAATTTGTATATAGTTGGCAAAAAAAATTGCTTTAACCTTGAAAAGCAAGTTTCATATTACTGGCATTAAGCCGATTAAAACCAAAATCTGGACGTGGTAGAAAATTTTACTAAACGTGATTTGCATTTTACACAAAATCTAGACGTGATAGAAAAAATCTAATTATAGATTTGAAATCAGCATACCGAAATTAGCTAGGAGCACCTATTTGGTCTTCTGTAACAAAATCTTTGTTGCCTAGTGTAATCTGTCAAGGAAAAGATTTATTACTGGAACTGGAACATAATATACAAGTAAATCTACTAGGTAGTGCAAAAGTGCAAAAATGAAGTACTGTGTGCTACCCCTAAAAAGTGATTGATTTGGGAAAAAATTGGCCAGAGGCGTTTTCTCATTCATCCTCACAAGTTACCGCCCGGCAATAACAAAAAATCAAAACTTCAATTTTATGGACCACCCTAGTGACTATAGTAAATTTAGGGAGTTGTTAGGCTCATTTAAGTGGGATACAGGAATACCTCAAAATTCATCATTTTGAATTTCATTGTCAATCTTTTACTACCTATAGTTTTGCAATCCATCGTCCATATTCGTAGATTCGTCATTTTTTTTTAAAATGTGAGAAAAAAACTGATTGAAATTGACGAAATTCATCTGTTTACAACACAATATATTATTATATTTTGCTGAAAAATGAGTAGAATTTGATTAATTAATCTGTTTAATAACAATACAGTAAAATGTTTTCTCGTTGAAACGTTATAATCTACCTTGAATTTCGTCATTTTGTATGTTGCTGTGTTATTCCAGAATGAATTAACAACAAATTTTGAGGTATTCCTGTAATTAATTTGCGAATAAAAAAGCTATTGAGATGTGGTCTAGATTCAAATAAATTTTAGAGAATGTACAATGTAGGTGTATTCCTTTCAGAACTGTTAGAAATAACAAGATTAGGAAACCTTTGTGGTGGAATAGGGAAATAGCTAAAATTAAAAATTAAAAAAGGTCATTCAGGGAATTTAAAGGTAGTGATAGTCTTTTGGAATTGGATAATTATAGGCAGTTAAGAAATAAGCTAAATAGGAAGAGCAAAAAGGCATGGTGAAATAAATGTGGCTGGAAGTAGCAATAAAGCTCCAAAGAAATTCTTTAGTTTTCATAATAATAATAAAAATAATAATAATAATAAAAAGCATAATAGGATTGGATCAATAGAACATTTTATGATAGCATATTTGAAAGGGATCATGATATTGTTGGTATTTTTAATAATTATTTTAGCTCTGTTTTTAGTGAAGATCCAAAGAAAGATATAATGTAAAAAGGTGGAATTTGAAGGTGTTTTGTGTAACACTCCAAATTAAGTTTTATACAAATTTACTAGTCTTGTACAGTGTGTAGTAGATAGATACTTGTATCGAGTATCAGTAGCAGGTATTTTTTCTGTCTGAATTTTAATATACATAAGCTGAGTTAGCTTAGTTTACATAAAATAAAATCAAGAAAGTTAGTTAACCATTTAAGCCCTGAATGTTTTGTAGGGTTAAGTTATGAATATGTGTATTTGAAATGTTAGCAATTTGTACCATCAGTACTCAAAGGGTTAACCTTAATGTATTGTGTGTGATGTGACATTGGTCTGAGCTGAAACGAGGGACTCATCAGGCAGCAAGGTTTAAAAATTAGTTATTATTATTTATTATATATATTTAACTCTACACAAAAGGTTCCAACTACTATTGACCTAAATATGTAAGCCCCTCTGCTCTATGCTTTCCCCCCAAAAGGGAGGTTATTATATGTTTACTTCCATAAGGCCAACTTCTAGAAATCTGCCCAAGTGCTGGACTAAACTTGTTCCAAAATTATTTCAGGAATATTTTACTTGAAATATTTGTGATCATCATTATTTTGGAAGTTAACATTACACTTTATTTATTTTTACCTGACCAGTTTTTTTCCATAGTTCAATTTTTACCTTGTTTATGAATTGTATATATGGAGGCCTACCTAGTATGTTGTACACACTCTAAAAGAAAGCAGGCCCTATTCACTTTATTTTATGTAGGTCATGTAGCCCTATTGGAAGTAGAGAGTAAATGGGGGCCTGTTGTAGTTTTTTTGTCTTAATTAGAAAATAGTTTCTCTTCTCCAATTGAGTGTGTGGTTACTTAATATACAGGGTGTCCCATAAGTCCGGCATCATAGGAAAAATAATAAAAAAAGGCAAAACAAAAGCTTTTATTTACAGAACATGCTCAATATGTCCACCATTGTTTTCAGTACACAAATTCAGACGTGATACCCAGTCAGCAAGCACACGGTGAATGATGTCAGGAGTAATGATGATACATGCCCCAATAATGCGCTGCCGCAAATGTTCAACACTCCTAATTTTCTCTGCGTATACCAGCACTTTCAAGTGGCCCCAGAGATAAAAATCTAGTGGCGTGAGATCTGGGCTTCTAGCTGGCCATTCCACAGGCCCTCGACGTCCTATCCAATGACCAGGGAATTGTTGGTACAGGTATTCCCTTACTTGGGTGCTGTAATGTGCAGGAGTGCTGTCTTGCTGGAACCATGTCGGGAAATTTCCTTCTTCATTCAAAACACTAGGAAATGCTTCTTCCTTGAGCATACGTAGGTAGGTGCCTCCAGTGACATGTTCATCGAAAAAGAGGGGGCCTATGATGCGATCCTTCCAAATGCCACACCATACCATCACCCGAGATGCACCTTGTTCCTTTGAAGAGGTATACCAGTGAGGGTTGTTTTGAGACCAGTAGCGGGTGTTCTGTCAATTTACCTCACCATTTCCATAAAAAACAGCCTTGTCACTGAACAGAATGGTGGATAGGAAATTGGCATCCCGAGCATAAATTATGGTTTGTAGAAATAGAAAAATATGAATTTCTCCTATGGTGCTGGACTTATGGGACACCGTGTGTTTTTAAATTTGAATTGAAATGCTGAAGGTTGGTAGATGTACAGACAGTCCTTGACCATGTGTTGGGATACATCCCACAAAAATGTAGTGTATCTTGAAACCTGTTTTCCCTTAGGCCACCATATTATTATGGGAGATGCATTCCAAGTCCAAAATTTTGAACCTATATGATTATAAAAACCCACTCTAATAGACAGAGTTTACTTCCACAACAGTTTTGATGCCCACTGGCATCCTCTTTGGGTGGATACAGAAAAACGAATGAACCAAAAACAAGAGGGAAAACAGTCCACGGACCATTAAGAAATTCGCACCTAGGTTAGATCCCATTCTCCCCACACTGGAAGGGGATTTTTTTTTTTTTCTTTTAAAGGGACCCACTTATAAGTACATTCGCACAAATTTAAAACTATCTTCTAGTTCTATACATACAGATTCTATTATTTTTTACATAATTATTACATTTATTATTAAATTTATTACACTTAATATAGCATTATTATTTATTACAGAAATTATAAATTTTTTATTACATTGATTATTACATTGTTGTTTATTATACAGAAATTATAAACTGAAAATGAATGAAAAAGGTGAGAAAGAAACAATCCAGAGACCATTAAGAAATTCGCACCTAGGCTAGATCCCATTCCCCCCGAGCCCAGAAGGGCATTTTTTATTGAAGGGTCCCGCTTATAAGTACATTTGCACAAATTAAAACTATCTTGTTCTATACATACAGATTCTATTATTTTGACATAACTACTGTATTATTATTATTACCTTCACACTAATTATTACATTTATTTTATTACCTTTTATTATTACATTTATTGCATTTATATTTATTTCCACAATTATTACTTCCATTATTACATTTACGTTTATTATTCCATTTACATTTTACCAAAAAAAAAAACGTAAATGTAATAATGGAAGTAATAATTGTGGAAATAAATATAAATGTAATAATGAAGGTAATAAAAAATGTAATAATTAGTGTAAAGGTAATAATAATAAATGTTAAGAAAAAAAATGTAAATGCAGTACAGTAATACCTTGCATAGTATGGTTTTGAACAGTATGGGTTTTGCTATAATACAGTTTCTAAATTTAAAAATATGAAATTTTTTTTAACTGCATTACGCACTGATATTGGACTGCTACTGTATGACAGTACGTACGTATCATCTTTTAAGCTATGTACCAGTACTAGCGTGATGCATACATCAGTATCGCTCCAGATTCTGAGCAGTGAAGTTGTAGCCTTATATACTGTACACACGAAACTCTTGTGGAAATGGGTCAGCAACATTTATACGAAGAAAAAGAGGAAAATCAAGAAGAAAATGTGCCCACGAAAGAATTCACATTGGATGAGCTATCAACGTTAATTGCAAAAGTAGAAGATGCTTGTGACTTCATAATGAACGCGGATCCAAACATTGAATGAGGCATTAAAGTTAGGCAGGCGTTACAAAATGATATTCGATGCTATAAAGATATGTATGCTGATAAAAAGAAGAAAAAAACTGTGCAAACTACGTTGTTCAAATATTTTTCAAAATAAAAATTATCTTTGTCTTTACTGTATGTACGGTACATTGTTTATTTACTAATAAAAATCTTTAGTACTGTACGTACTACTATTTTTTAATTTATTTTTATCCTTTCTTTTTAATTTCTTTATGCGCAAGTGTGTGCAAGAGTTCCATGTGCATTGATTTGCAGTAAGCAAACAGCTAAATATTTTTGTGAACAGACGCATATAATCGTATGATTGGAACGCATTACATTAAAACACATTATAATACCACCTTCATCAGTACAGTATTGCATAGTACGGTATTTTTTTGGCATGCATTAACCGTACTATGCAAGGTATTACTGTAATTATGTCAAAATAATAGAATCTGTATGTATAGAACAAGAAGATAGTTTTAATTTGTGCAGATGTACTTCTAAGCAGGACCCTTTAATAAAAAATGCCCTTCTGGGGTCGGGGGAACAGGTTTCTAGCCTAGGTGTGAATTTCTTAGTCTCTGGATTGTTTCCTTCTCGCCTTTTTCATTGGTTTTTCAGTTTATAATTTGTGTATAATAAACAACACTGTAATAATCAATGTAATAATAAATTTATAATTTCTGTAATAAATAATAATGCAATATTAAATGTAATAAATTTAATAATAAATGTAATAATTATGTAAAAAATAATAGAATCTGTATGTATAGAACAAGAAGATAGTTTTAAATTTGTGCAAATGTACTTATAAGTGGGACCCTTTAAGGTTCATTCATTTTTCTGTATCCACCTGAAGAGGATGCCAGTGGGCATTGAAACTGTTGTGGGAATAAACTCTATTAGAGTGGGTTTCTATCATCATATTTTGACCTTCACATAGAAAAAAAGTGAAGTTTTTTGCATTTTTAAACCTATAATTTGGTAAATAATAAATCTGTTTACATTTTTGGATATAGTCAGTTAATTGGAGCTAGTTAATTGCAGAAACAACAATATCAGAAAAGTAATAAAAAAAAAACTGGAGAGTATTGCTAGGGCAATACAAGCCCTGAATCAGGGCCATATAGAGAGAGAAGAGGAGAAGGTGATAGAAGTAATAAAGGATAATCCAAAATACTTCTATAGCTATGTGAAGAGAGAAGCAAAAATGTACACTACTATCGGACCCTTAAGGAAAAGAAATAACTCACTAACCACTGACCTAAAAGAAATACCTGTATGGAAAAATTATACATACAGATGTATAATGTATATGTATTGTATATGGTACCTTTATTTCTTAATTAAATACAAATTATTAATTTATTGAATTAAATAACAACAAAATTGCCTCAGGATTGGTGATATAGCCTATTGGGAATGGAAATAATTGCCATACATAGGATTCAATATGTAGGCATTGGGTCCACATAACAAGAAAAATGTATTATTTCATATCAAAACTTTCCATTGCTGACTCATGAAAATTACTTTGAGAAGAAATAATGAAGACACAAAAATTAGATGTCTGGGGACTTTGTAAAGTCAGTGAATTCTTAAGACAAAAGACTTCATCTCAGAGCTGTCTAGTTCCAAGTGATGCTTTAGGCAAGGGAGATGTGATTATGCTTCCTATAAGTTCTGAGTGAATACCTTATAAAACTAATAACTCAAAAAGGATAGGCCTATTCCTTCAGGTATTTAAGTGTAGTAAATGCCTATATTAATTAAACCAAATAAACTCATTGCATAACCCCATCACCTACATCGAAAGAGAGCTGTGCACCCTATAACCAGAAGCAAGGCCCAATGAAATAAGGTATTGTAATTTCCTTCTTTACCTACCATTAGGCAGTGCTAAATACCAAAGGCATATAAATTAAACATTAACCAAAAAAACACTACTTAATGAGGTCTTTTGAAGACCTCCACAAACATAACTTTTTAATGAAAATATGTAGGGTTTTTGCCTTTCAACTCTCCACCAATATCTGCTGGAAATTTCTAATGGATGAGGGTGACAGCAATAAACCATAACCCTATATAGTTTTTTAATAATCTGAAACATTGAGAGCCCAATATGAATTGGTCTTCAGTACCCCAAAAAGTGACAAAGCGATACCTGACATGGATACATTCTTTGAAGAGAAATTGCAAGATGATTATATAACAGATTTTGATTTTACCACAGAAGATATAGTATGAGCTATGAGACAAATGAAATCACACTCAGCTGCAGGTCTGGACAAATGGAATGCATTATTGATTAAAAACTGTAAAAATGAATAGCTACACCCATGTGCTGGATATGGAGAAGATCCCTACACTGGGGAAATACTGAGTATCTTGAAAAGAACATTGTCCCCATATATAAAAGCCAGGATAGATCTTGAGCAAAGAACTATAGACCAGTGTCAGTGACATCCCACCTCACCAAAATATTTGAAAGAATAGTCAGAGAGGAGATGACTTCTTGGAGACACTGGAAAGACAACAAAAATCAGCATAGATTCTGATCAGGAAGATCATGCCTATAACAATATGTGAGACACACTTGAAGGCAATGAAAATTATGATGTCATATACACAGATTTTGCTAAAGCCTTTGACAAGTGTGGTCATGGTATAATAGTGCATAAAATGAAACATATGGGGATGACAGGCAAAGTTGGAAAATGGATCTACAACTTTCTCAGAGAACATCTATACTCTACAGTAGGGTGGTCCATAAAATTGAAGTTTTGATTTTTTGTTATTGCCGGGCGGTAACTTGTGAGGATGAATGAGAAAACACCTCTGGCCAATTTTTTCCCAAATCAATCCCTTTTTAGGGGTAGCACACAGTACTTCATTTTTGCACTTTTGCACTACCTAGTAGATTTACTTGTATATTATGTTCCAGTTCCAGTAATACATCTTTTCCTTGACAGATTATTGGTGTAGTGTTCATTGGTTGTGTTTAGTGGTTGGATATATGATGACTCAAGTTCGAAGCTCTTGCTTTTATCTCCTTGAAGGAGATAAAGTGAAGGACAAGCTTCTTGGAAGCAAATTACCATCATGTGGAGAAGTATTGTCATGCTTCCTTCATCACCACACTAATCTCAAGAAGGAGTTGAAGGAAAGTGCTCAAGTAGTGTGGGGTCAACTTGAAATATTTTGGAACAAAGCTCGAATCCCGACAAGGGAAAAATAAAAAGGAATCCAAAAGATCTTGGACCTTCACCAAGATTGGATCAAAATAAAAAAAGGACGAATGAGGAGGAGCCAGAAGCAGGTGAGTTGGATGATCAATGATAAATAAAATAGTTTCTCGAGAGTATGACATATTATACTGTACAATAGTCAATACATTTATCATATATATATTATATTATTTATTATTTATATTTAGGTGTACAACGAAGAGGGATTCAAGGAGACACTTTGGAACCTATTTGATATGGCACATGCTGATGCCTTGTCTCTAATCAAAAACCCAGAAGACAAGGCCTTCTTGCTGGCCCAGCGAGAGCCTGGAAGACGGGGATGCATGGTGGGAGTAGACAGAAAAACAGCAGAAAAAGAAAAACAAGCTGCCCACAGGAAGATGGAGGAGATGCGAAAGAGAAAGGTGAGATTGTTCTTCAAATTCCTACTTTCATTTGATTGCAATGATTAGGTTGTTCGTTAACACTAATTGTCCATTTTCTTCGATTGTATTGCAGGCAGTCAATGAAGGTGCATCAACATCGGGTACAGCAGTATTGGTGTCCTCAACAGAATCCTCAGTCACTGACGAGTCATCCTCCACCAAAGATGAATGGGCAAAAGGTGGAAAGTGACCTCCAAAACAGGTGAAAAGAGTCAAGAATGTGATAACATCAAATCTAGCTGCTGCCCTAGATCGGACACACACTACGGACAGGATGGCAACCTACATAATAGCAGAGACTGCATTGAGCCTTGGCCACAGCCCAATGAATTTTAACATCATCCGGACCTCCATCAAACGGCAGAGAGAACGACATCGGATCATGATCTGCAGTAGCCTAAAAGCTTCCTTTCAGTCTGGTCCTGCAATCATCCACTGGGATGGAAAACTTATTCCAGACCACCTCAACACCAGAGACCATGCGCATGTGGATCGGCTGCCTGTGCTCATTTCCTCCTTTTCGGGTCAATCTCAGCTCCTTGGAGTCCCCAAAATACCAACTGGATCAGGAGAACACCAAGCCAGCGCAGTTTTTGAATTATTGACTGATTGGGGCCTCGAAGAATCTGTCGTGGGGATGTGTTTCGACACCACTGCCTCCAATGCTGGTCGTTTGAATGGAGCGTGTGTGTGTGTGTTGGAGCAGAAGTTGAAGAAAGACCTTCTCCATTTTGCCTGCCGTCATCACATCATGGAAGTGATGATCGGTGGAGTTTTCACTGCTTGCTATGGCCCAACGAGTGGACCTGATGTTCCATTGTTCAGCAGGTTTCAGAGCAAATGGACCTTCATCGACACAGGAACATACGGCACCGGATGGGATGATGAAGAGGTGCATCGACTCTTGGCCCCCATTAGAGATTGGATTCTCCGCTTTGCTGAGGAAAAATACACCTCAAAATCCTTTCGAGATGACTGTCAGGAATTCCTCGATCTATCCATCATTTTCTTGGGAGGGAGCATTGACAACTACACCTTCAAGCGACCTGGCCCCATGCACCAAGCCAGATGGTTATCTAAGGTGATCTATTCATTGAAGATGTGGCTGTTCAGGGGACAAATCCCAGCCCTCACTCCATGAGAGCAAAAGTGTCTTAAGGATGTCAGTGTCTTCACTGTTTCCATCTACCTGCAGGCATGGATGACAGCGCCAATAGCTGCTGCTGCGCCTCGCAGCGACCTCAGTCTTCTGCAGAGTCTTCGGGAATACCATGACCCCAAAATTTCGGAAGTGGCATTAAAAAAACTCAGCGGTCATCTTTGGTATCTTTTGGAGGAGATGGTGGGCTTCGCGATTTTCGATCCTGAGGTGTCTGAAGAGACTAAAACAGCAATGGTGAAGGCGATGGATAGTGATGTGAGTCATTTTTTATTGTCATTTTTTTGATTTTTTTTGTCGTTTTTTTTGTTTAAAACGAAGATAGTCTGTTTTTTTTTGGTTTTTATTGTTTTAAACTTATTCCATACTTATTCCATATTTTTCTTCCTTTAATCTAATAAGTATATTAGTATTACCTATAATTTACTATATGCAAGAGTACCAGTATATATATTCCAGATAGAAAAGGAAAATATTCACCTTTTTTTGAACCTTTTTGTTAACCTAATGTTGTTTAACCTTCATTTCCATGGAAGAATCATCACTAGATAGGGTAGAGCATATATGCTAGTTTCAATATCACAGGTACTGGTATAATATACATAATAAAAAATACATAATACTAGTATAAAACATATATAATTGTGATTGGCAAGAATACCAGTGTATATATATATATATATATATATATATATATATATATATATATTCCAAATAGAAAAATAAAAAAAAATAAAATATTCATCTCTTTCTTTAACCTTTGTGTTAACCTAATACTGTTTAACTTTCATTATCTGATTCTATTTCCATTGAAGAATCATTATCACTAGATTGATTAGAGCATATAGTTTCAATATCACAGGTACTGGTACTTATTGCAGATTTGGATGTTGACGAAGCCAATGTAGCACCATGTTTTACTTCACTTTCTTAGAATTTTGCATTTTGGGATATAAATACTAGCTTTGCTGCTCTGTCTGTGCTTAATCAGTTTCTTTTGGCTGTATGGATATTACTGTATGTGCTAAATGATCTCGGAGGTAATGAAAGGGCAAAATAGAGGTGTATGAGTTTGTGTAGGTATATATGTGAGTATGTGTGCGTATGTATCTGGAATTCTGGATGTATGCATGTGTATGGGGTATATAATAGATATAAATATGTGTATATAAGTATTTATGTATATATTGGTATATATGTATATGGGTGTATGTGTATGTATATATATGAATGGTCTCGGGGGGGAAAATATGTCATCGCGGGTCTAAAGGATAGTTAAGTGGGAGATTCAAAATCCGAGGCATGGATGGGAGAGTCCTGGAAAGGTTGGACAATGGGCAGTCAGCTCCCAGCCAGTGTTCTCGCAAGTTTAACGGATCTCAAGATACAAGAGTTTCAGTGCAAGAAAGAGGCCAGTTTTTTTCTGTAAATAGGCTGAAAAGGACATTCTATACTGGTAACATATGGCATATTTTATTTATTTATCTATCTATTTTTATAATATATATCATTGCAAAAGTATACCTTATAATTAAATTGGCAATATCTATATTAATTATTAAAAAAAAAAAAAAAAAAAAAAAAACGGACATAAAAAAACCGGTTTTTTAACATCACTAGCGATGGAGGAAGTTGAAGGAAAGGTGTTGCTGAGGGGGCTTCAATCGAGTCACTAGCAACAGCAAACTCAAAAAGACTGCTGTTGTCTCTTGGGTCAGGTGTGGGATACCTGAGGAAGGAGGTGCGGGATTGGGACAGTGATCCTGATTACCAAATAGCGAAGAAATCAGTGGCAAACCTCTCTGTCGTGAATGATCATGCAGAGAGGGGGGTTGCTCTCATTAATGAATACAACGGCTGCCACATCATGAATGAGGAACAACGGCAGTATCTCCTGCAAGTTGTTGCTAACTACAGGAAGCAGTTTCCTCAACCACTGAAGTCAGCCTGGCAACTGGGCGAGAAAACAAAGATCAAATGAGGTGCAGAGGGAATTGTTAGTCAATTCATTTCGGAATTGTTAGTTACCCTAATAGTCATGTACTGTCACCAAGATTAACTTTGCTGTGATTTTCAGATTATACCAAAACTTCAAGTGTCATGTGCTACCCCTACAAATTAACTGATTCAAATAAAACTTTCCCAGAGGTGTTTTCTCATCCATCCTCAAGTTACAACCCAGCAATAAAAACAAATCACAAAAAAAATTCCACCCCTATAAGAGTGGACCACCCTACTCTACAGGTCATTAAAATTCAAGGTATAACATCATCAGAATGGGAAGTGTGCAGTTCAGTACCACAAGGAACAGTATTAGCCCTGCTGCTTTTCACTATTATGCTAACAAACATAGACAATGAGGTAAACAGCAGTAGTTATGTCAGCAGATGAAAAATCAGTGATGCAAAAGAGGTGGAGGCCTTGCAGAGGGACATGAACAGAATATATACAAATGGTCAGAAGAGAACATGACATTTAACACTTGAGGAATTCCAGTTCTTGAGATATGGTAGAAATGAGGAACTTAAACAGACAGAGAAACATGGAATTGATAGATTTGGGGGTTACAATGACCAGTGATGTGAAATTTGAGACACAAAATCAGATAGTGATAAAGCAAAAAGAGTTGTGGTACAGGTACTAAGAACCTTTAAAAGAAGGGATAAGACAGTAGATTATTCCCCTGTTGAAAACACTAATCATACCAAAACTTGAATACTGCTCAGTCTTGACATCTCTATATAAAAGAAGAAATTAATGAACTAGAAGATATTCAGACACATTTCACAGCCAAGATTGATGGCTGCAGAGAACTCAACTAATGGGAAAGACTACATAAACTAAATCTGTACTTTCTGGAAAGAAGAGAGGCACACCATAATATTAGGGATGGGGGAATAATGACTTTTTTTGGAAATTGCCAACAAGAGGAGTGGTTTATATGGCCATTTTCGCTGCTGAATACAAATCTGGCTGGTTCTTGGACCTAAAATGAAGTTTTGACCTGGTTCAGTGAATTTTTTTCAAAATGGTGGGCAAAAAAAATAGTTTTCTCTTTTTGATGCTTAAGAAAACTGCTACCCCTCATATGTAATATGTCTTTTCATATGTTTTCAGGGTCACTGAAGTTGAAAATGAACAAATCAGACACATTTGATGCATGGTTTAGTGGTTATAGGCAAAAAATGGAAAAGAAAGGTATTATTTTATTAAAAATTATGTACAGAAGAAACAAAAGGCATTCATATCAGTCCCATGATGTAATTGAAATCATGAAATCATATTTACAACACATTGTTCAATAAACTATCAATATCACTAGTAACATTGTCCTCTGGTTGTAAGGCATTCTTAATAGAATTTCTCAGTTCATCTACACTAAATTTTTCCATTTTGAATTTCCCATCTCACTTTAACATGTCTCACTTGACGAATATCTGTTGTGATGGTGAGTCTCAAATAGGCAATTTCTGTGAGGAGCTGCTGCTTTTTGTTCAGTTTGTATAGAGCATCCAGGTTGTTTGGAGTCATAGGGCCTCCATGTTTCATGCAATTTTCCAAAACCACCAGTATTTTGCCAGCTTTTTGCCAGTGATGGTGATTTGGTCACCCTTCATGTCGTACAGCCAGTGGCTGGCAGCCTTGGTTGTATTGTCAAGTCCTACACACACAACATTATCCTCTTTGTTGAGGATTTGTTGAGTGACATATGCTAGATTCAAGTATGAAACATATGTCAAGTCGGAATACTGGTGATGGACTTGTAACTCTTTGGCTTCACTCTCCATCTCACCCTCATAATCTTTCTCATTATCATCTGTCTTCAGCTTCTAATCTTGATCAAAAATCATGTTAGCTACTCTTACTATCACTTGAAAGTTCTTCAGGACAGGTTCTTGTCTCAGTAAGACACTGGACTATACACTGCATCAAGTTTTCTTTGACCTTTTTTTTTGCCAGTTCTGATTTTCACTGTCAGAAATGCAGCTGCTTGTTCTTTACTCTTCTCCTTGCTTAGGTCTTCTTCTGATGAGCAAAGTTTATGATCAGTAGAAGGAACTGTCTTTGCTGTTGTTGGTTTTTCAAAACTTTGATCATTTTCAGAATTGACTGAGGTTGCTAACATTTCAATAATTTTAGATCACTCTAGCTCCCTTTGCTCTCTCACCCAATCTTTTGGTACTGCATTTGTACATATGGCCTTATACACACCAAAGCAATTATCCCAATAAAAAGTCTTATCCTCATCAGTCATTTTGACCCCAAATTCTTCTGCAAGTTCTGCTTCGTAATCCTCATCATCAGTTCTAATGCTGTAGATGTTCTTAGTGAGCTAATCATTAAAGCCACTCACATTTTGGTACCATTTGACACTTTTAGGTACCATTCGACACTTTTACGTACCATTCAACACTTTTACGTACCATTCGACACTTTTAGGTTTTTGTTGGCAGCATTCGTTCTTTCCCAGTTTGTTAAAATGTTCATAATCATCTCATATTTTTTTCACCACTGTTCTTTCTTGCTTGGGATAGACATTTTTATCAATCCAATCTCATCTTAATTCATTTGCAACTATCGTGCTAGCATCATCTTGAGTCATTGACTTTTTCTGTCCTTTTACTCCTTTTTTGCAAGTGCAAGCATCCTACCAATCACAACTGTCCCTGATGGCAACTTTCCAGTCAGTTTAAATTTGTTCACTTCTGTGTAGGTTTCCCCAAAAAGTTCTTTTCTGATGGCACTGTGTGATTTCCTTTCACCAGCCATCATTACCAATCAACAGTCACTAAGTATTAGGATTTGCAAGTACAGTAAAACCCCATTAGTCAGCATATAACACTGAAATATGATGGGTAATACAGATTATGGTCATGCTAGATGTATCATATATATTATTAAAGTAGATTATATCAAATATTGTATTTGGTATATTATTTACAGGGTGTCCATTAAATATGGGACCCGAAAGAAAATTCAATAATTTGTAAAGTTTTAATCCTACAGAAAAAATACATATATCATTAGAAAGAGGGAAAATTTAGATTTAATATGATTCCTTATTTTTTAAAAATAATATCTTTTAAATGACCTCCATTACGCCTAGAACATTCATGAACTCTCGCGAGCATGCTTCGCATGACATCAGAAAGGACGTCAGATCCGATCGATTCGATTTCTTCAGAGATATTGTGTTTTAGGTCTTGGAGTGTTCTTGGATCATTTCTATACACTTTATTTTTCAAATATCCCCACAAAAAATAGTCAAGGGGGGAAAGATCAGGTGATCGGGCTGGCCACTCAATATCTCCAAATCTTGAAATTACTCTCCTTGGAAAGTGATTCCTTAAAATATCCATGCAAGTCCTTGATGTCTGGCACGTAGCGCCATCTTGTTGAAACCAACAATTATCCAGTTGTAGCTCAGAGATCTTTGGAATGAGAAAATCACGTAACAAATTCTCATAACATTGGGAATTAACAGTTACAGCATTGCCATTTTCATCTTCAAAAAAATATGGTCCTATGACTGTTGAAGCAGTCATTCCACACCAAACAGTTACACATTCAGAATGAAGAGGGACTTTAGTAATTACTTGTGGATTATCAATGGACCAAGTTCTAAAATTTTGTTTATTTACTAGGCAGTTTAAATAAAAATGTGCCTCGTCTGAAGTTATCAAGTTAGCAATGAAATCTGGTGCACCTGAAATATTTTGTTCAAACCAATGTGAAAAACGCATTCTTCTTTCATGATCTCCCTCTCGAAGTTGCTGGACTACCTGACATTTATATGGATAAACTTGTAAATCAACTCTTAACATTTTTTGTACAGTCAATTTTCCTATTTCAAGTTGTTGCGACAGTTTTCTGACGGATTTATTAGGATTTTCACGCAATAAATGTTGCAGTGTTTCAATGTTCCCTTGTGTTCATTGCGATCGGGGTCTCCCTGTTTGTCTCTTCTTTACAATACTGCCGTTTTCATTTAAATTCTGATAACATCTGTAAATTACCTTTTTCGATGGAGAACTATGCACATTGAAATGCAATTTGAAATTTCTCTGAGCTGTAATCACACTTTTGTTACACTTAAAGTACTGCTTAGTAATGTACACAAGATGCTCGTTTGTCCAGTGCTTCATCTTGAATGGGAGGTAACATTTCATCTCGGTTAAGTTCTGCATATTCATGTTTAAGCATGAATGAACATGAATCATATTAAATCTAAATTTTCCCTCTTTCTAATGATATATGTATTTTTTATGTAGGATTAAAACTTTACAAAAGAAGACTAGATGCCTGGCTCAGAATGATACCAGATGAGCTGGGTGTACCTGGCTGTGTGGTGGAGAGCGCAAGAGAGCAACTCACTCCTCCACCAAGCTAGGCCTAGAGGCAGGGTCACTAGCTTGACCTTTGTGTGAAGAGAGACCAATGCATGGAACTGCTACAAGGTTACATCTTATTTAAGACACAAAACAGTTACATATATGGTTAATATAATAATTAAGTAATTATAATAATATATATGCTTAAAATAAACTTATGTTTAAGATAAAAAAAATTACTTTCTGCTAACATTCACATAGATTCAGGGGAGGGTTGGGGAAGTTCTTTGGTGGAAGAGATATTTGGAGGATCATCTACAGATCCCTCAGTCTAAATAGTTCTTACTAAGAAGGAATCTATGGTTAAGTGATGACTCTTCCTCTGTTTCATTTTCTCTCTCTCGATTTCTGCATAGCAGTGGTAGGCATTTTTCAGTTTTTCTACACACTTTCATACTTTCTTTTACAGATCAATTTCAGAGAACTTTGCCATGATTTGTTCTGCTTGAGCAAATAAATTGGCCAATTCACTCATTTTTAGTTCTCTTTGTTGTTCATCATTGTTGTGGTCATCATAGGCATTCTTTTCTGCTTCTAATTCAACCAATTCAGCATCAGTTAAGAGGTTTACCATGGAATTTCTATAACTTTTTCACATCCTCCTCCTCCATTCCTTCAATCCTTTCCCATTGCTGCAATCATCTTAATTCCCTGCACTGGGTTAGAAAATCCTTTGAAGTCACTGATGTACTCCGTGCCAACACCTCTTCCAAACACCATTCATTGTTGTGCTCTTCATCTCTTCCCAAGATTTGCTAATATTTTTTGTTGCATGCATGATAATATAGTTATGCCAGAATTCCTTCATTGTCATTTCACCTGTTTAATCAACTGGGAAAATGTTCTACGTAGGTAGTATACCTTGAATGTGCCTATGATGCCTTGGTCCATGTGCTGGAGCAATGATGTATTTTTGGGAAAGTAAACACCTGAGTACTTGGAGCTAAGTTATCCAAATTAAGTGGGTGGCCTAGTACATTATCCAAAAGAAGGGCTTTGTTTGAAAGGTTCTTCTAGCAGTAGCATTCAACAGCTGGTTCAAAGTAATGCAAAAACCAATTTTGAAATATGGCTTTCATCACCCATGCTTTCTTATTTGTTCTCCAAACAACTGGCAGTCTATTCTTAGCATATTCTTTCAAGGCACAAGGATTCTCCAAAGGATTCTCTAAAGCCCACAAAAAATGACCCCCCTCCCCCCATAGAAGAAGAGAGCCAAAATCAAGGTCCAGGGTTTTTGAGATGACTGGACACTGCATTTGAAAGATTGGAGGTCATAAACAGGGGGAAACATGGATTGAGGAAGATTGTTCCAGAGTTGAGTAGATGACAGATTGAAAATACCAATTAACCCTTGCATTAGAGGATTGGACCAAGAAGGAATGTGTGTGTGTAGAAAGTCTGGTACTGCATACTCACCTTAACTCATTAATGACAAGAATTATCTACTGGGTAGAAAATGTTTATTTTTGCAGGGACATTTTATTACTGAGTGAATTAATATCAGAAACATTAAAAATCCAAATTAGATATATCTAAATTTACTTTTTGGAGTGGCAGGTTTTCCTGCCACTCAGCAGAAACATAAATGAAAGTGTGTCCCGGGACAAGTGTGTCCCGGGACAAGTGTGTCCCGGGACAAGTGTCCCGGGACAAGTGCGTCTGGTTTTATTTCATCCCAGACAATTGCACACTTTCCCAACTACTATATGAAGTTTATTTATTAGAGAAGTGAATAGAAAGTTCATTGTAACTTCACCTACGCAATTGTCCAGGGACATCAATGATGAGGGATGAGTATGTTTGTTATTGTAATTTTGTATGGGATATAATGCCCGGTTAGATTAATTGAATGCCCAGTTAGGTCAACTGTATGCCCTTGAAGATTGGTTAGGTTAAGTTGTGATATTTTCGTTAAAACTAACGAAACTAACTTTATCTTAAGTGGATGTAACCCATAAAATTTGACAATGATGTTGCTGGTGATGGATAAAGTTTTAGAGAACAGTTTCGAACAGAACTTATGAACATATAACAAGTTTAATAGGTTAAAATGAAAAGTATATTTGAAATTCTGATACTAACTTTCTATTCACTTCTCTAATAAATAAACTTCATATAGTAGTTGGACAAGTGCGCAATTGTCCAGGGATGCCAATGACTGGGACGCATTTGTCCAGGACGCACTTGACCAGGATGCAATTGTCCTAGATCCACGAAAGTGACAGTTTTATGCAAATCATAGGTATTACAATGCTAAAAAGTTAAAGGTTTTAATCATTGCTTTTAAATATGAAATGCCTAATACAGATAATGGTTTTTCTTTACTGTATACTATCATAGGTTGGGGAAAATATGATATTCTTATAACAAGTAACTGTCTTTTTCCAGTCACCTTGAGATCCTGCCACTCGTACTTCTCATAGATGCTGTAATACAGTTGTTAGAATGGACTATATTACTGACTGAGGACTATATTATTATGTCACTACAGGGCATCCCAAAAAAATGTATACACACTTTAAATAATTATAAAGGCAGTGTTTATTAAAATACATTTCATTTTCAAAATGTAATAGAATCTACAGACATTATTTAATTGTTTTGTCAACGCCTGTTTTCAAACTGATGTCCGTTCTGGTCCAGGCACTGCTGATAACGCGAAGCAATGGAATCGCAAACATCACAAAACATTTCGTTTGGTATTTGTGTGCATTCTTGTTCAATGGCTGCTCTCAATTCAGCGACTGTTGCAGGTTTTATAGCGTAGACTTTGTCTTTTAAGTATCCCCATAAAAAAAAGTCTAGTGGTGTGAGGTCTGGTGAACGCGGAGGGTATTCTACGAAACCCCTTCGTCCAATCCACATCCACATCGTGCCAAGTACCACTCGCAATACTCCACTCTTCGGTCCGGATCATCTTCAATAATAGCATGGACTAATCTTGGAATGTAACTTTTCCATTGACATGCTACTTTGTGTAGGATCTTCTTGCTGGCTTAAGTAGAAAAGCTTGTCTTCTTCATTTGACATCATCAAAAGGGCATTAGAGTGACCAATATCAAGAATTCCAGCCTTAATTTCATCTTTAAACATAGCTTCTTCAATACGGCATTTTTCCTTGGGCCTTTTTCTGTTTTTTCATCAATTTATCATAACAGCTTATTAAAGAGTCAATCTTTCGGATGGCACTGTCTCTACGCATTGTGGGAATCCTGGCTTTCTCCCAGTAGGTCATCACTTCATCTAAGCAAAGATTAATGGATCTTCTTCGTCCCAATTTTTCCTCTTTTTGATGGAAGAAATATTTTTGCAAAACTTGCAGTTTTGTAGGTAAGCGGCAACAAAGTATATCTTTATATAAATGGCCAATGAGCCAAACTTTAGTTTTAGAACGAGTAGCCATTTTTAGTTTAAAAAATTAAATTTCTGAAATAGTAAAATAAACCAGTTAAATTAGGAGATAAAAAGGATAACTAAAAGGTTCAAGCCAATTAGGCAAAGCCTTTAATTTAGAGTTGACCAATTAAGGATAATATATTTTATCCAAAATTTTTGTTTTCCTTATTAATAATTTTCTCTGAAATAATGATCTAAGATTGTTTTTGTACTCTATTAACACCAAAAATTTCTTAAATAAGAAGAAATTTTTTCATAAGTTGCAACTCAAGAGTTGAGTTGATCATTGATGTTCTAAGCGCGCCTATTCATTGGAAATTTTTTATAAGTCATTAAATCTCGGGACCCCTAAATATTCTCATATTTGACCAAAATTTTGCTGACATGTCTATCTGGTCCAAAGGAACAATGGCATTAATGTGGAACAAGGATTTCTTCAACTTTATAATTTACCCCCCATTTTGGTCCACACTAGTATATACATACACAACATCCACCTTTGGACTGAAATTAAGTATAGAGAAAATAAGAGGGTACAGAAAAAGGGTTGCTGTCGGTTGTTCCAAACACCTGAGCTTCAGTGAGGAAGAGAAGGTTAGGTTTAAAGGAGGAGAGGTGGTGTTTAACAGATTGAAAATTTAAGGAAAGGGTATGAATGTGCAGAAGTTAACCCATTTGTTGCGTAACCTGTAATATCATGGCTTTCGCTTCTGACCATTTCTGTGCAGCCCCATATACACAGGGGTTTAAACTTTAAACTGAGATATCTCTTTGCATAGCCCGTATTTTTAGCTCAACTCGTAACTGGGCGCTCGTGCAGTTAGTTGGTTAATGGAAAGTGAATTAGGCAGAGGCTCAGAGCATCTCGAATGGGCAATAGTGGATCCAGCCCTGCTGCCCAGGTTGTGTTCTCAGTATCGGCAGTGGGGGAACCACTGCTGATCCGAGGTTGTTGCATTTTTTTTCCAAGTTTTGAAAAGATTATGTAGTGTGTAAGATACATGTATATGTAGTGAAGACTAGGGAGAGAAGTGTGTGTTTGAGAGCATGCTGGACTGCTCACAGGGTAGATGAGACACAGAAAAAAAATAGCTGAGGAGAGTGACAGGAGAAATGGGAGTTTCAGCACTCCCTGTCTTCTGTCTAACATTCACTCCAGAGTACTTCCCTGGTCGATTGGTATCTACAATACCTCTTATAGCATTAATTTATTATACAGGGTGATCCAAAAGTCCCTATCCATTTTGCTGAAATAATTATATTTCTATTTTATTTTCTACAGGCCATAGATGAAGATGGATGTACAAGAATGTGTGATGGTAGTAACACTGTGTCCAAGGGAAGAAGTGCAAAGAAATTTGAGAAGAATTTGAAAGAAGTTTTCACAAACCAGGACCTACAGACAAAGCAATTCGCGAGCTGGTCAATAAATTTAAAAGAACAGGATCTGTTCATGATGAGGCAAGATCTGGACGTCGAGGTACCTCTTGAGAAAATGATGAATTAGTAAGAGATGCCTTTGAAACAAATCCGAGAATGTCAACTTACACAGCATACCAAAAATGACTGTTCTAAGCATTTTAAAATCAACATTTAAAAAAGAAAAGTTACCATATTCAAGTGCTACACGAGTTACATGAAGAGGAATATCTAAGATGAGCCGCCATGTGGCACAGACTTGATTGAAAAACTCTATACTGAAAACTTGTTAAACTATATTCTCTTCAGCAATGAGGTGACATTCCACACATGCAGAAAGGTTAATTGACATAAGGTTTACATAACAAGAGTTACAGACCTGCAGGATCTGTGAACCCGCATTGTCACAGCTAATGTAAAATTCTCGGGGAATAATCTTTAGGAGAATATTCTCAAGAATTTTTGAGAATTTTCTTTTTTAGAACATCTGAAGGGTTTTTCAACTATTCCGATACAACTTAACTGTAATAATTAAGTGTTCAATTTCAGTTTTTCAGTATAATAGCTAATAAATAGCTAATAAATAAATAAAAAAAATGATTTTTATGAAAAAATTGTATTTTTTATTTATTTGATTTTTTTCAAAATTATATGGAAATTAATAAAATATATCATACATACAATTATCACAATCATAATTCACAAGGAAATCACATGTAGATACTTGCTCTTGCTATACACAACCACAACTAACCAAGGAAACAATTTGCCATCCTTTATATACTATTTTCTCCCAATTCCGGAGTATTCTAGAATGTTCTGGAGTCATCTAGAATATTCTAGAACATTCCATAAGGTTCTGAAATATTCTGGAATTCTCTAAAAAGCTGCAAAATAATCTAAAAATGTTTTAAAACAAAGAAAATTCTTGAATATTCTCAGCAAATAATATTTTGGAGAATATTCTCAGAATATTCTCTGAGAATGAGAATACGTATTCTCTCAAGAATATTCTCACCTCACATCACTAGTTACAGCAGTTGCTAAAATAACCCCAGAGATGCTTGAGAATGTGTTCCGTAATACAGTGGACAGATTTGAGGTTTAGAGAGAGACTGACGGTGCTCACATCGAATCTTAGACCTAAGCTTGATAAATAAGTATATATTTAACTAATTATGGTTACCTTGATTTAGCTTTCGCCCGAATTGTTCATTGTGAGGAAGGTCAAGCTTTTCACTCCACCTTAGATTGACAGTTTAACGTGGAATCTGAACCACGCCCCACCAGCAGCCCGGTGTCTTAACCACTACTCTACCGAGGGTACCCATTTATCTACCAACCTTTTTTTTTTGTGTGAAGGGATGAACTGGGTTTTGCTGCATGTTGCCTTTCATCACCAGGTCTCGATCCAATGCCGATGTATTTGTAGTCAGCAACACTAACCACCACTACACCGAGGTGTGTTTTTACATTTTTATCCTAAAATACTATTATTTCCGCAAAATAGATAGGGACATTTGGACCACCCTGTATTCATTCACAGTAATAATGTAAATAACACTGTAAAATTAATGCTAATTTCACTTGAATAGTTTTACAGCATCAGAACGTCTTAACGCAAGCATGCTCCAGCAAAGAACTGACTTGGTTGGAATGCGTGCAAGTGTTGCTCAGCAAGTCTTGCACGACCAGAATGTTCTCAAATGAATTTTGGCATTTGGGGGAAAAGATGTGAACGAAACTTTAATGAAACTCATCCCTAATTTGTTGACAACGTATAAGCGAAATGATGTATCTCGAGATGGCATATCTCGGGGGGGGGGGGCTACCTGTATATAATGATAATCCACTAATTTTGTGGTTGGTCACAAGTAAAAATTGCGAGTTCCCTCATTTAATATGTTGAAAGAAAGTGATGCAGCTTTGATAGCCACTTCAAGTTGGTATAGTTTGAGGCTACTTTTACACTTTGTCTCAATTTTAACTTAGGGCAAAGAGATTCAGTGAGATTGATTTAGTAATGGTTTAAATTAGTTAAAAAAAAATGTAATTTGACTATCAATTTTCAGAGTAAAAGGTTGAGTAAAAAGGCTTGATTGGTCGATTGGACTCTAAAGGGCCTGGGTTGAACTCGCGCTACTGTCCTAGTTGGAGTTGGTATGGCCACCTATTCCGCTAAATACCTAAGCTTAGGCGACAATTGACTGTAGCTGTTGTTTTCCGTCCCATTTGAGCAAGTTTTTATTTCAGGGAACTTTGTGTAAGTGGACAAATTACATTCATGGATGGCAGAATCGTTACATTGTACTTCAAGAAGGAAAACTGAGTTATTATAAAAATGAAAATGAAACTTCATTTGGATGTCGAGGATCAATCAGTGTTCAAAAGGCAACAGTAAAGGTGAGGTCTCACCACCTTAAAATGGGTTTTACATGCAAGAACAACCTCTCCTTTTTACACACACACACACACACACACACACTATTTAGGATATATCGTTCCCATGTTGCAAAACTGCTTCTCATTAGATTAGTAAAGTTAAGCTACATTGGGCCTGTCCAGTAGTTGGTTAACTGTGACTGTCCTCTCTACTTGGATGATGTATCAATCTATGGTTTGGATCCCACGTAAAACTGTAGGTCCCCCCCCATCACATGACTTATTATTAATCATCTCTGTGGATAGGGGATTTAAAGAATTCTTCCCACGTGATCCCAGCATGTCGTAAAAGGCAACTAAAAATAATGGGCGGGTGCGGGGGACTGGAAACCCCTCCCACCTGTATGTAACTTTCAGAGAAAGGGCACAGCAGGGGCTTTCCCATGATGGCTCAGGCTGGAGTGTCTGAATGTGCGTGGATGTGGCCAGGATGATAAGAAGGGAGAGATTGGTGCTGTTGCGTGAGAGGCCTGTATGGAAAAACTATACATGCCTGTCATACACTTTACATTACAGTTCACAACAAATCCTAATTCAAACCCAGACTTATACACGCCTACAATATGGTATTGTATATGGTACCTTTATTTCATAATTAAATACAAATTATTAACTTATTGTATTAAATAACTAAAAAAATTGGCTCGGGATTAGCGACAAAACCTATTCGGAATGGAAAAAATTGCCATACTTAGAACCATATATGTAGGCATTGAGCCTACATGACAAGAAGATACATATTTTTTCGTATCAAAATTTTCCATTGCTGACTCCTGAAAATTATTTGAGAGGAGAAATAATGAAAATAAAAAAATTAAATGTCTGGGAACTTTGCAATGTAAGCGAATTTAAGACAGATTTAGCATCTCAGAGCTGCTTAGTGATGAGCATTGCTATAGGCAAGGAAGATGTATTTAATCTTCTTACAAGTTCTGAGTAGAAAACTAATAAAACTAATAACAAAAGGATAAGCCTATTCCTTCAGGTATTTAGGCATAGTGAATTGCCTGTATTAATTAGACAGAATAAACTCTCTGCGTAACCCTATCGCCTATAACCAGAGAGAGGCATGATAGGCTGCCATGCGCCCTACAACCAGAAGCGAGATCCAACGAAATAATAAGGTATGGTAGTTTCCCTTTTTACCATTAGGCAGCACTAAATACCGAAGGCAAATAAATTCAACATTAACAAAAAAAAAATACTTAAGGTCTTTTGAAGACCTCCACAAACACAATTTTTTAATGAAAAGATGTAGGGTTTTTTCCGTCAACTCGGCACCAAAATCTGGCAGAAATTTTCACCGGATTGCCAAGTTGATAACAATCAACCCATAACCCTATATAGTTTTTTCATAGCCTGGAGGTCCTGGCCTTGAGTGAAATAAAACTGAAGGGTGTGGGGTGGTTTGGGAGTGTTTGGGGGGTAAAGTCTGGGGTTGGTGAGGGCAAGGAAAAGGGAGGGGGGTTGCACCCTTGATACGCGAAAGGCTATGGGAGTGTATGAAAGAGTGCAAGGAAATGAGTTCAAGGATGATGTCAGTTAGAATGAAAGTGGGCCAAGAAAGGTGGGTGATTGTTAGTGCGTATGGACCAGTGAGTGAGAAAAGCAAAGATACGGAATGCACTCTAAGACGAACTGGGTAAGTGTTTGGGTAATTTTGATGTGAGGGACTGAGTTGTGCTAGGGGACTTGAATGTGAGAGTTGAGGATATGCCAAAAAGATGTACACGTGGATGAGTGGTGTCCGAGGTGATAGTGCACTAATGGATTCTGTTGATGGCAAGATCTGCTAGGGGGAGGTTGTTAGATATAAATGTGTTGAGAGGAGTAGCAGGTAGAATGTCTGACCGCTTCATGGTGGAGGTGAAAGTGAAGGTTTGTGGTGGGTGTGGAGTAAGAGGGGATAGGCTGCCTGTGAGAGTGAGTGAACTGAGGAAAAGGGATTGTGAACAGATGTATCAGGATAGATTGAATGAGGAATGGTACAGGGTAGGAGAGAGTGAAACAAGGGGTGCGGAAGGGGAGTGGCAGATATTTAGTGAAGCTGTGCTGAAGTGTGCAACGGAAGATTGATTGAGGTTGGAGATAAATGACGGGGTAGTGAATGGTGGAATGTGGAGGCTGAAATGTTGGTGAAGCAAAAGAGGGAAGTAAATGCTTGGTACTTGCAGAGCAGAAGTGTGGTTGATTGGGAAGAGTATAACAGGAAGAGGCAAGAGGTAAAGAGAGAAGTGTGAGAGCAAATGAGAGAGAGGGTATGAGAGTGTCAGAAAATTTCAGGGAGAACAAGATGATGATTTGGAGAGAACTGAATAGTGTGAGGAAAATGAGAGGGCAGATGAACATGACTGTGAAAAAGTCGATGGGGAAGTGATGACAGAGAGAGGATGTGAAGACAAGGTGGAGTGAGTATTTTGAAGGGCTATTGAATGTGTCGGAAGATGGGGAAGCAGATGTGGTATTTTTGGGCAGAGAGGGGGTTCAGAGTATAAGTTGTGGAGAATGGGTTGGTCCGTAGAGAGGTGGTGGTGGAGGCCCTAGGCAGGATGAAAGGTGGAAAAGTGGTAGGAGTGGATGGGATCACTGTGGAGCTCTTGAAAAAAGGCGGTGATTGTAGTGTTGATTGGTTGGTGCATCTGTTTAATGTGTGTATGAACAGAGGTGAGGTGCCTCAAGACTGGTGGATGCATGTATCATACCCCTGCATAAAGGCAGGGAGGACAATGTATGCTCGAATTATAGAGGAATTAGTCTGTTGAGTGTGCCAGTTAAGGTGTATGGGAGAGTGGTGATTGAAAGGGTGGTGGCTTGCAGAGTGCAACAGATTGCGGAGGAGCAAAGGAGTTTTCAGAAGAGGTAGAGGGTGTGTGAACCAAGTGTTTGGGTTGAAGATGATGTGAGAGAAATACTTGGAGAAGGAAAGGGGAGACTGTATGTATGTGGCATTCATGGATCTTGAAAAAGTGTATGATAGGGTTGACAGAAAGGCATTGTGGCAAGTGCTGCAGTGCTGTGGGGTGCATGGGTTGTTGAATGCAGTGAAAAGATTTTACTGAGAGAGTAGAGCATGTGGATGTGTGGGAAGAGAAGAGGGCGAGTGGTTTCTGATGAAAGTGGGTCTACGGCAGGTGTGTGAGATGTCTCCATGGTAGTTTAATGTGTTTATAGAAGGGGTGGTGAAGGGGGTGTCATGGCGAGGGGAGCGGGGTTGAAGCATGTTGCAGAGGGAGGTTTCTGGGAAGTGAATTGGTTGTTATATGCGGATGATAGGTTCTGGTGGCAGACTCAAGAGAAAAGCTACAGAGACTGGTAACTAAGTTTGGGAAGGTGTGTAAAGGAAGAAAGCTAAGAGTAAATGTGAATAAGAGTAAGGTTATGTGGTGCTGTAAAAGGGAGGTTTGTGAGCGACAGAGTGCAAGTTTATATGGTGAGGAAATGGGAGAACTGGCATGTTTCAGGTACTTGTGGGTGGATGTGGCGAGGAGTGGGATGATGGAGGCAGAGGTGGGGCACAGGGTAGAAGAAGGGGCAAAGGTACTGGGTACCCCAAGAAGTGTTTGGAAGGAGAGATCAGTGTCTGGGTGTGAAGATGGGTATGTATGAAGTTTTGAAAAAACTATATAGGGCTATGGGTTGATTGCCTGTTACCCTCATCCATTGGAAATTTCCAGCAGATTTCAGTGGAGAGTTAATGACAAAAGCCCTACATGTTTTCGTTAGAGAGTTATGTATGTGTAGATCTTCAGAGGACCTCTTTCGTATTGTTTTTAGTGGTTAATGTTAAATTTATTTGCCTTCGGTATTTTAGCACTGCCTAATGATAAAGAAAGAAATTGCCTTACCTTATTATTTTGTTGAGCCTCGCTTCCGTTCGTAGGACGCGACGATGTTTTTCGATGTAGGGCCGCGGTACGATGGAGTTAGACGAGTTGATTTGATATAATTAATATAGGCAGTCACTATATTTAAATTCCTGAAGGTATATGCCTATCCTTTTGCGTTATTAGGTTTATATCACATGTTATTCACTCAGAACTTATAGGAAGATAAAGTACATCTTCCTTACTTAAAAGCAGGGCTTAACATAAGTAAGCCCCGAGCCGCTAATATAATATAAATCTTCGTCTTTTATTATTTGCTGATTTTACAAAGTTTGTTGACTCTTCTCTCAAAGTAATTTTCCTGAGTCAGCAGTGGAAAATTTTGACACGAAATAATAAATTTTTCTTGTGGTTGGGTGGGCCCAATGCCTCCACATTGGGTTCTATGTATGTATGGCAATTATTTTCATTCCCAATAGGCTATGTCGCCAATCCCGAGGCAATTTTGTAGATATTTAATTCAATTAATTTATATTTAATTAAGAAGTAAAGGTGCCACATACGATACCAGGTTGTAAGCATATATAGTTTTTCCATAGAAGTTATATAGTAGTGCCAGCAGTGTTGTGTGGATGTGAGGTATGGGTGGCAAATGCGAAGGAAAGGAAAAAGGTGAATATACTGGAAATGAAATGCTTGAGGACGATCTGCTGGGTGAGGTGGATTGATCATGTGAAAAACACTTATCCGTGAGAGGTGTAGGAGTCGAGGGCCTGGATGTCTGGGAGGGTGAAAGACGCAGGCGCATTATTGACATATCGGCTGATGAGGTGAATGTGAGCGATTGAGGATTGTTCTTGACGCGACCTCTGCGGTGTGAGATTGCGAGTTTCTATTTGGATGAAAAGTAGGACTTGTAGCTAAACCATATATTTGGTTAATTTGTCGATTCACTCCTATAATAATTATAGTAATTGGATGGTTCAAAGGGAGTTATCTATCTGCAGAAATGCTAAAATTCTGCTTTACAAAATAATCTCCGTTGGTCACTTAATTTTTTTATAATACGTACATAACTGGGTTTGAACAGTTAAATTGTGCATTAACCAAAGCATTCATTTCAGCCGCACGAGATCGACGAATGCCGATTTGACGTTTGTTTGAATGACTGCGTTTGGTACCTCCGAACTTGCACTTCCGAAGAGAAGCAACAGTGGGTGGACGCGATTGAGAAGCAGAAGGTCGGATTAATGAACGGACGGGTTGGAAATTAATTTTCATTAGTTTTAAGCAAACCTTTATTATTATTATTATTATTATTACTCATAAACGAATAGTCTCATAATTCGAGATAAGAATTCTTTTCTTATATTTGTGGTACACAGTTATGATGTTCCAGTTTGGCCCATCACTCGCACCCTTTTTGTCTCTCTTTTTTGTTAAAATTGTAACTACTACATAATCTGTGTACAGTATCCCCTTTTGGCCTTTCTTATATAAAGAGGTAGTGATAAACCTACGTCGCACTTAATATACCTTATTTTTTAAGACCTTTTTATGTTAAAATCTCGGTGGTTGATGTCGAACGAAGACTGACTTCTTCCCCCCTTCATACCGAGTCGTAGACTGACTTCTTCCCCCCTTCATACCGAGTCGTAGACTGACTTCTTCCCCCCTTCATACCGAGTCGTAGACTGACTTCTTCCCCCCTTCATACCGAGTCGTAGACTGACTTCTTCCCCCCTTCATACCGAGTCGTAGACTGACTTCTTCCCCCTTCATACCGAGTCGTAGACTGACTGACTTCCCCCCTTCATACCGAGTCGTAGACTGACTGACTTCCCCCCTTCATACCGAGTCGTAGACTGACTGACTTCCCCCCTTCATACCGAGTCGTAGACTGACTGACTTCCCCCCTTCATACCGAGTCGTAGACTGACTGACTTCCCCCCTTCATACCGAGTCGTAGACTGACTGACTTCCCCCCTTCCGGTGTCGAGTCGTAGACTGACTGACCCCCCTTCCGGTGTCGAGTCGTAGACTGACTGACTTCCCCCCTTCCGGTGTCGAGTCGTAGACTGACTGACTTCCCCCCTTCCGGTGTCGAGTCGTAGACTGACTTCTTCCCCCCTTCCGTGTCGAGTCGTAGACTGACTTCTTCCCCCCTTCCGTGTCGAGTCGTAGACTGACTTCTTCCCCCTTCCCGTGTCGAGTCGTAGACTGACTTCTTCCCCCTTCCCGTGTCGAGTCGTAGACTGACTTCTTCCCCCTTCCCGTGTCGAGTCGTAGACTGACTTCTTCCCCCCTTCCCGTGTCGAGTCGTAGACTGACTTCTTCCCCCCTTCCCGTGTCGAGTCGTAGACTGACTTCTTCCCCCCTTCCCGTGTCGAGTCGTAGACTGACTGACTTCCCCCCTTCCGGTGTCGAGTCGTAGACTGACTGACTTCCCCCCTTCCGGTGTCGAGTCGTAGACTGACTGACTTCCCCCCTTCCGGTGTCGAGTCGTAGACTGACTGACTTCCCCCCTTCCGGTGTCGAGTCGTAGACTGACTGACTTCCCCCCTTCCGGTGTCGAGTCGTAGACTGACTGACTTCCCCCCTTCCGGTGTCGAGTCGTAGACTGACTGACTTCCCCCCTTCCGGTGTCGAGTCGTAGACTGACTGACTTCCCCCTTCCCGTGTCGAGTCGTAGACTGACTTCTTCCCCCCTTCCCGTGTCGAGTCGTAGACTGACTTCTTCCCCCCTTCCCGTGTCGAGTCGTAGACTGACTTCTTCCCCCCTTCCGGTGTCGAGTCGTAGACTGACTGACTTCCCCCTTCCGGTGTCGAGTCGTAGACTGACTGACTTCCCCCCTTCCGGTGTCGAGTCGTAGACTGACTGACTTCCCCCCTTCCGGTGTCGAGTCGTAGACTGACTGACTTCCCCCCTTCCGGTGTCGAGTCGTAGACTGACTGACTTCCCCCCTTCCGGTGTCGAGTCGTAGACTGACTGACTTCCCCCCTTCCGGTGTCGAGTCGTAGACTGACTGACTTCCCCCCTTCCGGTGTCGAGTCGTAGACTGACTGACTTCCCCCCTTCCGGTGTCGAGTCGTAGACTGACTTCTTCCCCCCTTCCCGTGTCGAGTCGTAGACTGACTGACTTCCCCCTTCCCGTGTCGAGTCGTAGACTTGACTTCCTCACCCGCTTATTGAGTTATTCGATGACCTTGAAACCTTCATTGCAGGAGTGTAACGGATTGAATCAATATGGAAGCACTCTCTCCTTGACGCACTCCACCACCTCTTCCTCCTCGTTTAAGAGGATCAAAGGTGGGCCTCACGACGCAGATTCTGGTAAGACCTTTATTTTGAGAGTTCAGTAAACGCAGCATGGAGCTTGGATACTCGCCTGTTCTGTGTAACTCTTTGAAGGTAGCTATCGGTTTGGTTCTAGAGCAGTGGTTCCCAAAGTGTGTTCCGCGGAACCCCAGGGTTCCGCGAAAAAATTCAGGGGTTCCGCGAGCTAAAGTTTAAAATAAAAAATATTTTATTTAAAAAAAATATAAATTACTCATTTTCAAAAAAATAAGTCTAGCGAAGAAAATACGAAATTTTGCACGAAGGAAAATAAAGCATAAGTATGGTTTGAGCGAAATATTTAGAAACGGCAATAGGCTTGAACGAAACATTTCGAACGTAACAGCAGCGCCCTCTGTAAGAGTTGCCAATTTTTTTTGGCCGTACTTATCATGTTTTGCGTATTTGATTTACTTTTTAAAAGAAAATTTCCATAAATAGCAACTAAATTATCATTAATGGAAAACATTTATTAATATTAGTACATAATCTGCATGTAAAATGATGTAAACTGCGTTTGGAGACGTAGCCAACATGTTTTGAACTTGTCATAATCTATTTCTATAGTAGTCGAGGTACTCGACTCGAGCGTGCGTTATCAGTTTGTTTTGTAAGCTTTGGAAGTGAAGTGATCTGAGGTGGTTATACAAAAGGACTTTATTAACTGCAGCAGAATGCGCAGTAAAAATATCAGTATTTTCCTAATGTTTACATGGGATATTGTGCATCTGTTTACAAGACGCTAACAGTTCTAAGTGAAGCCTAACGAATAATTAAAGTGCAGAAGATTGTGCAGCAACGTTGCTTGCCTCTACCTACTAGGCCTACTTGATAAACACTTCGTTAGTGCAATCTTTGAAATCGTTGTCCTCTGTGAATTAATTTGGTTAGAACTTTTTATTATTCATTTTTCGTAATTGTAATATTTCAAAATTCGTGAAAATTAACCCTTCAATGGATCGATGGTTAAAATATGGGTTTCGTTAAAAAACTGAAATTACTAGTAATGCAGAAACTAGTGAAACAAAAGCATCTATAGAAGATACAGAAATTGCAGAAGCTGCACAACCACCACTTCTAGTGTGATTAATCCACAAAAAAAGAAATCTGCTTCCTCCGATTCTGTGCAGACATCTATGAAAAAACGTAAATATGATCCTAATTATTTGTTATATGGTTTTACTAGTATTGGTGACGAAGAAGCCCCAGATGCCCTTTGCTTACTTTGTAACAAAATATTAGCAAACAGTTCTTTAGCACCAGCAAAGTTACAGAGACATATGGAAACAAACCATCAGACTTTTAAAAATAAAGATATTT
The DNA here is from genome assembly GCA_023014485.1 of Bathynomus jamesi. NCBI lineage: Eukaryota > Metazoa > Arthropoda > Malacostraca > Isopoda > Cirolanidae > Bathynomus > Bathynomus jamesi. The sequence continues at coordinate 1,427,242 of JAJOZX010000315.1, read as the reverse complement.
CTTTTTTTGAAAGAAAACTTGAAAGTCTGAATAGCTCTAGAAGTGTCTATTAAAAAAAATGTAAAACAGACAATGAAAATGCAACAGAAGCGTCATATAAAGCATGTTACCGCATTGCTCTTGCTGGTGAGGCACATACTATTGGTGAATCACTTATAAAACCTTTATTAAAAGATATAATATCTTGCGTGTTTAATGAAGATTCTGTTCAGAAAGTTGAGGCTGTATCTCTTTCCAACAATACGGTGTCAAGACGTATTAATGATATTGCTAATGACATTCAAAATGAACTTATTTCACGATTGCGTGTATGTGATGCTTATGTATTACAAATAGATGAGTCCACAGACGTTGCTGGACTAGCAATTTTACTTGTGTTTGCTAGATATGACTTTAATAAGAAAATTGAAGAAGATTTGCTTTTTTGCAAAAGTTTAGAATTGCATACCACAGGAAATGATATATTTAATTGCATTGATAATTTTATGAAAACGCATGATATAGGCTTTGAAAAATGTATTCAGTATGCAGCGATGGAGCAAAGGCAATGACAGGAAATTAGCTGGCGCTGTAACACGAATCAAGAATGTTGCAAAAAACTGCAACAGTAATCACTGCATTCTTCACAGATATGCATTAGTGACAAAAAGGATTTCAGCTTCATTAAAGATAGTTTTGGACGAAGCAGTGCAGATTATCAATTTTATTAAATCTCGGCCATTGCAATCACGAATTTTTAAGGCCTTGTGTGAAGATCTGGGTAGTCTTCATAACACACTACTTTTACATACAGAAATTAGGTGGCTCTCACGAGGAAATGTTCTTGTGAGAATGTTTGAATTGAGGAGAGAAGTGTTGTCTTATTTTATTGATCATAAATTTAGATTATCTGACAGATTAACAAATATGGCATGGCTAGCAAGGATTGCATATTTAGCAGATATTTTTTCAAAATTGAATGAAACATGTCTATCTCTGCAAGGGAAAGAAGTAAACATTTTTCAAGCGCAAGATAAAATGGTATCTTTATCACGTAAATTGCAGTACTGGATCTCAGATGTGGAACAAAATACTCTTGACTGTTTTCCGCTTCTTAGTGACTTTCTCAAAAATCCGAAGTGGAATTAGATGTTGAAATCCTCAATGATATTAAAAATCATCTCAACAGCTTATCAGAATCTCTAATTGAGTATTTTCCAAATTTGAAGAACAAAGATCATTACTGGGTACAGAATCCATTCAAAGTTAAAGAAAAGCCAACAGGATTTCTAGCAGTGGATTATGAAAAATTTAATAGAAATTACTTCAGATACTCAGTTAAAGGCCAAGTTTGAAGAAGTTCCGGTAGCTATTTTCTGGGGAAATTTAAGTGACGAATATCCGGAATTATCAAAACGAGCCATACGAGTGCTATTGCCATTTGCAACAACATATTTGTGTGAATCAGGATTTTCAAGATATGCGAGCACGAAAACAGAATATCGCAGCAGACTGGATGCTGCACCAGGTATGAGAATTCAATTATCCAACATTAAACCAAATTTCCAGAGGATACTGGAGTCTAAGAAGCAGAAGCATTCTTCCCATTAGGTATTCATTTCATTTTTGTTAAACTAATTATGTACAAATTTACAAAAATTAAGGTGTTTTTTATTCGAATTTTTTTATTTATTTTTTAATATAAATAAGTTCTCTTTTTATCCTACAATTTGTGGTTTTTAATATTCTTGAATATAGGTAGGGGTTCCACGCTTTTTTAAATAATGTCAAAGGGTTCCGCGGCAAAAAAAGTTTGGGAACCACTGTTCTAGAGGAATTCCAGAAGTAGGTGTGATCGTACTTTCGAGCCTGAAACTGCATGAAAAGTAGGTTAGTCATGTGACGAGAGAGAGAGAAAAGTTAGAACTGTTGGGAATCAGTTGTGATTTCATTACATTTCGTATCGAAATGCGATGTTTGCATGTCACAGTCCTCTTCATGCGTGACCTAATTCTGAATTAGTTGAAATGTAGAACGCCGTAGCCAACAAGCTTTTCCAACGCGCTTCTCCTAAGCCCAACCCTATAGTCAGTCCTTTTAATCCGATTGTAAATTAGTTTGCTAATGCGTTAACATCTCCTTTTAAAAAGGAACCCACCCATCAGTGTTGAAAGTGTGCTGCCACGCGCGATATAAAGTCGCGTTTCATTTTAGGAGTTCTTGGAAGGTGTTTTGGTTCCGCAAATCCTCCAGGAACCGTAAACTTCAAACCGAAATTGTGGCGGCCGGAGACAGAAAGAAGAGCAACTTTTCCCGTACCTTTCGCATTTCCCGCAGATGAAATAGAGAATGTAGCATTTTTATCGTAACACGTTTTTAATTAAATTATAAATTGAAATTTGCGCCTTACAAATACTCTATTGATTTTCCATTTGAGTTTTAACTTTCGTTGTTTGAATCATACGGTTTGGTTTAGGGCACCGTTTCTCAAACTGTGGGATGCGCGAGACTTGCTGAAGCGGGGGAGGGGGCCGATGAGGAGGTGGTTAACAAAGTAAAAATTAAAAGTGGATATTCTCAGTAATTTTATTCACTATTTTTTCCTGCAGGAAGTGGGGAGATACGGGCAAATGCCTGTAAAAACGTTCCCACCCCATAAAAGAAGCGAGCCAAATTCAAGGTCCAAAGTTTTCGCGATAAATTGATACACTACGTTTGAAAGAGCGAAGTTCATATACAGGGGGAAAGATGGATTGAGGAAGGTTGGTCCAGAATTCACGGGTTGAGTAGATGAAATATTGAGAACACTGATTAACCCTTGAGTTAGAGACTCGGACAGAAAAGGAATGAGAATGTGTCGAAGGTCTGGTACTGCGTGCTATTCTTAAAGGAGGCGGCACACATTTCAAAAGAGCAGTGTCCATTATAATAATGATAGTAAAGAGAGTGAGGCAACATTGCGGCGAAAAGACAGGAATTGGAGACATTCAGTAAGAAGCGGGGAATTGATGAGATGAAAAGCCTTTGATTCCACTGGGTCAAGTAGAGCTGTGTGGGTTGAACCACCCCACACATGAAAAGCGTACTCCGTACAGACCTCTGTACACAGAGAGCAACTAAGTGGGAGTGAAGAAACTCCGGAGCCGGTACAGCTCGTCTAACCTCTCGAAAGAGAGTATATGTGATTTTTCCAGGAAAGATCACGAGGAAAGGAAACACCAAGAATGTTAAGAGGAGGAGGAGGATTGAGCTGTGTAGTGTTGAAGATAAGTGGGTGGATAGTAGTGGGGGGTCGAAATTTTGTATTCTTATTTTACACACGGCTCGGAGTTTCCTTTGGGTCCCTAAACAACATACTGTAATTACACCACTATGCCCCCTTTTTTTTAATTGAAATGAAATTGAAACAAATTCTTTGAATAAAAAAACTTGATAAATGACAGATTAAAGTAAATAATGATATAAGTAAAGTTAAAGTAAGTTTTAATATATATATATATATATTTTTTTTTTTTTAAGTTCGGGAAGAACCGATTCGCCTCTATTTAAAAGGGCATATCTCAGCGGAAAAACAAAGAAAAAGTGAGAGGAAAGAAAGAGGAAAAAGAAAGGGTGGAGGGGACAGTCGAAGTGGAAAAAGACCAAGGATGAGAAAGACTGCAGGGTCGAGCCCCATCATCCTTGGGTGCTAGGGCCGGGAGGGCGCACGTGAAACCTCCAGGAACAAGCACGTACAAACGAGCACAAAGAGCACTCAAAAGCACGAGCTTAGAACCCCCTTGCGGGGATATATATATATTTTTTTTTAAGTTCGGGAAGAACCGATTCGCCTCTATTTAAAAGGGCATATCTCGGTAGAAAAACAAAGAAAAAGTGAGAGGAAAGACAGAGGAAAAAGAAAGGGTGGAGGGGACAGTCGAAGTGGAAAAAGACCAAGGACTGCAGGGTCGAGCCCCATCATCCTTGGGTGCTAGGGCCGGGAGGGCGCACGTGAAACCTCCAGGAACAAGCACGTACAAACGAGCACAAAGAGCACTCAAGAGCACGAGCTTAGAACCCTTGCGGGGATATTATATATATATATATATATATATATATATATATATATATATATATATATATATCGTAAAGAACGACGCTTGTATAGGAGAATATTCCGCGCAATATGAGAGAGAGAGAACGAAACAAATGAAAAAATGAGGTAACCACCCGGGAATCGAACCCGGGATCTTCCGATTGCCGGTCAGATATGATAACCACTACACCATGGGCCTCACTCAATCAAATGCCGTAATTCTTCTACATACGCGCAGAATATTCTCCTATACAAGCGTCGTTCTTTACGTTAATTATACTGCGTGTTTGCAGTTTATATATATATATATATATATATATATATATATATATATATATATATATATATAAGCACACCGGACAAAAAATTAGTCACCCCTCTCAGAATGTACCTAATAACGTGTGACGGCGCCTCTGGCCTTGATAACCGCACGAATCCGGCGAGGCAGAGAGACTACGAGGTTGTGCATGTACTGAACATCGATTTGCTGCCACTCGTTCATCAGCCGGTCTCGAAGTTCCGCCAGAGTCCGTGGGTGTCTATTCCTGCGCTTCACTTTCTGTTTCCAGCCTGAACAACACCTTCGACGCATTCAGGATTAAAGGCTTCATTGGACCTGCGATGTACTCGTCGCCTCCCATCATTGGAGAACAAACAAAAACGGGACTCATCGGACCAAATTACACGTTTCCAATCTGCCGCAGTCCAGTTTTTGTGCCTCTGAGCCCATTTATAACATGCCAATTTGTGACTTGCTGTTAACAGCGGCCTCTTCCGTGGTACCCTGATCCAGATGTCCATCGCATGCAGTTCTCGTCGCAATGTCCGTTCGGAAATTGGTCGCTGGAGAACCTCATTGGTTTCTTGGAGCAATTGTTCTTTGGTTTGAAAACGATTTGCAGTTACTAGACGAGAAACATGGCGGCGGTCACTATTGTCGAGAATTGTTTTCCGGCCACAGTTACGCCGTCGATTTTCAGTTGATTGCGAACTACACCAGTCTTTGTAAACTCGCTGGACAGTACGCGTTGACACACCAACAAATTGGGCTACTTCAGACATTTTGTGTCCGTGGGCTCTGCCAAACACGATTTCTCCTTTTTGCCACTGAGTAACGTCTGCCTCACGACCCATTTTGCAGAATATATCCAACACACACTTTGTTCTTCACCACCTCACGAAACAGATCTGATCCTGTGTGCTACGTCACCGCTACTTGTCACTTACCAATGCTACATCAGCGCCCTCTGTGTGACCTTGAACTTCCTACTATCGGTGCTATTAGGGGTGACTAATTTTTTGTCCAGTGTGCTTATATATATAAAGAAATCTTTCTCCGTATATTACTTAAAGAATCAATTGAAGCATACTAAAATCAAAATATTCACCTTAAGAAATTTAATTGAAGCATATTAAAGCCAAAATATTCACCTTAAGAAATTTAAAATCGTAAATTACTGACACCATTGTCCTTTCCATTGGAACACAGGTAGCTTTTTTCTCGACTCGAGTACATTCAAAATAAATTTCTGTTTTCGTAACCAATTCTATCTTGTGATGCTTCTGTTACCACATTTACAGCATGTTCTACTTCCTGGCTGTGACAGGGAAAAGGAATAACTGAAGTGGTTCATCTCGAACTTTAAGATCATCATCATTTGTCAAATTCTTTAAAATAGGTGGAGGGGTGATGGTTTCGTTGTCCCAGTCGATCATGTTAGGATAATCGTCTGCTTCAAAGTTCAGTGTTTTTGGCAGCTCAAAATTTCTCGCATTGGTGCTCCTAGTTCTTGCTCGAATGATGTGCTGAAGAGTCAGCTCTCTGACCTCTCTTCTTGTGTCGGTTATCATTGCGACTAAGATATTCTCTGGGTGGGCAAAATAGGCGTTATTTCTGAGGACACGCACCATAATCATCCGATGCTTTTTATCTAAGCCTTTAAGCAAGTGCATGATATACTAAAAATTAGATGCTCCCTCATTTGCCTTTGGATGAGATTTTATCCAAAACCAGCCTGGAGCGTAAACCAGCATTATAATTTTTACTAGGTCTTGGATGTTTTTGTCTGGATTCCGTGTAGATAGAGACATATAAGCGCAGGATCCTGTTTGCTCGTGTTAGCCATCTTGCACGATGGAGGGCACCTGGGGATCTGGTGGCTAACACTTGTGAGATGCGTCCAGATTGTATGCTAATGCACATTTCATACATATATTTTTGGTCACTGCTGAAACTTTTAACAATATGGGCCGAAACTTCTTTAATGTTGCCCTCTACAGGGGTATAATCAACTATATCCAGTTTGGTCAAATCCTCTCTGAGTTTATTTCCAAGAGAACCTTTGAAGGTGTTTGGTCCCGAAGTTTTTTCATCAATTGCTTCAAATACGTGCCTGAAGGGCAGTTCGTTTGCATGCAAAAGGCAAATCAGCCATTGTACTGGCCTGTCCAGATATAATCAGGGGTGTGCTGCCAATTTCTTAACAACCGGTTCTGATATAGATAGGGGTGTAAATCGGCGAGCGCCAATGGCGCGAGTCATTAAGCTAGAGGGTTTGGGGTGAGCGGTAGCCCCCCAGCGGTGTCCGGGGCGGATCCCCGAAGCCAACGCATTTTAGCTTTTCCAAACAGCATTTTGTAACATTTTTGCAGATATTATTTAACATATTCTTTATACTCACTAATGACATAATTATCTAAAAATAAACTAATTTTTCATCAAAAAATAAATAAATATTAAAACGACCACTGCTTGTGATACTACTGAAAAAATGAGAAAAATTTAGATATAAATTTACCTTCTCAATCATGCTGTCTCATTCAAGAAGTTTCCAAGACTGACTGACAAATTGCAAATTTCAAGATAAATTTCTACTGACTTAAATATTTGTTAAAAACAAACAAACGGTTCGGTGATCCAATCAAAATTTAACAACCGGTTCGGGCGAACCGGACCGAACCGGTCCCAGCACACCCCTGGATATAATTCAATCAATTTTAGCACACTCCCAATCCTGCCAGTGTTCACTGGGGTGCCATCGCGTAGCAAAGCTTTGAGGGATTCTTTGCTGTTAGAATCAACTATAAAAGTTATTTCATCTGCAATACAACAAGCAGTTCCGTTATCTGGAGCTATATGATCCACGTAAACATCACCAGGTTCTTTGACTATTACATAATGTTGTTCGTACTCCATTCCCTTCTTTGTCTTAGTTTGATCTTTTCTACCATCAAATCCGATGCCTTCAATCTGTGTGTTCTCTGATTTCACTTTGATTATGTTCTTTTTAGCCACACGTATTCTTTCTCTCCACTTTTTTCCTATCCAACATATTGGTTTCGTCTAATATTCCCATATCCTTCAAAGCTGCATTTACTATAGCTGCAGTAGCTCTGTAACTTACACGGTATCTATCTGCTGTTATTGTTAAGTTATCATAAATAATTCTGTTCTGATGGTTTTCTCTCGGCTCAAAATCCGGAACAAAGTCAATATCGTCGTTGTCATCATCAATTTCCATGCTCTCATCTTCCATAATATGTAAAGGGTCCAGTTTGCTGGTTGAGGCGACATTCATATCTAGGCTTATCTTGGCTCTTCTTTCTAATCCTTTAACTCTATCGTTATCGTGAGTCCTTTTTCTTGCGGAAGTCGTTACTCTGTCGATTGGTCCTAGTTGGTTTTTTCTTTGTTTCTGCCTCACAAAAGACTCCCACTCAATCATTGGAACTCTAATATCACATCTGCAATCCGTTCGACTGATTTTTTTATCATAACAAGTACAAGTACAAGTGCAAATATCAAACATTTCATCGAATGTCTCCACCTTCTGCTGAAAACTGTTGTTTCTTTGTTTTAATGGTACTTTATTTAGCTTTGCTGCAGATTCTATCAATCGTTCAACTTTTATACCTATTCCTTCAAATCCTATATGTGGAAAGGAAAACTTCTCCCAAATGGCTTCCACATCTTTAGTGACAATTCTGTAACATTCTTTTGCTGTTCTAGGACCTTTCGAAATCAGTTCTTCTCGTTTTCTTACCAATAAATAATGCCTAAATACGTCACCCTTTGAAGGAGTCATTGAAGGTGGAAATTCTGCAGGATGACCAAATGTTGAATTGTGCGTTTTGCTTCTTGTCGCCATGATTTAACTTATTTAGGCCTAGTAGCATTAATAACAAGAAACGAATTGTTAAATTCTAGCAATTAAATCATTCAATCTGAATTTAATATAACTCATTCAGGATTAAATCATAACTCATTCAATCATAAACAATCTGAAAATAATCTGAAACTAAACAAAAAAAACGTGACAATAATTTATATAATAGGACAGGAAGTGCGACTTAAAGATCATTAATAAATAAAAGGAAGAGTGGGTGGCGGGACAGAACCCTGAGGAGCACCATTGTTAATGGATTTTAGAGAACCGTCGTCATCTACAACCACAGCTATAGATCGGCCAGAAAGGAAATCAGAGATGAAAGCACAGATAGAAGCGTAGAAACCGAAGGAGGAAAGTTTGGGAAATAAAGATTTCTGCCAGATTAGACTTTATCAAAATCTTTCGATATGTCTAGCGCAATAGCAAAAGTTTCACCGAAATCCCGAAAGTTGGATGACCATGAGTCAGAGAGATATGCAAGAAGATCGCCAATAGAACGTCACATGTGAAACCCATACTGACGATCTGAAAGAATAGTGTGAGTAGAGAGGGTTTAAAAATCTTCCTATTAAGTATAGATTCAAGAACTTTAGAAATGTAAGAAGTCAAAGCAATTGGACGATAGTTGGAGGGTTGAGAACGGTCACCTTTCTTTGGAACAGGCTAAATTAAAGCGAACTTTTAACAGGAAGGGAAATTACCAGATGAAAAACAAAGACGAAAGAGTTTGCCTGGGTAGGGTTTCAGCACAGAAGCACAGTTCTTGAGAAAAACAGGAAGGACCCCATGAGAACGGTACACTTTCCTAGAGTTAAACCCAGATAGGGCAGGAAAAACATCTTTTGAAGAGATTAAAATTTCCGATATAATTAAGTTTGATCGAATAGTTGTGCTTTGTCAGGAAAAGAGGCAACAACTGAGCCGTCAGAATGAAAAAGAGGACTGAAAAAAGTAGTAGTAAAGTAGTAGTAAAGTTGTTGGAGAGGTTTTTGGCTAGGTGCCTCAAAGTGCCAAAAGAATTAAAATTAGATAGGTTTTCATATTATTAATGTAGTAGACAGGGTGGTCCAAAATTACCTATCTATTTTGCTGAAATAACAGTATTTTAGGATAAAAATAATAACCTAATTAGATGTATATTTATTTATGAGGCTAAGGTCTAAGATTCGACGTGAGCACCATCATTGTCTTTGCAAAACTCAAATCTGTCCATTGCAGTGCAGAACACATTCTCAAGCATCTCGGAGGTTATTTTAGCGACTGCCGCGACAATGCAGGTTCGCAGATCCTGCAGGTCTGTAATTCTTATGTAAACCTCAGACGTATAAAGCCCCACGCAAAGAAGTCTAATTGTGCTAAATCCGGAGAGAGTGCTGCCAAAGGCCTTACCAAATCCAGCATAGTGACATAGTGCTCTCTTGTTGAAAGACAACAGTGTCGAGAATGCCATCTGAACGAAGCTGGAGTTCAACAAACTACTGAAGCATGTCAAAATAAATTGCCCCTGTTACCGTAGCTTCTACAAAGATAAAAGGTCCGTAAATCTTCCATCTTATACCTAACCAGACATTAACTTTAGGAGAATAGCTCTCCCATTCGTAGAACTCTGTTGGTTTTTCACTAACCCAGATACGACAATTATGTCGATTAACCTTTCCGCATGTACTACCTCGACGTCCGGATCTTGCCTCATCATGAACAGATCCTGTTCTTTTAAATTTATTGACCAGCTCGCGAATTGCTTTGTCTGTAGGTCCTGGTTTGTGAAATCATCTTTCGAATTTTTCTCGAATTTCTTTGCACTTCTTCCCTTGGATACGTAGTGTTACTACCATCACACGTTCTTGTACATCCATCTTCATCTATAGCCTGTAGAAAATAAAATAGAAATATAATTATTTCAGCAAAATAGATAGGGACTTTTGGACCAACCTCTATAGTACATTAATAAATGAAACATTATTGGTACCTCAGAGCGTCCCGTGGCTCGATCATTTCGGCACTATTGAGACGATGACTGACTCGTGGGTTCGAACTTCAGTACTGCCCAGAGCTATCGGTTGTCTTTTTTGTTTATTACGTCACGCTGAGGCGGCTGGCCGGCCGGCCATCCCCTACTAATTAACTCTGGCTCGGACCCATAACCCCCATTTTCAAGGAATATGGGACATTGGATGTTGCTTTTATTGCTACCTCACAAAAACCGATACAGTTCACCATAAATGACTCTGTAGTTGAGATACCCGGGGGAGGGGGCCGTGAAGGATTGACTTCGGTTTGAAAGGGGGGCGTTGAATAAAAAAAGTTTGGAAAACGCTGCCTTTGGGGAAAGATTTGCCCATTGTCATACCCACAATGGGGGCATTTGGTTCTGCGAGTGAATGTGATAGAAATTGTTTCTTTTCGAGTAGAAAATGTGGTCACTCGTGTAATTGGCGGAACGCTTTCAACCTTGTCTGTCTTCGATTAATTTTAATTAAGTAAAAAATAAAATGGACGCTATTCCGTAATGAGAAAAGTCCGAGATTGAAGTGATTCATGCGGAACACTTTGATCTTTAAATTTAACCATAATTCTTTTGCTGTTCGTGAAGTTAGTGATGAAGTTTTTACTTTAATAATGTAGAAAGAAAGTGGAGAACCTTTAAGAGGAACATGTTGCACTAATCGAAATACAGTGCTACGAAAATAATTGGCACCCTTAGCAAAAACGTGCGAAGGGCCTTAAATCGAAGCGATATTGTGTGATAATGATCAGAAATATTGTTAAATCATACGTAACAAAAAATTGTTTTAGTAATATGCATATTATTGCGTAAAAGCATCAAGGTTCAAGGTTATTGGCGCACACTACGAAAATGTTTCAGTCACAGTCTTTGAGTCTGACAAAGACTTCATTTTTTCAATGTTCCAATGTACTGTCTTGTTATAAAAGTAGGAACATAGGTTCTCTTTGGCAGGTCACCAGTTCCAAAAACTTAATTAGTGAAGCCACTAATATCAGTCATGGTGGGAAAAGTCCTTTCTAGGGTGTCAAGTGTCCCTATATTCACTCTATGTTTTAGGTCATTCCTATGTTTCTGTTACATCTTAAACAAATGTATATCATCAAAAATCTCATTTCCCACCGAACCGAGATGAGAAAGCAGAAACAACAGGGATGTAAAGTACAGAAGGTAGTAAAAAGGAGAAAAGGCAGAAAGTAAAGCGTACACATCCATCCTGATGGACCAGCACCCTTCATCGTCGAAAAATTCCACACCTGCGGCACTTCCTGAACTGTGGGCACCTTGGTCACTCGAGTTAACCACTAGGAATTTTTATCTGTGGGGATATGTTAAGCCGTTTGTGCATCGTGACAAACTCAGAGATCTGGTATAGCTCAGTCAAAGAATCAGAGGCTGTTGGATTCACTTATTTTTTTATGTAGGAAGGAGGGGCCAAGGGCAAGTGTCGGCAAAAATGCTCCTACCCACCCCCTTCCCCATAGAGGAAGAATATAACCAAAATCAGCGTCCAAGGTTTTCGAGATACCTAGACACTATGCGTTTGAAAGATTTGAGGTCATAGACAGGGAGAAAGATGGATTGAAGAAGTGTGTTCTAGAGTTGACCGATTGAGTAGATGAAAAATTGAAAATACTGATTAACCCTTGCGTTAGTGTTGGACAGAAAAGGAATGAGAATGTATCGAAAGTCTGGTATTGCGTGCTCCGTCGTGGCTTTCAATCTCTCAAAGGCTCGGTTACTTAATCTGTCTTCTCGTTACAATCTTCTACATGACTATCCCTTTACCTTCAACACTACACAACTCAATCCTTCCTCTTCTCAACATTCTTGGCATTTCCTATTTTCGTGATCTTTCCTGGAGAGAGCATGTATACTCTCTTTCTAAAACAGCTTCTAAGAGGTTAAAGAGGTTAGGTGTGTTCTACCGGCTCCGCAGTTTCTTCACCCTCACTCACTCGCTCTCTCTCTCTCTCTGTAAAGAACAGAGGTCTTTTCCGCCCCTGTATGGAGTACGCTTTTCGTGTGTTGGGTGTTTCAACCTACACAGCTCCACTTGACCCAGTGGAATAAAAGGCTTTTCGCCTCATAATCTCCCCACTTCTTACTGTCTTGAATCCCTCTCTCTCTCTTTATTATCGCTATTATAACGGACACTGCTCTTCTGAACTCTCCAACTGCATGCCGCCTCCTTTAAGGATAGCACGTAGTACCAGACTTTCGATACATTCTCATTCCTTTTCTGTCCAACTTCAAACGCGAGGGTTAATCAGTATTTTCAACCTATTAACTGCTCAACCAGTCAACCCTAAAACAATCTTCCTCATTCCATCTTTCTCCCTGTCTATGACACCCAATCTTTCAAACGCATAGTGTCCAGGCATCTCGAAAATCTTGGACCTTCTTCCTCTTTGTGGGAGGGAGCGTTTTTACGGACACTCGCCTTTGGTCCCTCTCGGCTAAAAAAAACAAAACAAAAAAAAAACTGATTTAAATTGTTTTACTCAAAATAGGCCATTTTTTAATGAGTATTTGTTAAAATCTGAATAAACTCTTACAGAAATGTTCACGTTCAAATACAGCAAAAATGATCATTTGACTCATTATTTCCAATTTGGTCATAAATTATTGCCACGATTAACCAATTAGTGCCCAGAAGTCTTTTCCGAGACTGAATAAAATCGTCTGGCGTTAGCCAGAACAAAATCAGTAAAGTGATGCTGGGCACTAAAGGACCATTCAAGAACCATGTGGTCCTTAAAAGCTGGGGGGTTCCTTATTTGACCACCAAGGGCCACATGGGGATCTTGACGTTTAACCACGTGGCCAATACTAAGCATTAAAATATTCTGTTTATAATCTTTATTATATTATATATACACACATTGTGTATATATATATATATATATATATATATATATATATATATATATATATATATATATATGGGATGAATTTCACAATAAAACACGTGAAATGAATAAATGCTGCAAACCCACAAGGAAAAAGAAAAACGATTCCAAGGCCTTTCGTGTATTCAAAGCTACACCTCGTCAGGGAATCAGGTGAGGTGTAGCTTTGAATACACGAAAGGCCTTGGAATCGTTTTTCTTTTTCCTTGTGGGTTTGCAGCATATATATATATATATATATATATATATATATATATATATATATATATATGATGAATAAAACCACGAAGGAAAAAGAAACACAAAGGGGTGCTCAAGCGCTTTCGTCTAATGACATCCTCAGTGTTCCTGAGGATGTCATTAGACGAAAGCGCTTGAGCACCCCTTTGTGTTTCTTTTTCCTTCGTGGTTTTATTCATCATAAATACTTTTCACGTGTCACTTTCGTGAAATAATTTTTCATATATATATATATATATATATATATATATATATAATATATATATATATATAATATAATATATATATATATATATATATATATATATATATATATATATATATATATTATATTTACCTTACAACCTTACAAAGGTTCCGCGCGATAATTCTCATTTCGCGAAGGTCAAGCTTGTCGCCCCTCCTCTCGAGTTGGCCTGGTGAAGTATGAGTTGGTTTCTTGTGCTCTCCACCTCACATAGCCAGGTACGCCAGGCTCATCGGGGATTGTTCTGAGCCAGGCGTCTAATCTTCTTTTGAAGATGTCCACTGCAACTCCCTTCGTGTTTATTAGGTCTTTGGGCAGCTGATTAAACAGTTTTGGTCCTCTCACCACAAAACTCTCTTCTTTCAGGGTTAAGGATGTTCCCTGTCTCGCCTTTAATTTGGGAATACGACACAGTCTACCGTTTCTACTTTCCACCGTTGTTTGGGGTTATAGGGTTCAGAGTAAGATTACGGACTAGTTTTTCCATTATTTTCCAAGTGTAAATAATGGTGTATCTCTCTCTTCTCCTTTGCACTGAATATAGGTCTAGTTCGCGTAACCTTTCCCAGTAATTTAGTTCTTTGCACCCGTTGATCTTGGCTGTGAAGCTCCTCTGGATCCCTTCCAGCTGTCTAATGTCTTCTTTTATATGGGGATGTTAGGACCGAGCAGTATTCCAATTTGGGTATGATCAGGATTTTCAGTAGAGGAATCATTACATTCCTATCCCTTCGTTTGAAGGTTCTCAATATCTGCCCTGTTATTCTCTTTGCTCTGTTTACTGCTATCTTATTTTGTGTTTCAAATTTCGCATCAAATGTCATGACAACCCCTAAATTTTTTGCTTTAGAATTTCTCTGAATTTCCTGTCCATTTGGGGTATAATATTCCATGGATTTTAGGTAACTGCTAAAATTTCTCGGTGTTAAACTTCATATTGTCGTCTTCCGTCCACTTGTAGATTCTGTTTATGTTGGTTTGTAGAGATCCTGTATCTTCAGGGTTTCTTATTTTTCAACTGATCTTTGTGTCATCCGCAAAGGATGTTACTGTGCTGTCTCTGGTAGCGTCCTCATCTATGTCAGTTAGCATGATTATGAGGAGTAGTGGAGCTAATACTGTTCCTTGTGGTTCTGAGCTGAGGACCTCTGATTCTGATGAAGATACTCCTTGTACTGTAACGACTTGCCGCCGCTCACTAAGGAAATTATATATCAATTTCCCTACTTTTCTTGTTATTCCCATATATTTCAGTTTATGTATTATGATTCCATGGTCACACTTGTCAAACGCTTTAGCAAAGTCTGTGTGTAGTACATCATAGTTTTCATTACTTTCCAGTGCATCACTAATGTTGTTGTAGTGTTCCATTAGCTGTGATAGACACGATCTGCCTGACCGAAACCCATGTTCATTACACTGGGGAACAAATTTCAAATTTTTGTCCATTGAATTAGATTTGACAGTTACTTCTAGGTAATTTGGGTGCGCTGAGCACGAATTTTTACTCGGTTTTGCTCTATCAGGTCCTGATTTTGCTCAACACCCCTCCTCTTTCGTCGTATTCATAAAAAGGTTTTTTTCTCAATACTCGCTAAGTCTTTTTGCAGTTACACATTATGCAACTAGGTTTTTATCTAGGTATTTGTACCTATTGTTATGGTATTGTTGTATTATGTATATTTTTATATGTAACACCCTAAAAATATTTTTAATTTAGTCATTTTTAACCCATTTTAATATTAGTAAATTAAGCTAAAAATATCATAGAATTCTAAAATTTTCTCGAGCGTTCCTGTTCTCTGTAGAGTATTCTAGAGGGACAACTAAAATATATAAAAGCGACTCGTTTCCAGAGTTAATCAGTCAATTCAATCAGTCAGTCAGTCAGTCAGTCAGTCGAGTTAGTTAATTAAGTTTGGGCATTAACATAATTTTGAATTGGCATATGATTTAGTGAGTAATTTTGTCATCGTGATTTAATATAGTTGATTTAATTAGACGTAATTTATATTGTACCTACTCATCCGTGTTTCTAGTTTAATTTCATAGATTGTAAGTACCTATTTCATAATAAGTACCTATTTAAACTAATTTTTGTGTTTATATTTCAGATTTTCTTAAATTTATATGAATTAAGGGGTTTAAATACCTTTACAAATTGGCAGAACAATCAAGCACTAGAAAGTTCAAATGCAAAAACAACCCTGATTCCTTCTGTTATATATGTGGAAATTTTACACTTCCACATCAACGAGCAAATATAACTGACTTCGTAAAAAGAGCTTACTTAGCTTATTTTGGCATAAAACTGGGGGACCAAGATAAATCGTGGGCTCCACATAAAGCCTGCACTATATGCATTGAAAGACTGCGACATTGGACGAAGGGTTCGGATTCAAAAATACCTTTTGGAGTTCCGATGGTAAGTTTATGATTTCATAAAACTACGTAATTTAATCACTAGTATACTGTAACTTACCTAAATGTAATTGTAACTTAGGTACATAAACAAAAATTTACAGAAAATGTTTATAAGAATCTCAAATATTGCATAAGGTTGAAACACATAGAAATGTTAAATGTTTGGGTGATAACTTTTGATAAAATTCATAAAAACAAGTCTCTCGTCGCTTTTGTTAACGCTTTACAATTTTTTTTCCATATCAGGTGTGGCGAGAGCCTACTAACCACGAGACCGATTGCTACCTTTGCTTTGTCAAGACTTCGGGCTTCACTAAGAAAAATAAACATTGTATCGAGTACCCAAATTTCGACACCGCGATACGACCTGTGCTACATTCAAATGAGATCCCCATTCCAAAATTTAAGGGTCTGCCAACTCAAGAATTAGTTGAAGATGTTCCTGAAAATATTGTTATGCACTTTGAGGAGTCAGACACCGATTTTGACCCCAGCGTATTTGAAAGTCAAAACGATCCGCAAAAGTTTAACCAGGCCGAGTTGAATGATCTTGTAAGGGATCTAAATTTGCCAAAAAGGCTGCGGAAATTTTAGCTTCAAGACTTAGAGAAAAACTTGCTTACTTCAAACACATACATTTCATTTTACAGAAAAAGAGAAGAAGAACTTGTTAAATATTTTAGAACAGAGGATAGTTTAGTATATTGCTGCGACATAGTTGGTTTGTTAAAGAAGATGGGGGTTGTCTTACGATGCAAATGATTGGCGCTTGTTTTTAGACAGTTCGAAAAGAAGTCTTAAGTGTGTGTTGTTGCATAATGGCAATCTATACGGCTCGATACCGATTGGGCACTCAACAAAATTAAAAGAAAAGTATGAACATATAGAAAAGGTTTTAAATCTTATCAAATATAGGGAGCACGAGTGGATCATATGTGTTGACTTAAAAATGGTTAATTTTCTGCTAGGACAACAAGGAGGGTATACTAAATATCCCTGCTTCCTTTGCTTATGGGACAGCAGAGCCAAGGAAGAACATTATTTCAAACAAATCTGGCCAGCACGAACATCACTTACTGTCGGAGAAAAAAACGTAATTAATCCACCTTTAGTGAGCAGAGATAAAATCATATTTCCTCCTCTGCATATAAAACTAGGCCTCATTAAACAATATGTAAAAGCTTTAGATACGAACGGCGAGTGTTTCAAATACATAACTTCAAAATTTCCAAGTTTAAGTTATGAAAAAATCAAGGCGGGAATTTTCGACGGTCCACAAATAAGAACAATGATTAAAGACAGCAATTTTCCTAATGTCATGAATGAACGCGAAAAAAATGGCTGGTTCTCATTCGTGGACTTGATAGAAAACTTTTTAGGCAATTATAGGGCAGATAACTACGAAGAAATCGTAAAAAAACTTTTAAGGGACTACAAAGAGTTAGGTTGCAATATGAGCATAAAAATGCATTTTTTGAATAGCCATCTTGACCAATTTCCAAGTAATTTAGGTGATGTAAGTGACGAACAAGGGGAGAGATTCCACCAAGATATCAAAATTATGGAGGAACGGTACCAAGGCCGCTGGGATTCCCACATGATGGCTGATTACTGCTGGTGCTTGAAAAGAGACCTGCCATCAACAAGCAAATACGCTAGAAAGTCTTACAAAAGAAAATTTTTGCCACAGTGAAAGCTTCATATGTTTTTTTTTTATTTTAAGTCATTTCTATCGTTATAATGTAATTTTACTGTAGTTTGAACTGCTTGTATTCATGAAACTTGAAAAAAAAATGTAACACATGACTTAATTTTTTAGTCCTAATTTGAAAAATCTGGAAAATGGCACATAGGCTGTCGACAAGAATCAGGACCTGATAGAGCCAAACCGAGTTGAAATTCGTATTCAGCGCACCCAAATTACCTAGAATCAAGTGTCAGATATCATTCAATAAAATACGTGTTGCCCAGTGTTATCATTGAATTTTTTCTGAGTTTCCAAAAAGTCATAGATTTTCTGTCTAACTATTCTTTCAAATATTTTAGTGAGATGAGATGTAAGCAACACACTGGCCTATAGTTTTGGCCTCGGATCGATATCCTCCTCTATATATTGGGGCTATGTTCGTGCTCTTCAGGATGCCCGGTATTTCTCCCGTGTCTAGTGATCGTCTCCATATCCAGTATAGGGGCTCAGCGATTGCATTCTTGCAGTTTTTGATCAGTGTGGCATTCCATTTATCCGGTCCTGCCGCTGAGTGTGTTTTTAGTTTCCCTATAGTTTGTGTAATATCATCCGTCGTAAAGTCGAAGTCCGTTATACTTTCCCCTTGTAGTTCTTGAAAGAACGCGTTTCTATCGCATATCAATTTGTCAGTTTTTGGGATACTGAAAGATGATTCGTACTGAGCTCTTAATAAGCACACCGGACAAAAAATTAGTCACCCCTCTCAGAATGTACCTAATAACGTGTGACGGCGCCTCTGGCCTTGATAACCGCACGAATCCGGCGAGGCAGAGAGACTACGAGGTTGTGCATGTACTGAACATCGATTTGCTGCCACTCGTTCATCAGCCGGTCCCGAAGTTCCGCCAGAGTCCGTGGGTGTCTATTCCTGCGCTTCACTTTCTGTTTCCAGCCTGAACAACACCTTCGACGCATTCAGGATTAAAGGCTTCATTGGACCTGCGATGTACTCGTCGCCTCCCATCATTGGAGAACAAACAAAAACGGGACTCATCGGACCAAATTACACGTTTCCAATCTGCCGCAGTCCAGTTTTGTGCCTCTGAGCCCATTTATAACGTGCCAATTTGTGACTTGCTGTTAACAGCGGCCTCTTCCGTGGTACCCTGCTCCAGATGTCCATCGCATGCAGTTCTCGTCGCAATGTCCGTTCGGAAATTGGTCGCTGGAGAACCTCATTGGTTTCTTGGAGCAATTGTTCTCTGGTTTGAAAACGATTTGCAGTTACTAGACGAGAAACATGGCGGCGGCCCCTATTGTCGAGAATTGTTTTCCGGCCACAGTTACGCCGTCGATTGTCAGTTGATTGCGAACTACACCACTCTTTGTAAACTCGCTGGACAGTACGCGTTGACACACCAACAAATTGGGCTACTTCAGACATTTTGTGTCCGTGGGCTCTGCCAAACACGATGGCTCCTTTTTGCCACTGAGTAACGTCTGCCTCACGACCCATTTTGCAGACTATATCCAACACACACTTTGTTCTTCACCACCTCACGAAACAGATCTGATCCTGTGTGCTACGTCACCGCTACTTGTCACTTACCAATGCTACATCAGCGCCCTCTGTGTGACCTTGAACTTCCTACTATCGGTGCTATTAGGGGTGACTAATTTTTTGTCCGGTGTGCTTATTTCAGATACTTTTGTTAGATCATCAGATAAAACATTGTTCTCGTTTTTTAAAGGTCCGACAGTCGCATGGTTTTTCGACTTTTTTTGCGAAATCATAGAAGTACTTTGAGTTAGCCTTTATCGCTTCTCTTGCGTCGTCGTTGTCTTTTCCTGTATGCTTCTCAATTAGTTCCTGTGTGACGTCATCGATACTTTGCAGTTTATCATTTAATATTTTTCTGATGTTATCTTTACAGTTACTTTATTTTGCAGTCACTCTTTTTCTCTTTCGAAACAATGTCCTCTTTTTACTCTCGAACCTGCTTCTCTTTCCTCTTTGTTGTATTTTTGGGACATGTTTTTCCACGCTTTCTAACGTCTCTAACGTCATTAGCATCTTCTCCGTTGTCTTGGCCTCGAAAATGGTTTTCTAATCCATTATTTCCACGCTGGATGTAACATCTTCCCAGTTTTAGCTTTGGAGTGAAAATTAAAAATTTCGAATTTGCTTCTTTCTGTTGTGCGTGTTCTTTCCTTTCCTGTTGCCTTTATATTAGTTATTTCAATGTTGTGGTCCGATATCATAGTTAGGGATATTTCTACCTTATCAATTAGATTACTGTTGTTTGTGAATACCAAATCTAGGCAGTTGTTTTTTCTTCGTGTTTTCTGTTGTTTCTTGCGTTAACATAAATTCATCAGCTAAAGCTAGTAGCATTTTTACCTGCTCCTGGTCTTGTCGTGGTGTATACATATATTTTTTCCTATCCTTTTATATTTCATGAATGGGAAATTAAAATCACCACAGAGAAAAATATTTGGGGTTGGAGAGTAGATCTTTTACCCAGTTTCTTACCTCTGTAATGGAATCTGAAAATTTTGAGGTTGGTGTGTTTCCCGGTCTGTACATTACAATTAGTACCATATTTAATTTTTCAACTTTTGCTGCTACACATTCTACGTAGCTGTTTGAGGTACTTTGTCATTTCTGCCATATGCCTTTCGCGTGTGGTAAATAGCACATCCTCCTTTACGTCTCACTGTTCTATCGGCTTGGAGGATGTTATAATTGTCAATTTGTATTTCTTTTTTGTCAATGCAGGACTCGCAGTTTTCACAGTTCGCCTGGCAGTCCTTTAGATGAGTTTCCGTGAGACATGCAAAGTCTGCTCCGGCTTCTTGCACGAGTCCTTTCAGGTATAAAACTTTGTTCGGGGAATGGTTTGATTTAAGGCCCTGAATGTTGGCTAGGATTATTTTTATTTTTTCTCTATCATTTTCGCATACAGGTGGTTCCGATTTGTTTTCCAATAGGGGTGCTGGTTTCGTTGCCTTGTAGTCCTCCGAGACTATATATATATATATAAGTGGTGGACCGGATATCCGCATCATTTTTAACATCCGCATCCGGACTTCTGACTGCGGATGTTACATCCAATAAATTATGCAATTTACAATTAAATTAGCTTATAAAGTAGCTTATAAGGCTCAGTCATGCACATTTCATGTAAAGTATTAATTATTAATGAACAAACAAATATATAAACCTCAAAGTATAAATACCATCAAATCAACAAACACTCCCTGTGCCGCTGTGTACACTCCTGATTTTTTTTTTTTCACAGCAACACAGTAACTTTTCAGAATGAAATTGTTCGTATAAGATCAAGCAGTCTATCGTGTTTCGAACAAGATTATTGTAAATAAATACAAAAAATGCAAAAGAGCTAGGTCCACGTCCCGCATCCTGGTAACACAGAAAATTGAATGAAACTTGTTTCATTGAATTTTCTGTGGCTGAAACTCTTGAGAAAGTTATTATTTTTATCATAATAAAAACATTAATATTAATTTTAATTCTTATGCATTGCCAGCCATAATAGTAATATCACGAAATTTGAAAAATTGTCACATATTCATAATTCTATATTATATTGATAGATTAACTAAATATCCGCATCTGCGGATATTGAAATTAAAAATCTGCATCCGCAGATGTTGAAAAACTGACATCCGGTCCACCACTAATAAATATATATACAGTATATATATATATAGGATAAAAACGAAGACGTAGAGCAAAAAAGTAATTATATTTGGCTGCAGCCGACATTTCGGACAACTCTACCCATTTTCAAGGCCTAATAAATAAAAGCTACATGACAAGAATATATGAATGTCGAAAACTAAAACTAATTTAAAGTACAAAATTAAAACTGTTGAAGAATAAAAATTAAAATTACAAAGCAGAAAACAGGCATGAGCCAAAATCAAATAAAAAATAAAAATTATGTAAATGACAAAAATATACGAGTGATAAAAATAAACTTAAAACTAAAAACGTTCAAACGTAAAATAGTTAAAAAACTTTACTAATAAAAAGTTAAACGAAAAACCACAAGAGTAAACCAAACATACCATGCTCACTTGACAGCCACAAAAAACTGAAGCGAAAAGGAGATAGGGTCATAAGGGAAAAAAATTTTTAGTATGTAGGTATTCTAATTAACATAAAGGGGGTAACAGCTAGAATCAATATTTAAACTGGAGTTCAAAAATTTAATACGCAAAGATTCGTAAATACGGAGGGAGGACGGGCATTTTAATGATTTAAGAATTTTAAAATTGTTAACAGAAATGTCGCCCTTTCACTTGATAGAATGATTTCTAATAGCAGACTGTCCCTTTTTCGATAAAACTTTCCCTATCCTATGGCTAATACCCGTATGGGAGCAAAATCTCGCCTGCAAGGAACGAACTGTACTACCAACGTAGTTCCCCTGGGAACACCCAGGGCAGGTAAACAAATAAACAACAGAACAGCTCATCGCATGGGGATTTTGTCCTTACATCGGAAAAAACATCCAAGGATATTATTACTTACAAAAGCAACCTTAAAATCAGTTTGAAAATAAAATTTCCTCACCACACTCACCTCCATTAAGGAGAGCAACATACCAGCAACATTAGTCGACCGGACATCTCCCCAAGCCGGGTCGCGACTGTTAAAGTCCCCGAGGAGGAGAAACGGTCGAGGCAGTTGCAACACCAACTCGCGAACCGCGTCGCGAGAAGGAGGGTCATGAGGAGGAATATAAATCGAGCAGGCAGTGTACTGGCGATCTAAAAAGAGCCGCACAGCCTGCAAGGAAGTACGAAGAGGCACACCTCGCGAGGGTAATGAATGGTGTACATAAATCGCTGCACCCCGCCGGCGTGTGCGCTCATCCGGGGTGCAAGGGAAGCCAACATAGCCCGAGAGACGAGGGAGCCCACGCGCAGCCAGGATAGTCTCCTGGAGACAAACACAGGAAGGCCGCTCGCTCTCCAGCAGGGAGGCAAGGTTCTCCCAGTTAGCTAAAAGCCCCCTACAGTTCCAATGCAAAATGGAACTGTAAGGGGAAGTGGCATTATAAAAAGCAGAGAAGGCAGAGAAATAGCCACGGACCAAGCTGAGCAGCAAACTCAACGGTCCGTAACCAGGGACGGAATCGGCTTCCCCGACTCACCCCAAACGGGGGGGGGGTAGGGGCCACCGACCCCGCAGCTGCTTCACCCGTAGTAGAACGAGAGGTAGAAAGTGGAACAGGGAGTTCAGAGGGGGGAGAGACGACGAGACGGGCCCAGCTGAAACCCCCGACTCCCCACCAGAGTGGGGCCGGGGAGAACCAGATGCTCTAGTGCTCGTCACACCAGACAAGTGCTGACGGGGAGGGGAGGAAAGGTCCACCACAGGTGGGAGAGGTAGATCCAGGAGAGAGACCCGACCACTCTCAGCAGGAGCCGAAGGGAGAGAGACTCCATGAAGAAGGGCCAGGCTCCTCTCGACCGGGTCCACCATAGGAACCGAGTCAGTAATCGAGGGTGTCATGGGGCGGTGTACCTCAACCGACACCCGGACACTAGTCGGGGCACCGAGAGGCGACGCCTCACCAGCCCTCCGTATAGGAGGGGGAGTCCCGAGCGGACCAGGAGCGGCGCGCCGCTTCCCTTCCGGTGAGGAAGGGGAAGCAGGGCGAGCAGCGGTCATGATCGGGTCTGGAGGACTCCGACTCCGACCACGGCGACGCTTCCTCCTCCCATTCGGGGCATCACCTTCCCCACCCGAGAGACGAGTAGGCAAAGATCCAGACCCCAAGGCCGGAGAGGGAGAAGGGGCACTTGTAGGCAGGGAATCAGATGGGATGTCCGAAAGTGAGGCAGAGACACAAGAAGGTCCCGCGGCGCCAGAAGGACCACCAACCCTGGAACTTCCAGGGGGGGGCACCACCAGTAGGCGCCGGGGTAGCACGGGAGGGGCCAGAGGACCCGCCAGAGCCAAGGGCCGCAGCATAGGACAACCCCCGCCGCGGCTCCCGCGCACTAAGGAATTCGGTAGTCCTTAAGGACCGCACCTCGAACTCAAACTTGAAAACGGGGCAGTCCCGAGAGGAGGAAGGGTGGGCCCCCGAGCAGTTCGAGCACAGCGGGGGATTCGTGCACGGGGTAGGGTGCGCAGGCCCATCGCAGCGGACACACAGCTTACCTTCACGGCGGCAAGCAGAGCTAACATGGCCGAACCTGGTCAGGCACATACGGTCGCACCGAAAACACACACGACCGGCGATCACCCATGCCCCAGAACACCTGGGCCGGAGGCACAAGGGAGTCAAAGGTCAGGAGCAGACGAGCGGACGGGGTCAGAGCACCATCCCGGCGCGACGAAAAGCGGAAGACCTTCGTCACCCCCTGGGGGGCAAGATCCTCCTGCAACTCGCCAACCGGGATTTACAGCAGACGGGAAGCGAAAATTGTGCCCTGACAGCTATTCAATTGCGGATGGGGAGTCACAGAAACTCTGCAACCCAAAACATCCTGCAACTGTAGAAGGGACTCAGTCACCACCGAAGAACGGGACTTCAAAAGAAGAGACCCATCCTTCAGAGGGCGGATATCATAACGACAGGGAACTCCCACCGTCTTAAGACGCTGAAACACCCGTTCCGAGTTGCCCGGAAGGGAGCCAGCGGAAGGGCGGAGAACAAGGAACCTGTCCACTGGACAGAAATTGACAGCAGGGACAGGTCCATGTGTAACGGTAACCGAGAGTGGGCGAGAGAACGAGGGCCGCGAAGACCCCGCCCTACGGCCACCACGAGTCCGGCCACGAGAGCCAGACGCCGCAGAGGACGAGAGGGGGCCATACGGCTTGAAGGTCAATCCAGCGGAGGCAGAGGCCGCTGAACGACCAGAAGTAGAAGTCATCCAAATCCAAGGGCGGGCCAGAGTCGTCAACAAGAGGGGATTTAAGTTTTGAAATTTAACCCATAAACAATAGCTTTACAAAAAAAGACAGCCTCGGACCCAAGGCAATGCACCATCCGCCGCTGCATCCTTCAAGGCGCAGGCCCAACGTCCCGGGTAGCCCGCCCCCCAACCTGACTGTCGTTTTAAAAACAGCAGATTGGCACTACGGAGATTTGTCCGTTAAGGGCCAAGCAAAAGCAAAGACCCAATCCAGACGCAGCAGCGGTCCGGGCGCCCAGACCGTCCCCGGAGCACGGCTCAGCCACGGAGCGATGCCCCCTGGCGGGTGCACCCGATGACCCCAAGACTGCAAAATACAAACAGAGGGGCGGGGATACTACAATTGACAGAGGCACAAGACCGAGTCAAGATAAAAGAAATTCCGGATGAAACGGAAAAAAAAGGGGGAGCTAAAAGAAAAGTAAGGGGGAAAAAAAAAAAAAAACCGCAACTAGGTAACTCTTCGCCCACACCCCGCGAGGAGTTGAGGAAACCCCAACAACACACGAGGTGTACGAGCCCCCTCGGCCCGGCAAGCCGGAGTACCTAATCGAGGGTATATATGTCCATTGTCACGGACTCTACGGCAGTAACAATGCGAGTTCGGAGCTCATCCAAAGATGTGGGCAACGGCGGCACGTACACAGTATCCTTAACGTACCCCCAAAGGAAGAAGTCGCACGGTGTAAGATCCGGCGACCTAGGGGGCCAGCTGTGGAGCACCAAGTCATGGGGCCTACTGCGAACAATCCAACGGCGAGAGCCATTTTCACACTGACTGTTTGTTGCTAGGCTAGGCCACGGCGTGACTTTGGAGCCCTCTCGCGGTGATCTTGTAAAACGGAGATTTCCTCTTTCATGTGGTGTATGCCCGGTTGATAGGTACGGAAGTATTCTCAGTTGAAATCGGATGAATCATTTTGAATAGCTTTTGTGTATATATATATATACAGGGCGTCCCCAAAAAATGTATACACACTTTAACAGCTGATAGCTCAATTGATGTTTCTTTCTTTCCAAGTTAAACCCATTAGAATTAATAATGGCAGTCAGACTAAGCTTTGAACAAAGGAAATTCA
Organism: Bathynomus jamesi; assembly: GCA_023014485.1. NCBI lineage: Eukaryota > Metazoa > Arthropoda > Malacostraca > Isopoda > Cirolanidae > Bathynomus > Bathynomus jamesi. The sequence goes on along the minus strand of JAJOZX010000315.1, from coordinate 1,401,462 downwards.
TTCTAAAATGCTACTGGAAGTGTGAAAACGCAGTTGAAGTGCAAAGACAGTTTAGGAGAGAGTTTCAAACAGATCCACCAACGCGACTTACCATCACTCGAATTAGAGAGAAGTTTGAAGCCGATGGAACTGTTCAGAATGTCCACAAGAAGCGTTCCGGAAGACCACGGACATCGACAAGCCCACAAAGCAAGAAAGAGTACTGGAAACGTATCACCAAAGTCCAAGAAAATCTGTGCGGCAAGCGAGTCGTGAGGTAGGAATTTCAAAATCGTCTGTCCAACGCATTTTGAGCGCTGTCAATGGAAAAGTTACATTCCAAGATTAGTCCATGCTATTAATGAAGATGATCCGGACCGAAGAGTGGAGTATTGCGAGTGGTACTTGGCACGATGTGGATGTGGATTGGACGAAGGGGTTTCGTAGAATACCCTCCGCGTTCACCAGACCTCACACCACTAGACTTTTTTTTATGGGGATACTTAAAAGACAAAGTCTACGCTATAAAACCTGCAACAGTCGCTGAATTGAGAGCAGCCATTGAACGAGAATGCACACAAATGCCAAACGAAATGTTTCGTGATGTTTGCGATTCCATTGCTTCGCGTTATCAGCAGTGCCTGGACCAGAACGGACGTCAGTTTGAAAACAGGCGTTGACAAAACAATTAAATAATGTCTGTAGATTCTATTACATTTTGAAAATGAAATGTATTTTAATAAACACTGCCTTTATAAGTATTTAAAGTGTGTATACATTTTTTTGGGACGCCCTGTATATAATTTTTTTTTTTTACGTGTCTGTCTGTCTGTCTGTCTGTCTGTCTGTCTGTCTGTTCCAGCCATAACCAAACTGGAAGCAGTTACAAACATGAAACTTCGCACACATTGATTAGGTCCCCAGGTTGTGCACCTGGGTGTTAATAAATTAAATAATTAAAATAAATTAAAACTAGCGGAGCGACCCGGCGTTGCCGGTATGGATGTTTAACGCATATTTCTATATATACTCGTGTGTGTGTGTATATATATATATATATATATATATATATATATAGAGAGAGAGAGAGAGAGAGAGAGAGAGGATGAATTTCACAATTAAACACGTGAAATGAATGAATGCTGCAAACCCACACGGAAAAAGAAAAACGATTCCAAGGCCTTTCGTGTATTTAGAGCTACACCTCGTCAGGGAATGAAGAGAGAAGGCAAGATGCCCATAAATATATACAACGTAGCGGAAACCAAAACAATTAGCACATACTTAACAAGAGTTAATGAGAGGCAAAACGAATTTTAACAAGATATTGTAAATTTTGTACATTCTCGCACTGTTATTGAAATTGTTTTTATAATGGATAAATGCACATTCTAGAATATTTCTTTCTATTATAGCTCTGCTTTCAACAAGCGCTTTAGAAGTATCCCACTTGATGCTATGATTCCATCTATACATATGGTTAAACAAAGCATTGGAATTATTAGCTGTTTTACACCCATATTTACGCTGTTTTACCAAATATCTAACGTTTTACCCGTTTGGCCTATATATACTGAGTTACATTGTGTACATCCGATCGAATACACAACCAACAACATTATCCGGGCCATTCTTTATTAGGCGTGATTTAACAGTATTATTATATTTAAAGACTACATTGATGCCAAGTGCTTTAAGTAAAGTCGGAAGATATTGAAAATTAACATGGTAAGGTAGGCTAAGGATATTTTTACGCTCAAATTCCTTTACAGTTACTTTTGTATAATATCTATTTTTGGCTTTCCTAAGACAGTTATCTAAAAATGAAATAGGATAACATAATTTAGTACCAATATTCATAATACCATATGTCCCACAAACAAGTATACCCAACTTTAGATTGTACTAACTCCTCCAAAAATTGAGATATTTTGGATCTGTTTGTTTGATTTAATGTAGCAAATTATTCTTTGTTAACGTTCAAAATTTATTCATGTTTAAACGATTTAGTGTTTAAGCATCTACTTTTAACTGAAGGGTACAACAAAATGGATTGCGCAAAATTGGTCAATGAAAAAATAATGTGTGTGCTATCGATGTAATGAAAAGACAAATACATAATAATAGATACTTTAACATAATTTTAATAAGATACAAAGCAGATTTTTCTTTATTCCTTATTGCAAAAGTTATGCTTAGTTTCGTTTTCTTTCAGCATGACCGCCATTCCTATCGATACAAATCTGGAGTCGAGCTCTCATCTTCCCCATCACTCTTTTGATAAGATCTGGATTGTCTTTTAACAAGTTGATTTCAGCTGTGATGCGAGTCCTCAAATTATCTAAATTGATAGGTTGTGATGCAAATACTCTATTTTTCAAGTGACCCCATAAAAAGTAATCACACGGGGTCAAGTCAGGGCTGAATGCTGAATGTTCTCGTCTGTGCTTGCCGTCTTCGGATGGCCTGAACGTCCTTTGTTAAAATTGAGGACCGTTCCTTCTTTGTATTTCCGAACATTCTTCAAAATTGTATGTTTAGTTGGAGAAGCTCTATCGGGAAATTGCAGTTCGAAGATATTCTGAACTTGTTTTAAGCTTTTAGTTTGCAGATAAGTTGTGACCATGAGAACGCGCTGCCTTCGTGTAAACTGCTTGATAAGGGTTTCAAAGTTATTTATTAATTTAGTAATTCAGATTCTTCATTTATATGTATGACTCGTATCTTAGATACAAAAGTTCGAATTATTTTAAAAAAATATTTGCAATATCCTTCGACGTAAAAAGTAGCACATTGATTAAAGCAAGAGGAGCTATCTGGCTGGGAGAAATGATCATTCGGCGCAACCCATTTTGCTGTACCCTTCAGTTAAAAGCAGATGCTTAAACACTAAATCGTTTAAACATGAATAAATTTTGAACGTTAACAAATAATAATTTGCTATATTAAATCAAACAAACAGATCCAAAATATCTCAATTTTTTGAGGAGTTAGTACAATCTAAAGTTGGGTGTACTTTTTTGTGGGACATATGGTATTGCATAACTCGGAATCTAAAAATTCAGGACTGACAACTCTCAATGCTCTAAGAAACATAGCAGAGAAAATAGGGGATTTAATCGAGGGATGATGGTCAGAATAAAAATGTAGACTTGCGATAGACTTCAAATTTGAGCTGATTAGAGCATCTCCAAATTTTTAGATCCAGAAAAGATAGGCTTCCATCATTTTCTTTTTCAACTGTGAACTTAATAGATGGGACTAAATTGTTGAGCCTACCCAGGAATGAGTCATCATCCAAATTATTTTATGCCTTTGGCCTAATAATTCCCGTCCGTGACCCCTGCTCGCCCTGCTTGCCCTGCTCGCCCTGCTCGCCCTGCTTCACCGGAGGGGAAGCGGCGCGCCGCTCCTAATCAGCTCGGGACTCTCTCCCCTCTACGGAGGGCTGGTGGGGCGTCACCTCTCGGTGCCCCATCTAGTGTCTGGGTGTCGGTTGAGGTACACCGCCCCATGACACCCTCGATTACTGACTCGGTTCCCACGGTGGACCCGGTCGAGAGGGGCCTGGCCCTTATTCATGGAGTCTCTCTCCATTCGGCTCCTGCCGAGAGTGGTCGGGTCTCTCTTTGAATCTACCTTTCCCACCTGTGGTGGATATTTCCTCGAACATCTGGTTCTCCCTGCTCCACCTCTGGTGGGGAGTCGGGGGTTTCGGCAGGGCCCGTCTCGTCGTCTCTCCCCCTCTCAGGGGAGCTCCCTTCTGAACTCTGTTCCACTTTCCCACCCTCGTTCTACTACGGGTGGAGCAGCTGCGGAGTCTGTGGCCTCCCGTAATCGGGATCCTCGTCTCCGGGGCTTGCCCCCTACTCTCCCCGTTCGGGGTGAGTCGGGGAAGCCGATTCCGTCCATGGTTACGGACTGTTGAGTTTGCTGCTCAGTTTGGTCCGTGGCTATTTCTCTGTTTTCTCTGCCTCTTATTCTGCCTCTTCCCCTTACAGTTCCATTTTGCATTGGAACTGTAGGGGGCTTTTAGCTAACTGGAAGAACCTTGCCTTCCTGCGTTTGTTTCCAGGAGACTATCTTGGCTGCGCGGGGGTTCCCTCGTCTCTCGGGCTATGTTGGTTTCCCTTGCACCCCGGATGAGCACACGCCGGCGGGGTGCGGCGATTTATGTTCACCATTCGTTACCCTCGCGAGGTGTGCTTCTTCGTACTTCCTTGCAGGCTGTGGCTGTGCGGCTCTTTTTAGATCGCCAGTACACTGCCTGCTCGATTTATATTCCTCCCCATGACCCCCCTCCTCGCGACGCGGTTCGCGAGTTGGTGTTGCAACTGCCTCGGCCGTTTCTCCTCCTCGGGGACTTTAACAGTCGCGACCCGGCTTAGGGAGATGTCCGGTCGACAAATGTTGCTGGTATGTTGCTCTCCTTAATGGAGGAACTTTCCTTCGTGTGCCTCAATTCTGGCGAACCTACCTACTTCCACGAACCCACGGGTTCATCTACCTGTATTGATCTCTCCTTGGTGTCCCTCGATGCCTTACTCGATTTTTCGTGGAGGGTGTTGGGGGACTCTTATGGCAGTGATCATTACCCAGTCTGTCTTGAGCCGGTCGGACTGCAGCCGGTTGTCTCGTCTCGACCGAGGTGGTGCCTGGCGCGAGCTGACTGGCCATCCTTCAGAGCTCGTTCCGTCATTGCCCGTTCGGTTTTGGACTTTGGCTCTGTGGATGAGAGCCTGGAGTTCTTCGAGCGGGTGGTGATGGGCGTAGCGGAGGACTGTATTCCTCGATCTTCCGGTAGCCCACGGACGCGTAGCGTCCCGTGGTGGACTCCAGTATGTCACCAGGCGGTGTGTAAGAGGAAGCGGGCAACGCGCCGCTTTCACCGCACCCGGCGCCCAGTACACTTGATTGAGATGCGGCGGGCGAAAGCTTTCGCCCGCCGGACTATCAAGTTGGCCCGTCGGGCCTCTCGGCGTACATTTGTGTCTGGCATTTCCTCGTCTACCCCTTCTGCTGTTGTGTGGCGGAAGGTACGTAATATCGAGGGGAGGCTGGTCCCTGCTTGTCGCCCTGTCCTTCGGGAAGGGGACAGCTTCCTGTCGGATCCTACTGCTGTGGCCGATCGGTTGGCCGGGGCTTTTGCTGCGGATCGTCCGTTGTCGGGTGTTACGTTCCCACCACCTGGGAACGAGCCCTATAACCGTCTCTTTACGATGCGGGAACTTCGGGTTCCCCTGGCAACCCGTCGTTCTTCCGCCCCTGGCCCTGATGACATTCCTTATGACTTTATCCGGAATCTGCATCCGATGGCTCTGCACTTCTTGCTGGATCTTTTCAACCGGATGTGGGCTGGGGGTCGTTCCCTTCCCGTTGGAGGGAGGTGATTGTGGTCCCGATACCTAAACCGGGGAAGGATCCGGCGGAGGTGGCGGTCTATTGGCGTATTGCCCTGACGAGCTGCTTATGCAAGCTCCTTGAGAAAATGGTGGCCGTCCGACTTTCATTTACACTGGAGTCGCTTGGGTTATACCCCCCGACCCAGTATGGCTTTCGCCGGTTTCGGGGTACTCTGCACCCTCTTCTCCTCCTTGGTCATGATGTACAGGAGGCCTTTTCCCGCCAGAGTCTTGTTCTGGCCGTCTTTTTCGATATCCTTAAGGCCTATGACACGACCCGTCGGGGAGTTGTCATGGACCATTTGAAGTCTCTTGGTTTCGTGGGCTTTTTTGTCCACGTTTATTCGTAACTTCCTCTGCCGTCGCACTTTCCGCGTCCGTAATGGGGCGGCCCTATCTGACCTGTATGTTCATTAGGAGGGGGTGCCTCAGGGGTGTCTCTTGAGCGTCTCCTGTTTCAATCTGGTCATGTCTGCGCTATCGGGGGCCCTCCCGCCCTCGGTGCGTTGTTCCGTCTACGCCGATGATCTGGCTGTCTATGCCACGGGGACGAGTCTCCCCCAACTGGAGAGGCAAGTCCAACTCGCGGTCAATCGGGTTGAACGTTGGGCGTTGTCAGTGGGCCTTAAGCTGTCTTCCCCGAAGACTTCGTGTGTGGCCTTCCGTCGAGGAAACGGGGCTCCGGCGCCGTCCCGGCCTTTAATCTTACACTCTGGGTTCAGCCTCTGGCCCTCGTTCAATCAGTACGTTTCCTGGGTATGGTCTTCGATAGCCGTTTGAGCTGGGTTCTCCCACATTCGCAGGCTGCGCGAGACTGCAAGACGTACCCTGGATTTGCTGGGACATTTGTCTCATACTACATGGGGCGCGGAGAGGCAGACACCTCCGTTTGTACGTGTCCCTCGTGAGGGAAGCTATATTTTTGGGACCTCTTTGCGAGTGACCCGTTGCCCACGTCGGGCTAGCATCATGAAAAAGAAAAACTGGTATTTGTCATTTACCATTGCTTATTCGAACTATAGTGTATTTAATTATCTTAGAGAAGTTCCTTGTTCCATGCACGGTCTGTGTGTATCATAAAAAACCTCAGGGAACCATTCTGAGTTCATTCCCATATATATATATATATATATAGTCATGCGGGTTGCTTCTACAGAGCTTCAATTTAATATTTAGGAGAAATCCAATGACAAGGAGAAATGTAAATGCCATGAAAAGTCTTCTTTAATGCGCAACGTTTCGAGCAATACGCTCATCTTCAGGCTGTTTAATAACAATGTGAAATTAAAATCAATATTGAATGAAAAACAAAACAGAAAATTTCTATAACCTATTCGTAAAGACAAATTTTAAAAGACTGAGAAAAGAGGGTTAAATTCTAAGTTATACAGATTTACATATAAAAATTAAGAAGTTATTTTTAAATACATGTAGTAAATGTGAAATTAATACACTGGAAAAATTACCAATAGTACACTGGAACAATGGAACTATCTACCTTACACTGCAGTATCCGAGGCTGACTAATTTGAGCAGAGACAAAGAACGGGAAACACGAGAGATGGCGAGGGCGATTGGGGAAGGAGGGATTATAAGGAATTGGGGAAGGAGGAGGGATCATAGCAAATTGAGAGGGACGGCCGATGAGTCAACATTCAGACTAGGGGACAATGCTTTAATGAACAGCGATTCTAAAATTCTTAGTGAGTTGGGACAAGTATTACAACCAAGAATTTTAAAATTGTCTAAAGTGACATCAATTTTACATTTAATGCTGTGTTCACGAATACTCGAGGCTTCTTTAGTTTTTAAAATTTTACCTGTTCGGCCACTTATTCCCATATGCGAATAAAATCTAGCCCTGAGAGAGCGAACAGTGCTGCCGATGTAATTCCCAAGGAGACACCTGGGGCAGCGTATTGCTCGAAACGTTGCGCATTAAAGAAGACTTTTCATGGCATTTACATTTCTCCTTGTCATTGGATTTCTCCTAAATATATATATATATATATGTTAACCCCTCCGTCTATGGCCCTGGGTTGGTTCGAAGTCGACGGGGTCTCTGGTTAGGAGGCAGCAACGGATATTTCTCGCGATAGTTTTTCTTCTATAACATTCTAATTTTTTTCTCTCGCTTTAGGGTCGACAGTTGTTAATTCTTCTCTTTCTATAATACTCTGATACCAAACTTATCGACTTCTTTTTATAACTTATCGACTTCACTGACTGAGTTCTCGGACTAGAGCACGGCTCGAAGGAAAAGATAAAAGAAACTTCTTTTACTGTAGTTTACTTCTAAAAATGTACAGGTAGTGCTCTGAATTTACAGGGGTAGAGGTTCGACCATGGCTTAGGCCGGAATCTAAAAATTAAGGAGGCAAGGGGCCTCTGCCCCCTCCTCGCAGCGAGGCTGCTAACAAGGGAGTGTAGTCGCAGAAGCAGAAGTAGTGAAGTGACTTTTACAGTTACATGCTTTATACATATAATCTAAATTTTGGGGGAATGCAGTTTGAAGGTTAAGTTCCCCCTTTTTAAACACACGATCAGATGTTTGAAAGATTCCAAATAAAAAAAATTAAAATAAAAACTAATCCTATTTTTCGCCGAGTTTACATTTCTGAAAGCGATATAATTTCGTAGTAGTACATAAGTACAATCTAAGTACATCATTGAGTACGTTGTAATTTTGGTTCATTACAATTACGATTACAATTACCAATTAATTCATATTCGCTTGTTATCGTTAATTATCGTCATTAAAGTACATTAATTACATTATAAATAAATTATTACAGTTAATTACAATTGAACAGTTACTATAACCTTGTTTCGTTTTTACAGTGTTTCATATTAATAGACAGTTAAGATGTTAGAAATATAATACAAAGTACATGGGCACATACGGTATATAACATAACATACAACATAACACCTTATGTTATAAATTTGTAGCAGAAGCAAGAGAGAGGATTTCGAATTCAGATGCTTGCTTTTGCTGTGGATAGCGGAATTTAACCACTTGCCTAAGCATTTATGAATATCTTGCGAGGGGTGAACGCACTTAAAAAATAAAAAAAAAATAATACATACAAACGTATTTGCACGATTTTGAACGAACAGGTACGGAGGCATAAAGTTTCGTACCATTTCGTAGACTGACGAGTAAAAATGAATATTTAATAAAATTTGATATAGGTTAATGGTCAAGATAAGATATGGACGTATAGATGAATATGGCTGAATAATAATATTTGTACTACATAACACCACAACATATAAATAATGACGTATAGAGTATAAATAGGCTGACCATTAGGGTTATAACGTTTTTACAACATAATATTCCTGTACTTTAATTCGATGAACTTTTGCCTAAAAACAAAGAAATGAACTTTCATTTTAATATCTTTTTAGAAAAGGTCACCCCGAAATCAAAAAATCGATTATTGCATACGTAACTTTTTTGCATATTCCATGTAATATAATAAAAGAACTCACAACATAATCGTTATAATACTTGTACATATATTACTGCTTATTGCTTAGAATAAACCGAAGTTGCAATTTGTTTTTGTTTCTGCAGGCAGCATACAGTTCCTGCATAACTTTGATTGCACGTTCTGCACCCTGATTACTTCTTGGTATCTTGAGTGGGGATGGCTCCTGCTTCCAGTGATTTTCCAATGAGTTCAATGCTTTTTTGTAAGGTTTCAATATTTCTGACAAGTTCTTGAAGTCATTTTCATTGTACATCTGATTAGTAAACCAATATTCTGCCCAGTTGTATGAAATGAATCTGCATACCTTCTCCAAAGTCTTCCTTGTTGTAGGTATAAGAATAAATGCAAGGATAGCTAGAATGGCTCTTGAATGCCACCTCGCATTGCTGATGTTTGGAATTTTCTGAAAGTTAATCAAAGGAAAATTCCCTTTTTCTTCAAAGAATCTAAACACCCGTGTTAGATGGTACAAAAACTTAATATCATCTCCATCCTGATTTCTCGAGGACCTCTTCTGTTCCATTAACAAACTGTGCCTTTAGTTCCTAATAATTCTTCACCAGTTGGGATACAAATGGATATTCGATGTTTGGAGAACTGGTGTTAGCACCAAGATCTTCGTCCATTACCAAACGGAGAATCCTGTCCAGAATGTGATGCTGACAACTGATAAATTGTGGTTTGCAGATACCCTTCTCTGAGAACATTCGTTGCAATTTGACAACAACTCCACTCTTTTTCCCAGTGTTAACACTTGTTGTATCAGCAACGATCATCTTTATTGCATTCCATAAGGTGTATTCATCAATAACTTTTGCAATTCCTTCAGCAATAGTTTCAGCCTTGCCATCTTTCAGACGCAATGCATCCAATTTTACTTCGGTTCTTTCATTTTAAGTACCACTACTTGATACTCATTTTCCTCAATGCGCTTTCCATCAAAATGTAAAGACCACTCTTCCATCTGTAAATTTTCAATCATTTCCTCCTTCAATTTAGCAGCCTCTTTGTATGCTGACTTGTAAATTGCTGCTTGACTTGGTGTTGGAATGTCAATACCATCAAGTGACAACTGTTTGCATATTTTAGCGGCTTTACTTGTTGATACTCCTGTGGATGTCACCAAGTTGGTTGGCAACTTTACTTTTGTTATGTCTTCTGGTTGGTGGAGTAATACTCTCATCTTCATCTTCATGCTCGCTCTCTTCAGATTCAGTACCACTACCACCAGATACATGATTGTAAGATGTTGATGCTGATTCAGCAGGCAATTTTCGTCTCTTTGAAGGGTGAATCGTTTCTTCACTTGCAACTTGACCTGTAGAGTACCCCACTTCTCCTTTGCTTTCCACTTGAAGGTGGTACAGTCGTTTGTCTTCCGAGGATAACCATTGGCCATTTACTTTAGTGATATCAAAAAGTTCATTCAGGGCATCATATTTTCCCCTCCTGACACATTCATCATAAGTCTTCATCACCTTGTCAAGCTTTGCTCGTATTACTTGATCTGACTCATGCGGAAAATTCAATTTATTCTTCCATAATTTTGTAACTTCTTTGGAAATTTCCACTATTCGCTCCTTTTCTTCCTTTGATTTCTGTTCCAAGAAACTGGTACCGTCCAATGATTTGGATTTGGAGTGGCATTCTGCATTTTTCTTCTAGTGAAGATTCTTCTAAAGGCACACTTCCTCTTCTTCTATGTGACTGCTGGAATCTCACCAGATTATTGGTCCAGATATCCTTGTTCTTCTGTATGGTAGTATCACTTTTCTTGTGTGACATTATATTGCTTCTGAAACAGATATAAAAAGGTATTAAGTTGATTTGTTTGTTTGTTTATATATATATTATATATATATATAATATTAATATAATATATAGAAATAATATAATAATTAGAGGGCGGATTTTTAGGTGAAAAAATATGACCAAATATTTATTTTTTAGGTGATAAAATTTTGGAAAATATTTTTAGAACATCCATAGAACGTCTCACGAAAATATTTATCACCAAATATTTTGGGCTCTATATATTTTTTGAGTTTGACTCCCCTCTACAAAACATTCTGGATACGCTTTTGTTTACGTGTTAAAATGGAAGAAAAATTCAACAAATTATTATGGTTAATAAATTTAAAAAATGTTCTGGAATGTTCAAGAGTGCAGAAGCGAATTCCACATTTCGCTACGTTTTTTAATTAAGTGAACATATTACAAATAATAAAAGCTTACCTGAAGTTGAGTTGAACTGAACAGTTGAGTAACTATTGCGCAATACTGGACACAAGTGATTCGGTTGATTTCATTTCGTGCTTTTATACAATTTGCGAGTGCATGAAGAACAATGTCGTGTGTTCTAGAATTTTCTTGTATGGGTGGATTGATATTAGTCATCGAATTTGAGCACCGGAAGTGATTTTTCGGGCGATCTCACGATATATTAGCGTACTGAAAAATTCGAAAATATTTTTTAGGTTAAAACCTAAAAGTCCGCCCTCTAATAATAATATATTTATATACTTATGAGTAGTAACGTAAATATATGGTTATGGTGATTCAAACTTTTGATTTGGGGGTGACCTTTTTTAAAAACCGAGAGGAATTAGGGTCTTTTTCATTGTTTTTAAGCAAAAGTTCATCGATTTATGATACAGGAGATCTTTTATTTGAAAAAAAGTCTAAAAGTTATAACCCTACTGACCATACGTACCGTTTTGAACGGGACAGTACCGTTTGTTTTATATTTCCTGGCCGTCCCGTCGTTTTAATAAAAATGTCAATTTTGTCCCGGTTTATGTACTTACTTTTTCATGAATACAGAATATTACATAACCCCCGTCCCTTTTTTGCCATCCCAATGTCCCGTTTTTGTCTCAAGGAAATATGGTCAGCCTAAGTATAAAGGTTTTTTTTTAAATTATTATTATAGAATTTACCATACATTGAACCTGAAAGATATCCACATACCAAATTGGTGATTCAGTATTCACGGTATGGAAAAGGAAGAGAATAAAGTTATTTTATGACGTCATAGTTATTCACATTGTCATACGTACAGTGTAAGTCATCATTAGAAAAGATGAATTGGAGAAATACAGTAATGAATAAAGAAGTACAAATCAAAATTCTATCCAAAACTCGCTTAGGCGATTTTGGTTTCTCATGTAAAAATGAACATTCAAACATAAAAACCATACAAACATAAGTACTGCATAAAGAAAATGAATCCATATAATGATTGTATAGGAATTGTTCATTTTTACACACACACACACATATATATGTATACAGGGTGTCCCATAAGTCCGGCATCATAGGAAAAAAAATAAAGAAAGGCAAAACAAAAGCTTTTATTTACAGAACGTGCTCAACGTGTTCAACGTGCTCAACGTGCTCAACGTGCTCAATATGTCCACCATTGTTTTCAATACACAAATTCAGACGTGATACCCAGTCAGCAAGCACACGGTGAATGATGTCAGGAGTAATGGTGTTAATGCCCCAATAATGCGCTGCCGCAAATGTTCAACACACCTAATTTTCTCTGCGTATACCAGCGCTTTCAAGTGGCGTGAGATCCGGGCTTCTAGCTGGCCATTCCACAGGCCCTCGACGTCCTATCCAATGACCAGGGAATTGTTGGTACAGGTATTCCCTTACTTGGGTGTTGTAATGTGCAGGAGCGCCGTCTTGCTGGAACCATGTTGAGAAATTTCCTTCTTCGTTCAAGACACTGGGAAATGCTTCTTCCTTGAGCATACGTAGGTAGGTGCCTCCAGTGATATGTTCATCGAAAAAGAAGGGGCCTATGATGCGATCCTTCCAAATGCCACACCATACCATCACCCGAGATGCACCTTGTTCCTTTGAAGAGGTATACCAGTGAGGGTTATTTTGAGACCAGTAGCGGGTGTTCTGGCGATTTACCTCGCCATTTCCATAAAAAACAGCCTCGTCACTGAACAGAATGGTGGACGGGAAATTGGCATCCCGAGCATAAGAAAAATATGAATTATGGTTTGTAGAAATAGAAAAATATGAATTTCTCCTATGATGCCGGACTTATGGGACACCCTGTATATATATATATATATATAATATATATATATATATATATATATATATATATATATATAAGAAACTTCTGAAGAAATAGTGTATTAGAATAGGTGATTGTGACACTACTCTGAGGATAGTGAAAGAAAATTCAGGAACGCCTACAATCACAGAGGACCAAAGAGTACAGCCTTGGAAAGAAATATAAATACGCTACACTGTATGCTCCAATTAATATGTATGCATCCAATATGTTAGTATGTATCCAATATGTATGCTCCAATAAATAATTTTTTGAACATTGAAAATTACATTTTTTAGTCAAGATATTATTTTCAATTAAAGAAACAAACAATTAATAGAGTTTATTTAGAAGATCTGCCTTCTAATTGTTCATTTACCTCATTACCTCTTAATAATATAAGAAATCTAATATGGCACCTTACATTTTACATAAGATTAAGAAGGGGTGGGGACTGGGGGGTGACATCTGAAGAACACGTGATTTTGGAGGGGGGTTTAAGTCATTGGCCACGAATGACCACGAGTCTGGGGACGGGTTTGAAAACCACCCTAAAAAGGACCACGTGGTTTTTGAATGATCCCCAAGGGGTTAAGTATGGTTTGGGTGGAAAGCTCGATTTTCATTGTTATTTATTACGTACAAAAAATTGTGGTTGAAAAGAGGTTTTCGGAAGTGAAATTTTAGCCATGGGCATAATTTTGCCAAATTTTGTTTTGAGATTTGAGCGGAGCGAGTCTTTTGTTTCAGTAGACTTCAGTTTCTTATTCTTTTGCATGCGAAATACTTAAAAAGAAAAATTGGTTTAAACTGCTGCAAACGACGACTGCGTTCATCGATATTCAACTTTAGTTATTTAAGAGTGATATATCTAAAAGAAACATTTTCTCCTCCTCCCTCTCCTATCCTCTCACTTAAGCCAATTTTGAGTGTTGTCAGTACTGACATTTCGAATCACGACGTTTTCAGGTCTTCGTGAGAAGCTTGCCGAGATCGAGACTTATCGGGAGATTGTTGTGAAGCAGATGGAGACACTACAGAACTACTTCGATTCTTGTGCCCACGCCGTTCAGGCGAACGTATGTAAGTGTCAATGCGAGTGCCAGTATTTGCCTAGTCATTCCTCTAACATTTACGTACATGAGGTAATGTAGTACATCTCTCTCTGCTCTTCTTTAACCCTTAACTGCGCTATTTTGGTGATACACACACACACACACACACACACACACACACACACACACACACACACACACACATATTTTAACTGCAAACACGCAGTATAATTAACGTAAAGAACGACGCTTGTATAGGAGAATATTCCGCGCAAGATGAGGTGTAATGGTTATCATATCTGACCGGCAATCGGAAGATCCCGGGTTCGATTCCCGGGTGGTTACCTCATTTTTTCATTTGTTTCGTTCTCTCTCCTCATCTTGCGCGGAATATTCTCCTATACAAGCGTCGTTCTTTATGATATATATATATATGGCGTAGCCGATGTCGTAACACCGCTTCCGGGAGATCAGCGAAGTTAAGCGACATTGGGTCTGGGTAGTAGTTGGATGGGAGACCGTCCTCTGCGCCCAGATTATGTAGCGATTCGTGTTTCGGATTACACGTAAAGCTGTAGGTCCCCTCCGTCATATGACCTTAGATGTTGCGGAGGAGGTTAAACAACCCCAATTAATATATATACAGGGCGTCCCAAAAAAATGTATACACACTTTAAATACTTATAAAGGCAGTGTTTATTAAAATACATTTCATTTTCAAAATGTAATAGAATCTACAGACATTATTTAATTGTTTTGTCAACGCCTGTTTTCAAACTGACGTCCGTTCTGGTCCAGGCACTGCTGATAACGCGAAGCAATGGAATCGCAAACATCACGAAACATTTCGTTTGGTATTTGTGTGCATTCTCGTTCAATGGCTGCTCTCAATTCAGCGACTGTTGCAGGTTTTATAGCGTAGACTTTGTCTTTTAAGTATCCACATAAAAAAAAGTCTAGTGGTGTGAGGTCTGGTGAACGCGGAGGGTATTCTACGAAACCCCTTCGTCCAATCCACATCCACATCGTGCCAAGTACCACTCGCAATACTCCACTCTTCGGTCCGGATCATCTTCATTAATAGCATGGACTAAGCTTGGAATGTAACTTTTCCATTGACAGCGCTTCAAAATGCGTTGGACAGACGATTTTGAAATTCCTACCTCACGACTCGCTTGCCGCACAGATTTTCTTGGACTGGTGATACGTTTCCAGTACTCTTTCTTGCTTTGTGGGGCTTGTCGATGTCCGTGGTCTTCCGGAACGCTTCTTGTGGACATTCTGAACAGTTCCATCGGCTTCAAACTTATCTCTAATTCGAGTGATGGTAAGTCGCGTTGGTGGATCTGTTTGAAACTCCCTCCTAAACTGTCTTTGCACTTCAACTGCGTTTTCACACTTCCAGTAGCATTTTAGAATGAATTTCCTTTGTTCAAAGCTTAGTCTGACTGCCATTATTAATTCTAATGGGTTTAACTTGGAAAGAAAGAAACATCAATTGAGCTATCAGCTGTTAAAGTGTGTGTACATTTTTTGGGACGCCCTGTATATATATATATAATCCATCCATCCATCCATCCATCCCCGCAAGGGGGTTCTAAGCTCGTGCTCTTTGTGCTCGTTTGTACGTGCTTGTTGCAGGAGGTTTCACGTGCGCCCTCCCGGCCCTAGCACCCAAGGATGATGGGGCTCGACCTTGCAGTCCTTGTCATCCTTGGTCTTTTTCCACTTCGACTGTCCCCTCCATCCTTTCTTTTTCCTCTGTCTTTCCTCTCGCTTTTTCTTTGTTTTTCCGCCGAGATATGCCCTTTTAAATAGAGGCGAATCGGTTCTTCCCGAACTTAAAAAATATATATATATATATATGGCTGTGAAATTTCTGCAGTCAAGGAATTAACGAGTCGCTTAATCAAACGCGAGGGCGCTGGTACCAGATGTTATTTGGGTGAATGGGTACAATGGGTGTGGGTATGAAGAAGAAAGGGAATATTTGCGTAAGTTGCGTTTAAAGATGCCATTTTGTAAAATTTGTAACGCAGTCGTCATTAGGAGGTGGTTCTGCGTAGACGGACAAAACTCGTAATTCATTCTCTGGCACCAGGTAACGGTCTAGCCTTAGACCATGACTACGTCGTCGAGCCCACGGAGAGTCCCTCTATGAAATCGAGCTCCCCCTTGCCACCGATGGTGCCCCTGATGGTACCACCTTCGGACATTCTGGAGAACCACGCCGCGTTCGCCGTCGATTTCAGAGGGGAAGCACTCACCTTCAAGGCAAGTCTCGTCTCGTCTTTTTTCATAGCAAATATATGTGTGTGTGTGTGTATGTATGTATGTATGTATATGTATATATACGACCTTGGAATCAGATTTAAAAAAAGTTAAATTCCCTTCTTTTAGATTATATCACGCACATCCCAATCACGGACAATTTAGACGCGCCTCAAACGAGGATGACGATGCGTGACTAAAGATTGTTCCCTCCATCCGTCAGACAGAAAATAGTTTCCTGCGAGAAAGAGGCTTCATCTTTGCTCTTTTAAAAGAGGTTTAAACGAACAAATCACTCGTCTTCATTGAACGGAAGCTTTTATATCGAAAAAGTATAACCACTCGCTAATTACGAGTGTTTTATTGTCGTATAGTGATTACGTACATGACTTACTTGACTTACGTCCCTTCTGAGGTTTCAGGTAGGGTCCCATCTATGTCGGTATTGCCTCCACTCGTCTCGGTCCCTCGCCAGATCCACCAGCTCTCTGGTCGTTAAACCTTCATTAGCCTCGCCGAACCCCCGCAGCCATGTCCGTCTCGGTCGTCCTCTCGGCGGTATCCGTGTACTCGTCCATGCAGCGTCAATCTTGGCCATCTCTCCGCCTCCATCCTCTCAACATGCCCGTACCATCTCTGTGCATCGTGCACTCTCTCCACTATATTCCGTTCCACTCCAGCCATTTCCCTCACTCTCTGGTTTGTCACCCTATCCTCCCATCTTATATTCAATATTCTCCTCAGACAGTGCATCTCGAATGCCAATAGTTTCTTCTCTTCTCTCTTTTTCATTACCCAGCATTCTGATCCATATAAGGTTGCAGGTATCACTATTGTTTTCAGCAGTTGCAGTTTAAGTTTTCGCGTGATGTTTCGGTCTTTCCATACCTTTGTCAACCTTCTGAAAGTAACGTACCGAAGTCCAACTCTATCACTCATCATCTTGAATGTATCTCTGTCTTCCGTGAACCGTACTCCCAAGTATTTGAACGAGTCCACTTGTTCTATCGCTCCTGATGACAACCTTACCTGAATAGCTTCCCTTCTTCCTATCTTCATTGACTTTGTTTTATTTTTGTTAATAGTCATCTTATACTTTGTACACGATGTTTCCAATCTGTCCACCATTTCCTGTAGTTGCTCTACCGATTCCCCCAACAGCACGATGTCGTCTGCGTATCTCAGGTTATTGATTCTCTGTCCTCCAATCTCCACACCGCCCTCAAATCCCTCCAAGGCTTCTCTCATTACCATCTCAAGGTACAAGTTGAATAAGTGAGGCGAGAGGGGGCACCCCTGAATCACCCCGCTTTCCGTTCTAAAGCTTTTTGTCACTATTGTTCCCTTCCTCACCACTGCTTGTGTCGACTCATTCAATCTTCTGATCAGCTGGCTCACACCATCGTCCAGTCCATAAAACTCCAGCACTGCCATCAGTGCCTCTCTCCAAACCGAATCAAAAGCCTGTTGAAAATCCACAAACACGCAATATATATCCCTGTCCATCTCCCACATCTCCGTGATCTACGAAAACGTGAACACCTGATCAATCGTCCCTCTACCCAGTCTAAAACCTGCCTGTTCTTCTGTTAGGATTGCCTCTTCTCTGTTGCTAATTCTCTTCTGCAGTATCTTGGCTAGCACCTTGTATGAGTGATCAAAATCTCATTTCCCAACGAAATGGGGTAAGAAGGCAGAAACCGAGATGTAAAATAGAGACGGTAGAAACTAAAACGTACGCATCCATTCATGCGGGTGTCCTGCCGGACCACCGCCTCCCAACATGCCAAAATGTTGTAAATAATTAATTATCATAGTTTACGTAAAAAAAAATTAACTAGTCACATATACCTCTTTCCGGATCACCTGAAGATCCATCACCCCAGCCTTTTTTAGTTAGTTTTATAAGGCTAACTAACGAAAATATCACGACCTAACCTAACCAATCGTCAAGGGCGTACAGTTGACCTAACGATTGGTTAAGTTAGTCGTGATATTTTCGTTAGTTAGCCTCATAAAGCTAACTAAAAAAGGCTGGGGTGACGGATCTTCGGGTGATCCCTCTTTCCTTAGACACGGTTCTTCGCATAAATGGTGTAGTCGAACCCTTTCATCCTTCAAATACGCCACAAAGGATTATAAAGAGCGAAATTTCAAACTTTTCAATCTTTATGAAAAATTGGTTTTCAAATAATAAATTGTTGCTCTTTAAGAGCTTCGAACTGATGATGAGATTGAGCGATTAAGGTGATCCTGCGAATGTGACTCTTCTTTGGTAAGGTAATGAATGATTCGGACCCCACGTAAGGATTCGGGGCTCCTCAGTCGTATATGGACGTTACGAGAGAGATTAAATGACCCATAATATTATCATCTTTTGTTCGCTGAATTTAGAAAAACTGAATATCTCTTCGCGTGAATCTGTGATAAAGAAGGGATAATACGAGTGTTTCCCCTTCATTAATTGGAAGTAATCGAAAGAAAAGGGAAGTGATAATACGAGTGTTTCCCCTTCATTAATTAGAAATAATCGAAAGAAAAGGGAAGTGATGCGTTTCCAAATTCCTAACAGGAAACTTCATTGATCGATTAGTTTAATTTAACGCCTCACGTTTTCCTAATTGGAAATCCTTAAGAAAAGTGTGACTCGTCTGAGCGGTTTGGTATGAGTTGGGACACGTGACCTTGCGGTCAACTGTTTGTCACGATATATGAAAGTGGGTCCGATTAGGTCCCGTTTGGAGGATATTTTCGGCAGAGGATCATCCCCTCAATGAGTAATTATTATTATTATTATTATTATTATTATTATTATTATTTTCCCCTTTTGAGGGGGGTCTTTTTTTCCAAAAATATCTTCCGAGTTTTTCGCGTTGTATCGAGTCCTGTTCGGGAGAGTATTTAAGGCTTTATACGAGAAGGCGCACGAGGTGTGCGAGTATACGGGTATGTGGGTATACTGGCGGATCCATTGAGGGAAAAAATCCCGTTATCGTGGATTTGTTCGGTTTTAATATATTTTAAGGCTCGTTCACCTTCTTCAGGCGACAACTGCCGGTATTCTCACGACTCTGAGTCACTGCGTCGAAGTGATGAACCAACGCGAAGAGTCGTTCAAACGGCGACTCGAAAAGGAGGTGGAGAAGAGGAAGAGGCTCGAAGAGAAGATGAAGAACCTCTCTCAGAACATCCCCAGTGAGCCCCCGACCAGATACGTGGTTATGGGGGGACCGGATTATGAGGTAAGCCCCCTTTTTTTGATAGGCGGAAGGAAGAAGGCGAGCCAAGAACTGTCGCCGTCGTTTGAGGTTTCCAATTTCAGCTTTTGTGTCTCCCTCTTAGTGGGATTGCGGAGGGTCGAGGTTTTGGTTCCCCTTTGACCTCCACTTTTGTTGGTTGAGAGCAGTGGAGAGAAGATTAGATCACACACACTTTTTTCTTTACTTTTTTTCCATATATCTAAAAAACTAATTAACGAAGCCAAATCATCTAACGTAACCTTGGTGCAGTCCAACCGAGATGGGCGTTATAAGTGTTTCGCAGTTCCTTTTGGTTCTCTCTCTCGGAAGGGTGGGTGAAGTCTCTTGTACAATCCTGTCCCGTGGGTTACTAGGACCCCATCCCATCCCTACTCTGTCCTTTTAGCTTAGGTTAAGGATGCTCTCCTGACTGCAAAAAAATAAAATAAAAAATTCTTTTAGTATTAAGTCTTTTTCTCTACTTTTACTGTATGTCCCTACTGCTACCTCATGCGTGGGAAGAGAGGCTTTGGAACCTCTATAAATAACACCATTTAACGCTCGTAGGTCGTGAGAGACTGGGATGGAGGGGTCCCAGGCGTACGGGCTCGATGAATGGAGTGTGGCTAGTGCCCCGTTAAGCCCATTCCTAACGCGTAATGGTCTGACCAGCCCCCTGCGACTGTTCTTTGGTGACTAATTGATGGTGCTTGGCTGTACTGCTCTTAGGTGAGAGAGCTTTACTGCCTAGCTGGCTGCCAGGCCAGCGGAAAGTCTCGGACGTAGCCTCTGGGTCTGGTGGGATATCCCTTGAACACTGGATTCTAAGAATCTGGCCGCTTGTGAATGACTAGTAAGACTTAGTAAGGAGCTGCATCTCGCTGTCGCTCCTGGCGGGAAATCCGTGACGCCTGCGTCGCGAGTGTTTGTCAGTTGATAGCTGTGACATGTTTGGGACTGTCCGGCCCTGGGGAGACCCTTGGTCGGTGCAGCAGCAGCAGCGAGAGGTGATCTTCTGGAAGGGATGAACGTCACTTGCAAATAGGCGGATGCGGCTAGCGCGGGAAGAATTCACCCCCCCCTCCCCTCCTTTTTTATATACTGGTCAGAACGTTTTTGATAGTCTTCATTGCTAGAACGCTTTATCTTATTCAGTGTATTCAGAGTTCAAAAAATAAGTTACAATGACTGGACCGCAGAAACTGAAGGCTGAATGCGCGAGGTGCGGAGTAAATCAGTGGGTGACGAACTTCAAAGAAGCTTGCTTTGAAAAGATCAACCACTCCAGCATGTGCCGCTTTTGCGAACTCATGCAGTTTTACGAGAAGCTAGAAGAGAGGGTCCGGCCGCTCGAGTCGTCCAGATCGGCTGTTGGAGGTGCGGCGGTCGCTGACGCAGTTGCGCCCTCCACTCCGGAGTTTATTGATAGGATAGCCGCCCTGGAAAGGCGGTCCAGCGGCGGACTGGTCAGAGCTCGGGACCGCGGAGAAAGGGTAGAGATGCATCTGGGGTCTGGGGTGCAAAATTAGTCAGGAATCGCCAGCGACCAACGTGGAATGCTCGGAACCGCGACGCAAGGTGGAGGGAAGGGAGGGCGCAAAGAAGGGGCCGATAGAGAAGGGTGGGAAGGGGCCGATAAAGAAAAATGGTGCGAAGGGGCCTACTGATGGCCCAAAGAAACGGAAGGATGTAGCCGCCGGTCGGGGTGGGTCGGGTGGTGTAAGTGCGTCTATGGGTGGCGATGGGTATCGAAAGGTCTCGGCCAAGAAGGCTGCGAAGCGGAAGCCTGAGACCCCAGTTGCCCCTGTTAAGACCTCCAACCGCTTTAGTCTCATGTGCTCGAAGGAGGAAGACACCGTTTTGATTTGGGACTCTCAGATCAGGGGCCAGAAGTACTTTGCTTCTGCAAACCGGGACGGGAGGAAGGTAAGGTGCTTACCTGGGCGGGGAACGGCACACTTAAGGAAGGAGGTAGAGAAGCTGTGCGTAGCTAGTCGGAGGACTGCGATCGTTGTCCACGCTGGTGGCAACGACCTGTTCCTCAAAGGCGGTAGGATAGGTCTTACAGAAGGGATCATCACCGAGATCATGTCTCTTGCGGATGATCTAAAACTGAAGACAGACAGGGGAGTGTTGATGGGTATTTTACCGCGGATGAATGCCAGTGACCACGCGCTCAGTAAGGTCATTGGCATCAACGAGAGGGTGCAAGACTTGTGCGTTCCACTGGGCGTGAGGTTTGTTGACCCCTACGACGCGTTTCGGGTAGGTCGGACCTTTATCAGAGGGATGGTGTCCACCTCAATACCAACGGTAAGGGTGTGCTAGGCCCGCTGCTTGACCGGCACCTATACCGTATGGTGAGGTCAAGCCCGAGGATTGATGACGGCCCCCCATCGGGAAGAGATGATGATGAGCCGCTGGCGGATGTACCTTCAACTGAGGGATATGTCCATGTACAAGTGGGTGACCCGACAGCCCTGGCTGTTCGGGAAACGGGTCGTGCTAGGGGGCGGTCAGAATAGGGAAAGCTCCCTCCGTGCAGTGCTTTTTAATGCGAGGTCGATTAGGAATAAGTTTTGCGAGTTACGGGCGCTCTTAGCATTAGAATACCAGGATATCGTTGCTATCACAGAGTCCTGGATTCATACTGATCGTAGGGACTACGTTGGGGAGTTTCGAGATTCCCGGGTATAGAATGTTTCACAAAGACCGCACCGGTGGGGAGGGGGGAGGGGTACTAATATACGTGAGGGACACGTTAAGTCCGGTTGACTGCCAGTTCCGATCTGAACGTGGGAGGGACGAACTATAGATTAATCTTGGTGTTCAGACCTCCGCATCTCCTCCTCGAGGAGGATACAGCCCTGTACACCGAACTCCATAGCCTGCTAGGGGACAGGGTGTGTGTAGTTTTAGGAGACTTCAACTGTCGCGGCATAAAGTTGGAAGACAGGACTGCTGATGCCGAAGGGAGGAGGCTAGTTGACTTTGCTGATGAGAACTTCCTCACTCAGTGGGTCAATGGGCTTACACAAGGCGAAAGCGTTCTAGACTTAGTATTCACGACCGAAGACAACCTCGTCACTGGGCTCACCGTTGACGAATCGTTGGGCGGGAGTGATCAGGGCCTGATTAGGTTCTGTGTCTGCGTCCCTCGGGTGAAGCGTAGTGACTCTAAGAGTCAGTAAGTTCGATCTATGGTGGGCGGACTTTGTTGTCCTCCGGGATAGCGTAGGTGAGATGGGGTTAGAGGTCGGTGGCGATGTTGAGGAAGTGTGGAGTGCATTCCGGGACCAGTTTATGGTGCTGCAGTCTGCTGCCATACCCTCAAAACTGGTCACCCCAGCTTCAACGCAGCCTAAGTGGTTCAGTCGTGACATCGCTTCGGCTATCCGAAATAGGAAAGAAAGGAGGGTATAGGAGGGGGAAGGCCAATTGTTCCCTTGAGAACACTGAGGCGTATGTCCGCCTGTGCAGGGAAGTGAAGGCGAAGGTTAGGCTAGCGAAACGTAACGAAGAACTCAGGGTGGCAAGCCTCTGCAAGGGGAACCCTAAGGAGTTCTTCAGTTATGTTAATAGTAGAAAGCCCATTAGAAGCATGATAGGTCCGTTAAAGGACCTGAGCAGCGTTCTGCGGACCTCCGACGCGGACATCGCTAATGTGCTGAATGAGTACTTTGCTGGAGTGTTCACCAGGGAGGACACCCGCGTCATCCCCGAGCCAGGCGTTATGCGCGAAGGTGCTGGCCTGGATGGTGTTCGGTGTACCGCGACAGCCGTTGCCGATAGAATAGACAAACTGGACGCGTTTAAGGCTCCTGGGCCAGACTAGTTCCTCCCTAGAGTGTTGCAGGAGGTGCGCGACCAGGTGGCTCCCCACCTGGCTACAGTCTTCAACAAATCGTTGGAGACGGGCCAGGTGCCTGGTGACTGGAGGAAGCCAATGTGCACCCTATCTTTAAGAAAGGGGATCACGAAAGTCCAGGGAACTATTCGTCCCATTAGTCTCACTTCGGTTGTAGGTAAATTATTAGAGGGGATAATAGCGTATAGGATCGTTGACCATTTGGATTCCTACAAGCTGCTTGGGGACTCCCAACATGGGTTTAGACGGCATAGGTCGTGTCTCCCCAACTTGCTCGAGTTTTTCCACGTCATGTTGGGTGAGTATGATAAGAGTAGGGCGATTGATATACTTTATCTCGACTTTCAGAAAGTCTTTGATAAGGTACCTCACCGCCGGCTAATGGCCAAAGTGCGCGCGCTGGGTATCGGTGGGGAAGTAGGTAGGTGGATTGAAAACTGGCTGAAGAGTAGGCGGCAGAGGGTTGTAATTAAAGGGGCTAGCTCGGGTTGGGCCTCGGTCACTAGTGGGGTTCCTCAGGGTTCCGTTTTGGGACCACTGTTGTTTATCATTTACATAAATGATATCGACGGTAGCATCGTCAGTAGGATCGCCAAATTCGCTGATGACACGAAGCTTGGGGCCAATGTTGGAACGCCAGAGGCGATCGAGCAACTGCGTGCGGACCTACGTAGGATAGGAGAGTGGTCCGAAAAATGGCAAATGTCGTTTAACTTTGGTAAATGCAAGGTGATGCACATTGGCTACACCAATCCCAAGTCGAACTACTCCATATTGGGGAGTAATATCGAGGCGACTGATTTGGAAAAGGACTTGGGTGTACTAATTAGCAGCGACCCTAAGTTTACCAAACAGTGTAGAGGTGGAAAAGAAAGCCCAGAAGTTGTTGGGTTATATCAGGAGGGCATTTCGATTTCGGAACAAGGAGATTGTGCTCTCTCTTTACAATTTTCTGGTTCGACCGCACCTGGAGTATGCTGTGCAGTTCTGGTCGCCCACCCTCAGGAAAGATATTGAGAGGCTGGAGCGAGTGCAGGCGAGGGCCACAAAATTAATCCCTTCCGTTAGGCATATGGGCTACAATCGACGCTTACGCGCCCAGAACTTATTTTCGCCGGAAACTCGGAGGCTGCGCGGTCAACTCATCGAGGTTTTCAAGTTCTTAGGCGGGTTCAACAATGTCGATTTTAGAAGCATGTTTAGTTTAAATGATAACCCAACTCGCAACAATGGTTGGAAGTTAGATTTGAAACGGTTTAGACTAGTGTGTGTGGGAATTACGTTACATATAAGATCTGTGACACATGGAACAGGCTACCTTCAGAAGTTGTGAACAGTTCTTCTGTGGATCTGTTCAAGAAAAGGTTAGACCGAATCTTGCACACTATTTGAGAGTGACAGAATTTTTCCCTGGCACCCGTTGCTATTGGTACCTCCTCGGTATAGGCCGCAAAGCCTTTGGAGGTACTACTTTTCCTTGTAACTCCTTGTAACTCACTCTCTCTCTCAGGTTTTGTGAACAAGGTTTCCTCGGCAGGAATTTCGAATTGTGCTTATCGTCCTCCCCGTCCTTCTTTCCTTCCCTGTCCTCTCCGTCATGTGGTTACTGTTTACCAGTGAAAGTGTAGTATTTGAAGTTTACTACGAATGAATTTCTTCTCCATCAGGAGGGTCCTCACAGCGTGATCGGCGAGGAAGAGTTTTACGACGCAGTTGAGTCCGCCTTGGACAAGATGGAGGAAGAAGAGGAGTTCCGAGAGCGTCTTCGTCAGAAGCAGAGGAAGGGCCCGCAGCAGCCAGCCAACAAACATCCCCTCTGGCCGGAAGTAAGGACTAGCAACGTTTTTCGGGTTCAGTTTTGGTCGGGGAAATGGGTCTTCTTCCGAGGGGGTGGGTGCTTGGGACGGGTTACGCGCTGGTTTCAAAGACTCTGTTTTGCGTTCATTAGAATTGCTCGTCGAAAGGTCTATTTGTGATAGAGGTCCGGGTTTTTAATCCGAAGGTCGTGGGTTCGGGTCTCGGCTCCGACTAAAGCAGATTTTAACGATTAAGGTGTTTCCGCGGTTACTCCTCGGTGGGGTGGTGATGATTCGGATTCCACGTAAAGGTGTAGGTCCTACCGCTCCTCCCGCCCCCCTGTCACGTGACCTTTGCTGTTACGAAGGAAGTTAAAGATGATGAAAAGGATTCGATTCTAGTTTGGATTTTGAAATAATTTTTATATTTGAAAGGTTTTAAAGAAGTGCGTTTCACCTCGCACCAAAAGGTCACTATGTTTAGGGAAATATTCTCACACTGACACTGGCATCTTGGTCTGTAAAATATGGGCCTTTAGAATGCGTTATTTTTTGTATGCCTTTTAACTGAAGTTAAGTTAAGTTAACCTAAACTGGGCATAACGAATTTGAACTACTGAAGTTGAAGCGGGTGAAGGAAAATCAATGAGGAGGACAGTTCAACTGTGTGAATGTTCTCTCTATGGTCGAAGATTTCACTCACTCACCATCTTATGATGTTAGTGTGAGATGGTGTTCACACTGGCTTTCTCGTGGCTTGTCTGGAGAGGTGGGTGAAGAAGGGCGACGCATTCACAAAGCAATTTTTATTGTATCCAGTTGACCTTCGGTCACCGATGGCTGACTTATGAAACGTGAGGGCTTTAACCCTTCCGCTACGGGGGTCATAAACCGGGTCAGTTCCCCGGTATGGGGGTTTTCACCAAAAACTCGACCATACCAAATTAAATGATTTCGGCGTCAAAATGTAGCTAAACTCTTCTATTTTCATAATCTCAAATATTAATTCAATCGAAGCATTAGTATGGGCGTGAGGCGAGCGGGCGCGCATGCACCCGTAAGGCATTTTTGCGCTGTAGGACTGGTTGGTGGGTGCTTTTTATGGAAATGGTGAGGTAAATCGACAGAACACCCGCTACTGGTCTCAAAACAACCCTCACTGGTATACCTCTTCAAAGGAACAAGGTGCATCTCGGGTGATGGTATGGTGTGGCATTTGGAAGGATCGCATCATAGGCCCCCTCTTTTTCGATGAACATGTCACTGGAGGCACCTACCTACGTATGCTCAAGGAAGAAGCATTTCCCAGTGTCTTGAACGAAGAAGGAAATTTCCCAACATGGTTCCAGCAAAACGGCGCTCCTGCACATTACAGCACCTAAGTAAGGGAATACCTGTACCAACAATTCCCTGGTCATTGGATAGGACGTCGAGGGCCTGTGGAATGGCCAGCTAGAAGCCCAGATCTCACGCCACTAGATTTTTATCTCTGGGGCCACTTGAAAGCTCTGGTATACGCAGAGAAAATTAGGAGTGTTGAACATTTGGGGCAGCGCATTATTGGGGCATGTAACACCATTACTCCTGACATCATTCACTGTGTGCTTGCTGACTGGGTATCACGTCTGAATTTGTGTATTGAAAACAATGGTGGACATATTGAGCACGTTCTGTAAATAAAAGCTTTTGTTTTGCCTTTATTATTTTTCCTATGCTGCCGGACTTATGTCCGTTTCAAGATGGGAATGAACTCAGAATGGTCCCCTGAGGTTTTTTATGATACACACAGACCGTGCATGGAACAAGGAACTCTTCTGGGATAATTAAATCCACTATAGTCCGAATAAGTAATGGTAAATGGCAAATACCATAGTTTTTCTTTTTCATGATGCTAGCCCAACGCGGGCAACGGGTCACTCGCAAAGAGGTCCCATAAATATAGCTTCCCTCACCAGCTATCTGCAAAGCAGACAGGATCCAGAAAAACTATGGTATTTGCCATTTACCATTACTTATTCGGACTATAGTGGATTTAATTATCCCAGAAGAGTTCCTTGTTCCATGCACGGTCTGTGTGTGTCACAAAAAATCTCAGGGGACCATTCTGAGTTCATTCCCATATATATATATATATATTAGTGTGGACCAAAAAAATGAAGGTTTAAAAATCTTTGTTCCACATGAGTAATGTTATTCCTTTTGCTTACCTTAATCAAATTACAAAATTTGAAACCTCTACGTCAAGTTTTAGCGGTCCCGAGAAAATTGCACTTTTCCTTTTAATGCTGAAAAAATTAGTTTTTCCTCATTTTCATAAGTTCTGCTTTATTTTTTGTTGGAAATTCTTTACGATTCTTGAAAACTGTTTTGAGCAGGTATTGTTTGTCCTCTTCTTTAGTTGTCACTGCTTGATTAAATTTTTCAATCAATGCAACACCCCGCTCAGCTGTGTCATTTGTCACTCTAAGGGCACGAACTCTAGCACAGCCTCTTTGGTACTCAGGATCTATTCCCCATGTTGATGCAGAATTTTCAGTGAAGAGAGAATTGAGATGTAGAGCATCAAAAAGAGATTTAGTCCTTGAAGTAACAAAATCAGAAATCCTTTTTTCTTTAAAAGAAGCTAGGGTTACCTTTGCTTCTAAACGTTTTAGTCCCTTATTTCTTGGAGGCATTTTGATATTATTTCGCATTTGCTCCTTTTCTTCAAGGGATATGCTTTTGTCAAAGAAGCTTAATCCAACAAGTGTTTCCGAGAGGTACCACAGATGTCGTTTAATGGCATTTTGGGCTTGCTTGATAACATTTGATATCAAAGAATTTTCCTCCATTATTGCAAGATCTTGCAAAAATTTAAGATCAACATTTGGGGCTTCCTCTGGTTGAGAAGCTTTTGCCCAAGATTTTGCGTATACCAATGCAACAAATAAACAAATTTCTGTTATTGCATCAAGTTCTTTTTTAGTCATCTTAAATTGATTTTGGAGAAGAAAAAGCTTAAATGCATAAATTCCTTTTGCCATCCATCTTGCATGATGGTACGCTCCAGGTCTCTTCAAGGGAGTATTAGAAATGCTTTCTTCTCCAAAAAACAAGAGAACAAGTTGAAAAAATTCTTTATAATCATCTCTTGGCTGTTTAGAGTTGAGTGCCTCCTGCATCTCGATTGGAAAGATTCATTCTATCATAGGCTGCTACAACATTTTTGTCAATAGGCTTTGACTTTTTAGGAGCCAACATTTTCTTTTTAAATTGCTCTTCAGAGGGACCTTGAAAATTCATTTCAAGGTTGTCGTCATTAGTTGATGATGATGATGACGATGTGAAATCATCTCTATTGGCAGGCAAGAATGATCTTTTAGATCGCTTCTGCTCTTTGAGGGCTCTTTCACACTCTAATTCTTCACGATGAAGCCTTCTTTTCTCTCTTTTTGCAAGAATTTGGTCTACTGTACCCATGCTACTTTGTGTAGGATCTTCTTGCTGGCTTAAGTAGAAAAGCTTGTCTTCTTCATTTGACATCATCAAAAGGGCATTAGAGTGACCAATATCAAGAATTTCAGCCTTAATTTCATCTTTAAACATAGCTTCTTCAATACGGCATTTTTCCTCGGGCCTTTTTCTGTTTTTCATCAATTTATCATAACAGCTTATTAAAGAGTCAATCTTTCGGATGGCACTGTCTCTACGCATTGTGGGAATCCTGGCTTTCTCCCAGTAGGTCATCACTTCATCTAAGCAAAGATTAATGGATCTTCTTCGTCCCAATTTTTCCTCTTTTTGATGGAAGAAATATTTTTGCAAAACTTGCAGTTTTGTAGGTAAGCGGCAACAAAGTATATCTTTATATAAATGGCCAATGAGCCAAACTTTAGTTTTAGAACGAGTAGCCATTTTTAGTTTAAAAAATTAAATTTCTGAAATAGTAAAATAAACCAGTTAAATTAGGAGATAAAAAGGATAACAAAGGTTCAAGCCAATTAGGCAAAGCCTTTAATTTAGAGTTGACCAATTAAGGATAATATATTTTATCCAAAATTTTTTTTTCCTTATTAATAATTTTCTCTGAAATAATGATCTAAGATTGTTTTTGTACTCTATTAACACCAAAAATTTCTTAAATAAGAAATTTTTTCATAAGTTGCAACTCAAGAGTTGAGTTGATCATTGATGTTCTAAGCGCGCCTATTCATTGGAAAATTTTTATAAGTCATTAAATCTCGGGACCCCTAAATATTCTCATATTTGACCAAAATTTTGCTGACATGTCTATCTGGTCCAAAGGAACAAGGGCATTAATGTGGAACAAAGATTTCTTCAACTTTATAATTTACCCCCCATTTTGGTCCACACTAATATATATATATATATATATATATATATATTAGTGATGTAGGTCACATCCGCACATTTTATCGCATCCGCATCCGCACTTTGGACTGCGGATGTGGACCGTTGAGATAAAACGTCATTAATAAGCGGAAATTATCAAATTCTACTATATTAATAGAACTAGTTCATTGTGCGCAAAAGTGATGCAAGCGACAAGACGAGAGGCTGTTCTTGTATGAAGTTACTCTCTTGCAACCTACTTAGATCCACGTTACAAAGCTAAGTTATTTTCACCTAGTACATTAGAACGAGTTAAATCATCACTTGGCAAAGCAGTTGAAGAGCTTCAATCTCTTGAATCTGTCGCTTCGCCACCCACCAAAAGAATAAAAGTTTCAGTGACAGAACCAACACCTTCAACAAGCAAATCTATCACAGAATCTGTCTCTCAGTTTCTTGAGTCAAGCAGCAATGACGAGACCTACGCGATGTCAAAAGATGTAGTAAAAATGATCGAGAGCTATCACCAAGAAAAACGCCTGGCTGCATGTGACAATCCTATTAGTTGGTGGAAAAATACGCAGAATATCTATCCATACTTGAGTAAACTTGCAAGGAAACATTTAGCCTGTCCTCCAACAAACGTACCAAGCGAGAGATTATTTAGCAGTGCTGGATTAATATATGATGAAAAGAGAAACAGACTGGCAGCAGAAAAGGCAGAAAAATTAATGTTCCTTAAGCATAACCTTCCTATAATTAAGTTTGAACATTAAACGATGAACATCTTAGTTTACTTTATTTTAATTACTCATTTATAAATATGCCTAATAAAACTTTAAACTTAATATAAATAGTTATCAAGCTAATTAAAGATCTCTTTCTATAAGGGTGGAGGTTGGGGAAAGAGGTCGGTGGGGGTGCATTTGAGTTGGGTTCACGTCCCGCATCCTGGTAACACAATTATGGTTTCTAATTGTGGCTGAAACTCAACAAAATATAACGAATTTATTTGCAGACGAATTCACTGATTGATTTCTATATTAGTTAGATGCTTGATATTATTTTATATGTTCAGAGAAAAGTACAGCAATTATTGTACAATTAATCAATTATACTACATTATAGCTACAGCTCTCTATATAATAACTTATTATATACGTTAAACACAACAAATCTCGAATATATCCTAAAAAATAACGAAAATGTAGACATCCGCATCCGCATCCGCGGATGTGAAAAAAAATGACATCCGCTACATCACTAATATATATATATATATATATATATATATATATTATATATATATATATATATATAAAGCAGAAGGCCACAGACAAGAAGGAAAGAAACATCCATCATGTTGGAGAGGGACTATATTTTGTACAATGCAACGTTTCAAGCACAAACTATGCTCATCTTCAGGCAAAAAATTCTAAAAAGTTAAAAACAGAATATTAAAAACCATAATGACAAATATAAAATACAAAATAATGTAACAAAATAATGTAACCGAGCGTATAATTTATGTTCTAATTATCAGTCTTTGCATAATGAATTTGTTTTTTTAAG
Source organism: Bathynomus jamesi (assembly GCA_023014485.1). Lineage (NCBI taxonomy): Eukaryota > Metazoa > Arthropoda > Malacostraca > Isopoda > Cirolanidae > Bathynomus > Bathynomus jamesi. Next base: position 1,370,367 of record JAJOZX010000315.1, on the reverse strand, counting down.
AAAATATTTTGTGAATAATGGTTATCCTTTGCAGATCGTAGAAAACGCTATCAATAGATTTTTAGCTAACATTTATAAACCAAAAATGTCTAATTTTAATGTTCCTAAAGATGTATATTATCTTGTACTCCCAGAAATGGGATATCTGAATTCATATTGCCGCAATAACCTTATGCCACTTCTTAGTAAATTTTATTGTCAAATAGATTTTAAACTAGTATTTGTTAACCGTCGTTCTATTGGCTCATTTTTTAATGTAAAAGACCGTGTATCGGATGCTCTGCGCAGTGCTGTTGTATATGAATTCAAGTGTCCCCGATGTGATCGGAGCTATATTGGTAGCACTGTGCGGAGCCTCGAGTCGCGTTTCTGTGCCCACATGGGCATAAGCCATAGAACTAACAAACCACTGAGAACTAAAGAAGCTTCAGCTATACGAAGCCATGTTATTCAATGCAAAGTGGATATAACTTTAGCTAATTTTAACATTTTAGATTCCGCTCCGTGTGAGCAAACTTTAAGACTTTTAGAATCATTATATATTAAAACTCTCTCCCTTTCGTTCAATTCTGATAATTCATCCGTTCCCCTCCGTCTTAACTGAACATTTTTAACAACCAACCTCTGCTTGTTTTTAGATGCTTCTGTTTGTATTAGTTTTGCCTCGGAATCTGTGCTACTTAGACTTAAGGTGTTCTTTTTAGTGTGTGACTTTCATTTTTAGTGTTTTAAAAGCTTGTGAATTTTTAGTTTGGGTTTTTCCCTGCATTATTTTGTATTTTATATTTGTCATTATGGTTTTTAATATTCTGTTTTTAACTTTTTAGAATTTTTTGCCTGAAGATGAGCATAGTTTGTGCGTGAAACGTTGCATTGTACAAAATATAGTCTCTCTCCAACATGATGGATGTTTCTTTCCTTCTTGTCTGTGGCTTTCTGCTTAAATTGAAGCTTGCCAGAAGCGGCCTTCACCAATAAATAAATACAGTATATATATATATATGTATATATATATATACACACACACAGTATGTATATATATATATATATATATATATATATATGAAAATTAGACGAAAGCGCTTGAGCACCGTTTTGTGTTTCCTTTCATTCGTGGTTTTATTCATCATATATCGGGTGGTCCGAAAAAAATGACGCATTTTTTAAAAATTAATATCTCAGTAACCCCCTTCCTTATCATGACAATTTTTATAGGCAAGATACTTTCAAACTTCTTTTTTTGAATGCAAGAAACGGAATTCTGATATCTTTTATAGTTTTCTCGCAATTAACAAAAGTAACAACATGGGTCAAAAAAACAAAAATCGCAATATAATATCCGTTTTTTATACGATATCATTTTTATACGATATCATGCGATATTTTTGCAAGTTATTACAAAACTCTACAGGAATGAACAAGTCAAATTGTGGATATTTTTATTTTTTAACAATTCGTCACTCGTCAGTACCCTTAATGATGTTGTCAGAGGAAGATCGTATTCTCATTAAAAATTGTTACTGTGAAAAAGGATGGAAGACTGGAAGGTTATTGCAAGAGTTTCCCGGCAAAAAGTGGAAAAGGCGTGCAGTGGAAAGACTCTTAAAGAAGATTCGCGAATCGGGAAGTACTGCCAGAAAACCAGGAAGCGGTAGTTCTAAAACAGCTTCGGTTCCAGAAAATGTGGATTACATCAACGATAAAATCTGCTCTCAAGAAGATAAACCAGGAAGTCATTTGTCACAAAGAACAATTGCTAAACATTTGAATATTGGAAAGACTTCTGTACACCGAATAATTAAAGCACAAAAACTAAAAGCCTTCAAAAGAATAGTATCTTCTAGAAAAAGTGATACTATTAAGGATAAAAGAAAAACAAGGTGCAGAAAGTTACTTGATAATTTCTCTGTCGTTGATATTAAAAAGATAGTCTTCACGGATGAAAAAGATTTCACTAGAAATTCCGCGAAACCGTCAAAATGATGTCTACGGGCGTGGTAAAAAGTGTGACATTTCAATAAACAGATTGTATCATGAAACGTCAAGATTCTCCAAAAAGGTTATGATATCTGCAGGGGTCTCTTGGAATGGCAAGACAGATGTTCATTTTATTGAAACTGAAAAGACAAAGGTGAATTCTGCAAATTACATTGAACTTTTAAGAACAAAATTGTTGCCGGATTGTCGTCGCCTGTATCAAGAAAATGATTTCATATTTCAACAAGATGGAGCACCGTCGCATACAAGCTACGCCACACAGTCGTTTCTGATTAGCAATACACCAAAATTAATAACGAAAAATGAGTGGCCACCACAAAGCCCAGATTGTAATCCTATGGACTACTGAATTTGGGAGTTACTAAAAGAGAAGGTTTACCGAGGTCGACGAGAAAAATTCACCGAATCAGAATTAAAAAGTAAAATACTTGAATCTTGGCAAGAAATTAGCATTAATGAAGTAAGAAGTATTATTTTTGTGTGGAAGAAAAGACTTAGATTAGTGTGTCAACAGAGTGGTGGTCCAATCGATCATTTACTGTAAATTAATTAGTTAAATTTCTGATTAAATTTTTCCTTTCTCATGATATTCGTTTTTTTTTACCCATGTTGTTACTTTTGTTAATTGCGAGAAAACTATAAAAGATATCAGAATTCCGTTTCTTGCATTCAAAAAAAGAAGTTTGAAAGTATCTTGCATATAAAAATTGTCATGATAAGGAAGGGGGTTACTGAGATATTAATTTTTAAAAAATGCGTCATTTTTTTCGGACCACCCGATATATATAAGCACACCGGACAAAAAATTAGTCACCCCTAATAGCACCGATAGTAGGAAGTTCAAGGTCACACAGAGGGCGCTGATGTAGCGTTGGTAAGTGATAAGTAGCGGTGACGTAGCACACAGGATCAGATCTGTTTCGTGAGGTGGTGAAGAACAAAGTGTGTGTTGGATATAGTCTGCAAAATGGGTCGTGAGGCAGACGTTACTCAGTGGCAAAAAGGAAAAATCGTGTTTGGCAGAGCCCACGGACACAAAATGTCTGAAGTAGCCCAATTTGTTGGTGTGTCAACGCGTACTGTCCAGCGAGTTTACAAAGAGTGGTGTAGTTCGCAATCAACTGACAATCGACGGCGTAACTGTGGCCGGAAAACAATTCTCGACAATAGGGACCGCCGCCATGTTTCTCGTCTAGTAACTGCAAATCGTTTTCAAACCAGAGAACAATTGCTCCAAGAAACCAATGAGGTTCTCCAGCGACCAATTTCCGAACGGACATTGCGACGAGAACTGCATGCGATGGACATCTGGAGCAGGGTACCACGGAAGAGGCCGCTGTTAACAGCAAGTCACAAATTGGCACGTTATAAATGGGCTCAGAGGCACAAAAACTGGACTGCGGCAGATTGGAAACGTGTAATTTGGTCCGATGAGTCCCGTTTTTGTTTGTTCTCCAATGATGGGAGGCGACGAGTACATCGCAGGTCCAATGAAGCCTTTAATCCTGAATGCGTCGAAGGTGTTCAGGCTGGAGGTGGTTCCGTGATGTTCTGGGGATGTTTTTCGTACCACGAAATGGGCCCTCTCGTTCCAGTGACGATGAATTTGAACCAGCAGGCGTACCTCCGCATACTAAATGATGAATTGGTCTCTGCCTCGCCGGATTCGTGCGGTTAAGGCCAGAGGCGCCGTCACACGTTATTAGGTACATTCTGAGAGGGGTGACTAATTTTTTGTCCGGTGTGCTTATATATATATATATATATATATATATATATATATATATATTATAGGCTTCAACGTCCGGAGCGTGCTCGTCGCGAAGCTGCCAGAGAGACGACCCCGAGGAGGATGGGCGACCTTCAGCACCAGTCGACCTTGGGGAGCCACTCTGCAAATCCGGACATCTCCCCTGCCCCATGTTTCGGGGGGCGCGGCCTCAGGCCGTCCCCCGGTCCCTGGACCGGGTTTCATGGGTCTCAACCCAACTACCTCTCTCTCTCTCCCTCCCTACACGCAACACTATCCTCTCATTTCCGTTTTTCTAGCTCATGGGAATGATGTCCCGGCCATCATCTCCCTTCTCCTCCTACTAGCCGGTGACATTGAACCCAACCCCGGACCCCACACCTACACATGCCCTACCTGCCAACATCAAATCAGGCGAACTCAATGGTCAGTCCGTTGCTGTCAATGCTCGGAATGGCTACACCTCTCCTGCACATCACTACCCTCAGTACAATTCCACACATAGTCCAGGCAATCTAGAGCAAAAATAGCTTCAACCTGGGCAAAATTGCTTCAGAAGCTTTCTAAACTGTTTCCAGCTCAGGAACCATTGCAGAATAACATCCAAAATCCGACAAAATTGGACCCCGGGAACACCCCCAAAAATTAAATTCAAAATGGCGGACTGGCAGTTTCCTACGAAATACAATAAATTTTAATTTCGCTTTGTAGAGAGAGTTATGACGTTTTTCTTGATCAGTAAAATGTTTTAAAACACATTTTCGTTTCTAAATTAACCTATATGACACTAAAAATTGTATTAGGCGGCTAGTATTAAACTATGACGTCACGTAATGTAAATAAAATATACTGTATGGAGTGTATGTGAGAATGGACATTGCTACATCTTTATAAACTTATATTATATACAACTCTTTAATACCTACTACCCACTATCAAATCTGCGTATTTGTGCTTGTCATTTTCTTTAAAACTGTTATTATGTACTCCTTTTAAATACTGCAACACAGTTTATTAATTTGTGTTTTCTGTTTCAGACTGACTCGGTGTACGGCTGACTCGGTGTGCGTCCGCCTTCAAGAATGCAGACCCCTGAAGAATTGTGCGTGATTTGTAAGGAGAAATTGGACAGCGGACAGGAAGTGGTTCACATCTCGCAAAAAGGAGCAGATGGTATAAATGCATCCAGCCGCAGCCGTGGAAGCGATGTTGTTGCAACAGCTGGAATAAGTGTTCACGTTGTATGTAGGAAAAGGTTTACGGATAAAAAGACCATTGAAATAAAGAAGCGACAGACCGCAGCCGAGGCAATACCAAGGAAAAGTGCTCGTTTTCATGAATACGCATTTTCCAGTGCTACTCACTGTTTGTTTTGTGATACCTTTGTGGACTTTTTTTCCAAACACAAACCAAAATCAGAGCATGTCAAAATAAGAACTACAGAGTTCTCCGAAACCATAAAAAGGTGCTGTGAAAGCCGCTGCGATGAATGGTCGTTTAATGTAAAAGGCCGTCTGGAGTATTATCTTCGTGATCTTCCTGCTGCAGATTGTGTCTACCATCACACCTGCAGCATAAATTTTCGAAGTGGAAAAAACATTCCTCTCGCATACTCCTCCGACGATCATGATTCGAAGAAAGGGAGACCAACTAATGAAGAGCAACACCAAGCATTCCTTCAGACCTGTGCTTACCTGCAAGAGAATGATGATGAACAACTGTTGATTGGAGACCTAATTTCCAAAATGGAGGAATATCTTCAAGGAAGTCAGAGCTCTGTCTACGAACGCAGGCACATGAAGAGAAAGCTTTTAGAACGTTACGGAGACAAGATCATAATATCAGGTGAAAGTGGGAAGGCAGATGTAGTAACACTACGAGACAGCTAATGAAATTCTTATAGATTATCACAAAAGTCGAAAGAATGTGATATAGATATAGAGCTACAGAAGATTTACCTAGTAGAAGCTGCTGCAAAAATAATCAGAAGTGATATCAAGTCTGTCGACTCGCCTAGAAAGATGTGTATCCATCTCCAAATGACATCACTGCAGAAAGTGCTCTTGATTACATTCCCAACAGTCTGAAATTGCTATTATCAAAAGCATTTGCGGGACAGGATGCTTCAAGAAAAATAGGTGCAATTGGGCAGAGCATTATGCAAGCAACCCGTCCTAGAGGATTACTATGTCCACTACAGATCGGTTTGTCGGTTCAGCTACACCACAACTTTAGGTCAAGGTACCTTATTGACGTTCTCCATTAGCTGGGTTACTGTTCGTCGTATGCAGAAGTAACAAGATTCGAAAGAAACGCGGCGCTGGCAAGTGGGTCTGGCTCTTTTACTGTTGATGAAACACTGCAGTCCTTCTAGCAGCAGATAACGTCGATCATGATGTCTGCACTTTGGATGGGAAGAATACCTTTCATGGAATGGGTATGATTGCCGCAATAACTCCGAAGATCAAGATCCACCCTTCTATTCACAGGCGTAATGTTGGTGACAATGACATTAAGAAGATTGCAACCGTTGACATTAGGGAATATAGACACGCGAGAAGCATGTTGAGGGACATCTCATTCCGCGAACTTCCAGTACCCACTGCCACCATAAGTCGACTTAGTCTTCTCTGGCAGATATCTTCAGCAGAAAGATCAGGTCCAAGTTGGTCCGGAACAATGCAGGCAATTCACGGTGGATCAAGTGTCTCACATCCAGGTGTGGCGTCGATCACGTTCCTTCCCATCATAGATATGTCGCCAACTGACATGACCTGCATATTTTCGACATTACTATATTTGAGCAAGATAGCACGCGATCAAAAAGTCCCATGCATTATTACCTTTGATCAGCCTTTGTTCTGGAAAGCTTCCCAAATCATCAATGAACAGAGAGACCTGCAGGACAGTTTTAATGCTGGGATCATTTCACACACTGATGAATCTTTTGGGAGCAGTCGGTACTCTTATGAATGGTTCAGGATTGTCTGAAGTACTTCAAGAAATATACGGACCAAATGCCGTGCAACACATGATGTCTGGAAAAGCTGTTTCAAGAGCGATACGTGGTCATATGATGATAGATGCAGCTCTTAGTACCTTACTAGTCGCAGACGTTTTCCCTCGTAATGAAGATGGAACTCCTCATGACCTCCATAAGGAAGCTTGTGACCTGCTCGACGATGTTATGACCGCCAAACAATCAGTTGAGGATGTGGAATCTTCGAATGCATTGTCTCAGATTGCTACCACTTTGGATGCGAAGAAAACTGACCTACAATCTACTTCGCAAACAAGTCAACTCTGGTTGGAATATCAGCGAATGATCAACATTGCACGTTCCTTGATAACAGCAGACAAAACCGGCTCGTGGGATTTGCACTTGCAAGCTATGCTGGAGACCATCCCCATAATTGCAGCAGCCGGACATCACAATTACCTGAAATCGATATACCTGTACCTGCAGAAAATGTTAAGTTTGCCTTCTGAAAATCCAGCCGTTAACAAAATGTTCCAGGAAGGTAAGTTTGTGGTAAGAAGAAGCGACAGATTATGGGCCGGACTCGGCACAGACCTGGTGATAGAACAAGTACTAATGCGTTCCCTGAAAAGCAGAGGCGGACTGACACGCGGAAGTGGATTTACAGACATCCAAAGGACAACGTGGCTCTTTTCTATGCCTCTGTGTTCCACTTATAACAGCAATGCAGGAATACACCAGAGTTTTGTTGGAAAGTAGTGAACAGCACAAGGAAATGAGGGGAAGTAGACAAATCAGGGACAGTAATGACATGAAGAAAGTACTTGAACGTCTGGAATCCTTATCCCCATTCCATTCTACCTCGGGTCTCTGCAACATTGTAACAGGGCTAACTGCTGATCCTGGAGTTAACGTTCATCAATTGCATTCAATCGGTACGAACATTGTCGTAAAAATGATTGGGAAACAAGCCTTTACATATTCTGCCAAAAGATCTGACAAAGTGAAAACACTAGGATCTGCTTCTGCCGTTGTGATCACTGATGCTTGAGATATAGAAGTAGATCCTGCACTACTGTTTCAGAGAATGATGACTGTTGCCACTGGCGGAGACATGAATCTTGAAGATGTCATGTGTTACGAACTGTGTGCATATCCTCCTGCATTGTTCGAATCACGAAGTATCTTGAGGAAACCCGATAAGTCTCAGCTAGCTCATGCAATAATCAAATACACTGACACTTTACGCATGGAAGTAGTTCAAGAAATTCAGTGCACAGACCAGTACGTATTGGATGGTGGATCTCTACTACATCGTGTTTCCTGGCGTCAAGATGAAACATATGACAGCATCGCCAACTCATATGCCGATTTCACTCTGAAAACATATGGAAAAGCAATCATTGTTTTTGATGGCTACAGCAGCTCTCCTACGATCAAGGACATGACCCACAGAAGACGCAGCACCAAGACAAGCAGAAATGTGAATCTCAGTCCAAGCATGAAGTTTGTTGGCCAGAAGGAACACTTCTTGGCTAATGAAAACAACAAGCAAGCATTTATTTCCCTCGTAGGTGAGATGTTGAAGAAGCACGGGTGTACTGTTCACAACGCAGATGGGGATGCTGATGTGGACATCGTTCGTGCAGCAGTTTCCTCATCAGAAAATGCAACTACAACAGTAATAGGGGAAGACACCGACTTGCTGATTCTCCTTCTGTACCATGCCAAGGACAGTGGTTTCAAGTTGTACTATCGCAGCGATATAAGACGGGGACCATCTCCTAATCCTGTGTATGATATTCTCAGCATTCAATCATTGTTAGGCAATGACATCTGCAAGTATCTTCTGATTGTTGCCAACACTCTGACATTGAAGCCGCTGGAAGAAAGGCAATGCTTCTGTTGTATGGCTGCAAAACACTTGAATCCACTAACGCACTACGTCATCGAATGTTAGTTGAAAAGGTAGCTACAGCTAAATCTTTTGTTACACCCAAACGTTTGCCACCTACCGATGCGTCCACAAAGTACCACAGCTTTCGCACATACTTTCAAATACTAATCTGGAAGTCTACAGAAGAGAAGATCGATGCAGAACAGTGGGGTTGGTATGTAAAGAATAATTCCTACTACCCTACAGCCTGCGACAAGCCACCAGCTCCAAATTATCTACTCAACATGATCCGCTGCTCCTGCAAGACGAAATGTGCTACTTCAAGATGTGGATGCAAGCGTAATGGAATGCCCTGTTCAGCCGCTTGTGGCGAGTGCCAAATCAGTGGTTGCGATAACAACCCAAGTACCGGTAATCTATCCGATGATAGTGATGAAGAGGATTAATTTCTATGTTTGTGACCAGGTATCACTTCTTCTGTAATGAACATAACTTGAAACTGGGAAAAAAATAATTGTTGTATTATTGATTATAAAAATCTGTAAAAAGCTATATAACATTATATTTGCGTAATAACTGGTTGTGTTGTATATTGTTGAATTATTTAAAACATTACAACTGAAAGAAAAAGCATCAAATGTATCTCCATAAATAAAAGCGTAAATTATATATTTTTTTTTTTTCGTAGGAAACATCCAGTCCGCCATTTTGAATTTAATTTTTGGGGGTGTTCCCGGGGTCCAATTTTGTCGGATTTTGGATATGTTATTCGGCAATGGTTCCTGAGCTGGAAACAGTTTAGAAAGCTTCTGAAGCAATTTTGCCCAGGTCTAACTACAAATTGCCTGGACTAACACCCCAATGGGCATGCCAGCACTGTCTAGCTAACCCTCAACGCAACCAACCACACATACCTCACCCCAAAAACACACTAAACATTTTACAAATAAACATTAATGGCATCAAAAACAAACACCAGGAACTCAACTCTCTCCTCCACACATACAATATACATATAGCACTTATCCAAGAAACTAAACTCTCACCAGACACCAGGCTCCCAGCCTTCAACAATTACTCAACATTAAGACAGGACACTATCCCCACAGAACATGGGCTTATCACACTCATCCATAAAGACATCCCATACACAAATGTAACGCAGCACACACACGCCCTCCTCAATAATGACCCTACCCTAAAAATCCAGACAATCAAAATCAAATCCTCCACTTTTCACATTTCAAACATATACATACCCCCCCCCCCCTACCTCTGCTCACTGCCCCCCCTGCAACCACTTACACAATACGAGAACCACATCGTGGGAGGCGACTTCAATGCTCATCACCCGACATGGCTCTCCTCTCACATACCAGACGCTCGTGGCACGCTACTCCTAGATGATCTTCATACATACAACATCCTCAACAATAGGAACCAACCCACACGCAAACCCTTGCAACACAACCAACAACACACCTCCCCAGACATTACCTTCTGCTCACCATCCCTACACACACGCACAACATGGCAGACATTACACCACCTCCCCTCCGATCACCTCCCAATACTAATCACCTATCAACACACACACACCCCATAATAATCCCAATAATAGAAAAATCCTCAAAAACATACGGAAACTCTCGGCCGACCCACAACAACCACTTCCATTTACACCCCAAGGCACAGCTGCAGCCATAAAATCCCTCAAAAACTCTCATGCCGAAGGCCCAGACCACATTTCAAACATTCATCTCAAACACCTTGGTCCAATTGCTATTGCAGCCCTCACAAACATATTCAATTACTCCTGGCTTCACAATATCATACCCTCTACCTGGAAGCTGGCACACATCATCCCGATACTGAAACCCAATAAACCCCCCAACCTACCTGCTTCATACCGGCCAATCTCCCTTCTCTCAACCATTTCCAAAGTCCTCGAAAAACTGATATTAAGACGCATACAACCACACATTACATTTTCACAAACCCAACACGGCTTCAGGTCCGCCCACTCCACCACAACGCTTCTTACAAACCTAACCCAACACATCTTAGATGGCTTCAACCAACTATCCCCCCCCCTGCCCGCACAGTCCTTGTTGCCATCGACATCAACAAAGCTTTCGACACTGTCCCACGCCACATTCTTGCACAAAAGATTATTGATCTCGACATCCCCACCAATGACAAGAAATGGCTTACTAATCTCATTGCAGGCCGACTTGGCAAAGTCATACACAAACAACACTCATCCAAAACCTACAGACTATACAATGGCGTCCCACAGGGCTCCATACTCTCTCCAATCCTCTTCAACCTTTTCATGCACGACCTCCCACAACCTCTCTCCCCCCATGTCCACGTCTCCTCCTATGCAGATGACCTGACCATAACAGCACAACACCATAACCGTAACACCGCCACACGCCTGATCCAGCAGTACATTACCAATCTGGAACTCTGGCTGACTAACAATAGGATGTCAGCATCCCCTCAAAAATCCTCCATCACCCTCCTAACCTCAGACCGCCACGAATCCCAAGCACACCCGAGAGTCACCCTCATGGGACATCCCCTACCTCTAACAAAACCCCAACAATCCTTGGCCTCACCCTAGACACACACACGTCCTTTTCCCCTCACATATCAAACATTTGCTCCAAAGCAACAAAAAAACTCAACGCTCTCAGAACACTCACCTCCACAACATTCGGTCAACAGAAGGAATCCCTCAGTATCCTATACAAACAGTTTGTACGTACTACCCTAACTTACGCTGCCCCCGCCTGGTCCCCGTCCATCTCCCACACAAACCAGAAAAAGATACAGACCACACAAAACAGAGGTCTCAGAAGCATTACTGGCTGCCTCCGAACCACACCCATCCCACATCTACATGCAGATACGAAAATACTCCCCATCGAACACCACATGAACATGACAGGGACTCAATTCTTCTCCAGAGCACTGGCCCCAGACCACCCCTGTCACCATCTCACATTACACAATCCCCCACCCCGCAACAAAAAACGTACTCCTGCTGCTCACTATTCACAGCTACTGAACAATATCCCCCCCCCCCCCTCCCCTAAACATCAACCCCATTAAACATCTCCACACAGAATTCACCCGGAAATACCTACTCGACCAACCACACAACACTGTCCTTCACGATACTCTCCCTGTAGTCCATCAGAGCGAACAAACCCTCCCAAGGAAAACAAGAGTTACTCTGGCCAGGCTCCGTTCAGGCCACCACCCCTCCCTCCAACAATACAGACACAGACCTCACCTAGCTGATACCTCCACCTGTCAAAAATGCTACCTCCACCCTGAGGACACAGAACACCTACTCTTACACTGCCACACTCTCTCTCAACAAAGACACAACTCCAACATTACCTCTCTACGAGACCTATGGACCCGTCCCACGGTGGTCGCGGGATACCTGAGCGCCGCCGGGTTCGCATAAGAGAACCCGGGGGCTACGAAGTAAGTATATATATATATATATATTTTTTTTTTAAGTTCGGGAAGAACCGATTCGCCTCTATTTAAAAGGGCATATCTCGGCGGAAAAACAAAGAAAAAGTGAGAGGAAAGACAGAGGAAAAAGAAAGGGTAGAGGGGACAGTCGAAGTGGAAAAAGACCAAAGGATGACAAGGACTGCAGGGTCGAGCCCCATCATCCTTGGGTGCTTGGGCCGGGAGGGCGCACGTGAAACCTCCAGGAACAAGCACGTACAAACGAGCACAAAGAGCACTCAAGAGTACGAGCTTAGAACCCCCTTGCGGGGATATATATATATATATATATATATATATGAAAATAGTCTTATTACATTTGCAAGGACTATCCCAGGTTAAGATTGCAAAACAAATGAAATGCTCAAGATGTGCAGTACAGACAACGTTAAAAAGGTACAAGGAAACCAAGTCTTACAAGAATAGGGCAGGGCAAGGTAGGAAAAGGTCAACAACGGCCCGAGAAGACCGGCTGCTGAAAAGAATTAGCCTGACAGATCGTAAGAAATCATCCTCGAACATCGCTGCAGCCTTTCAGTCAACAACTGGGAAGTCCATCTCCAGTCGTACCGCTGGAAGAAGGCTTGCAGAAAAATCGGCCCACTTGGAATATCGCGAAAAGCACAAAAATGGGCAAGCTTCTGTTTATAAAAGTTTTAAAATTCGAAAATATAGTCTGAGGTAACTAAATAACGAGACAAAACAACGTCATCTGCGAACACACTAGCTGTAACGAATTTTCGACTTCTTTTAAGAATTCGACAGTGACATTCAGTTGCTCTTAGACTGCTAGTGCCACTTTTTTCTTCTATTAGTGGGAGTAGGCATTTGTGTTTAGTAACAGATAGGCTTCTAATTCTTTTTGGTTTCAGAATTGGACATTTACAATGGATTTGAGTGCCGTGAACATTGCAAGAGTCGTCGCCCTAATTGAAGATGGTCGGAGCCAGCGTTACGTCGCCGATGCACTGGGAATTCCAAGAACAATGGTTCGACGTGTTTACCAACGTTATGTGGAGACAGGGGAGTACACCCGAAGACCAGGATCTGGAAGATCGCGCTGCACATCTGGCCGTGACGATCGTTTCATCGTCTTGAGTGTTTTGCGAGATCGTCGCTTGACTGCCACAAACGTCCTCAATGAGCTGGAAAGGTCTTGAGACGTTAATGTATCGGAGCGAACCGTTAGAAGGAGACTTATGGAAAGTGGCTTACATGCTAGACGTCCAGCAATGGGCCCGGAATTGCTCCCACACCACCGCAATGCTCGTCTTGCTTTCGCTTGTGAGCATGTCGATTGGACTATGGTCCAATGTGAACGAGTATTGTTCATGGACGAGATAAGATTATCTTCGAACATCCGATGGACGGGAAAGTGTGGAGAAGAACAGGAGAAAGATTCGCTCCGTGCACTTTTACGGAGAGGATTGCTTTTGGAGAAGGCTCAATCATGGTCTGGGGTGTAGTGTTTCCTCTTATCTGCGGGCCTGCGCGGCCGCGCAATAACTTTTCAGGTGCCGCGCAGTTGAATATTCCTCCCGCGCAAACCCTCAGTTATGCGATGTTCACGAAATTTTTAAATTGGCAATTGATGCGACAATCTCATTAGAAATAAGACGCATTTATAAATGAACAGGCAACTAATGTTGTATTTCTAATGTTGCAAAAGTCCCACTGTCACATTTGTGCTAGAAAAACCACGAAACTCTTGCAGCGGTTCTGCTGCCTGAAGAGAGAGAGGGGTTCATTCAGATTGACTAGCTCAAAAATTAAGAAATATAGGACACACTGCATTTTTATTTTATTCAGGTTGATGGGGTGTTTTCAACATTAAATTGTAATTGCATATGTTCAGAAAGGATAAACAGATCACATATTTACTTAATATCAATGGCATATTAATTCTAAGTCACTTGGTAATAATTCGTCAAACTGGGACTAGTACTACTGTATTAGCTACCTCCCCATATAAGAAATTATCATTGTACTTCGATATTTTATGTGCAACTGCAAATGTACAGTATATTAACACCTCATTCTTAAAAATGATAAAAATAAAAAAAAATTGAAATGCTAGTTAATTGTTTCAAATTATTGTGTATATACAATATGCATTATATGTTATTGACATAACATGTACTTAGGACCAGAAAGCCTTCCGCACAAGAATTTGGTTTGCGAAACATTCTATTAGAAACTACGGATGATCGGTAGAAGAGAATAGGATGGATCGAAAAACAAAGATCAACGCCAAATGAGGTGAAAATTCTCATAGATAATGTTTTACTTGCTGTACAGATGAACTGGTCTATGAACTCTGTACAACATATACACAATCACATGGCAAAGTATCTCAAACTGCCAGAGAGCTGGAGAAACAAAAATTATGTTTTTGAGTTTTTGGAATCTATTAACAGTGTTCTCCATAAAAAAATCATGTCAGATTCGCTTGTCATCCTATCACACGCTTATTATTGATGAAAGCACGGATATTTCTGTTAACAAGATGCTTATAATTTATTTTAAGTTTCGAGTTACTGCATCTGCTGTGCATAAAACATTTTTTGGTGGAATTATGAAATTACATACTAGCAATGCACAAGCTATTACAGCTGCGATCAAGGATTTCTACGCTCAGAATGAACTGGACCTGACGAGAAGTCGAGAAGACTTAGGATTAACTGATACCGGGAAGAAAGTAGCAATAATGAAGGAAATAGAGACACTATTAAGGACCATTTATACAATCTTGTGTAGATCTAGAGTTCGGAAAGGACAGTTTGAGGAAATAGAAAATGTCACAGAAAACAAGACTGTATCTTTTAAACCACTAAATGAAGTAAGGTGGCTCTCAAGACATTTTGCTGTAAGTGCTTTATTACGCAATTATGAAACCTTGCTTAAATACTTTGAACAAGAAGTCTCAGAAAACAATGATCCAGTATGAAAATACTGCTTGAAGATGCTCTGACTCTAATTACTGTATCACTATAACTGTTAAATGATGTTTGTATGAATTAGCAGAACTGACCAAATGCTTCCAGAGGAGTTCTTTAACAACACTTGAAACTGTACGTTTAGCACGAGCTAAGATTCACAAGATGAGAGAGAATATCTAGGAGAAACAGTAAATTGGAGTAACTGTAAAAAGTCTAATTGCTTCAATCTCTATTAGAGACGAGCATTTCAATGGTGAATAAATTCTAAGTTTTATCTTCCTACTGTGTGATCATTTGGACCAAAGGTTTCTAAGAGAGGAAGTGAATAATTGGGCAGCTTTTGACTTCACCTCACTTTCATCAAAGCATAGCAATTACGAATTTGGTGCAGAAAACATCATCAAACTAGTTGACAAGTACAGGAGCATTTTGGACCTTAGTCCAGTGCATCGATCTACTCAAACCACTACGGATGAGAGAGAATTCACTGTAAATCAGTACAATGATTTCAAATATATAATTGCGGAGAAAAGTGTAGAAAAGTTAATTACAAATTTCCAGGAAATGGTGAACTTCAGTTTACAGAATGCAGAACAGTTCAGTGTAGTTTCTCAACTGATGGATATATGTGCAACCTTTCAAGCTTCTAGTGCTGATTGTGAGCGAGGCTTCAGCCTTATGAATAATATCAAAACTAAATGTCGAAACAGACTGAAAGATCACCACCTTGATAAGCTAATTTCACTTGTCAAGTGGTGGAGAAGTGAATTTGGACACAGTTTATAAACATTGGAAGAATGCAAACGACAGAAGAGAAAAAGTTCGTGAACAAGGAAAATCTGTCTGCCACATCAAGCATACCTGTTACTGACTCAGGGTCATATTCTAGTGATAGCGATTAGTGGTTTTGTATAGAATATCAGGAAAATAACATTGCTTTTCATGTGTCAAAAACAAAAAGTGTTAAATTTTGTGTTAAAAGATTAATGCATATATGGATAATCTAAAATCTAAATAAAATGCTGATTTTAATTGTCGAGAGATATGATATAATGAAATAAAATGTTCAGCAGCTTGTTTTTAATGACTTCTAATTTATATTATCTTTACTACTTGCATCATTTTACATAACTCTGGTCACTTATTAAATATATATATAACGTCTCTGGTAATTGTGGTAGATCCGCGCACTGCATTGATACTACCCCAGCGCGCATGGTAAGCTTGATTCCGCGTAGGGATGAAAAAAAATTAGAGGGAATATTGCTGGGGGTGGTATCACTTCAAACTCGCGCACAGAGCTCGTTGTTGTTGTTGGTGGGTCATTGACGTCCGCAAGATACGTGGAAGAGATCTTTCTGGAGCATGTGGTCCCTTTTGCTCCTTTCGTTGGCGAAGACTTCCTTCTACAGCACGATAACGCTAGACCCCATGCGGCAAGAGCAGTTAGCGATTTCCTTGACGAAGCTGGAATTCGTCGAATCGAGTGGCTTTCCCGAAGTCCGGACCTCACCCCCATAGATTACAGCTGTTCTCAACAGGGAGTCCGTGAATTGGCTAGATTATATTCAGTAAAACAAATTTTTTGTTTCCCTTTTTTTGTGGTGGCTAATTTTGACCTCTAACCGATAACATTTTCGGTTACTTGAAAGTTTAAAGTTTCTATAAATGTTTTTTTACGACCATCTTATGTTTCCAATTCATGAACTGCGAGTTTTTGGCACAAATTGAGCCCCTTCCCTGTTTTTTTTTTTTACTCCGACTTTGAAGTATAAATCAAGACTAAAAAACTATACTAATCTGGATACCTCAATTTGTCTATATGCTACTTAATCATAATGCAAAAGATAATTTTTGTGGAGGGGCCCCAAAAATATCAAGATTTTGATAAGGGGTCCGCAGCACAAAAAAAGGT
This sequence comes from Bathynomus jamesi, assembly GCA_023014485.1. Classification (NCBI taxonomy): domain Eukaryota; kingdom Metazoa; phylum Arthropoda; class Malacostraca; order Isopoda; family Cirolanidae; genus Bathynomus; species Bathynomus jamesi. Next base: position 1,353,351 of record JAJOZX010000315.1, on the reverse strand, counting down.
TGAGGAACGCTGCCATAGAACATCTCTGGGAGACGATGCGACGGCGTCTTAGGGCTCGTCTAGTAGCCCCTAACACTCTACAGGAGCTACAACTAGTGTTGAAAACCGGTTTGTAAAATTCCCCTAAAAATTGAAAACCGAAAGAAGAAAACCGGTTTTATCGATTGATTTTTATTTGGCTCAAACTTGCTCGAACGTGCAGCTACGCGCTACAGCGCACAAAAAATAACTTCGAATACATTACCTATTAAGTTAAATTGTGACAAACTGGCAACTGCTCTTCAGTATAATTTTTGCCTATCTGGCAACTCGATCTTCAGTTTGTCTCATCATGTAGGCTGTAGTGTAGAGTCAGTCGACTAAAGCCCTATTCGCAGTATAAGACCCTTAATGCCCTTTGTTTCTTAAGATGTCATTTCCAAAATAGGGATAAAATCTAAATTAATTTATATATTTTTTCTTACACGAAGAGTCAATTTTCTGTTTTCTAGGTAGTTTTTTTATTAAAAAATTTTATTTCAATGTTTTTTCCAAAATAGAGAAATTTTATTTTTATTCTTTATAATTTTTTTACAAAAAAGTTTATTTCTTTCTAAGTATAGATGTTTTATTTTAAAAAATTATTTCAAATCTAAATTGTTTGAATAATGTATTATTTTGACTAAAATAAAATGTCAAAGTTGTCATTTTCTTATTCATATGCATACATATGATGCTGCATTTTTGCATTCTTTTGACCAAAAAATAAGCGATAAGCTATGCTTGTTAAGAGTTAGTCAGTACCTTTCAATTGTGGCTTTTAAAAATTACTATACTTTTCGGTCATAACCGGTTAAAACCGGTTAAAAAAAACAGATCGATTAAAAACCGGTTTGTAAAGTTTCGATTATTTTTCAACACTAGCTACAACAAGCTTTAACTGAAGAGTGGGAGGGAATCCCACAGGATGTGATCGCTGATCTCATTCATGAGATGAATTGACGAATGGCTGCAGTAATTCAAGCTAGGGGAGGCAACACCTTATTAATCCTGGATCATTTTTTTTTTTTTTTTGTGCAGTATTATTTCCTAATAAATTGTATTAAGGGGCCATTAAAAAGCACGTTGTCATTAAAAGGGGGGGGGTCCTTATTTGACCACGAAGGGCCACATGGGGGTGGGGGGTCTTGACGTTTAACCACGTGGCCAATACTAAGCATTAAAATATCCTGTTTATAATATTGTTCATCATATACATTATTTATATATATATATATATATATATATATATATATATATATATATATATATATATATATATATATATACACAGGGTGTTTCAAAAGTCCCTCATTATTTTTAAAATTTTATTAAAATAGCAATTACAAGAGGAACCAAATGACAATTTGGTTGCTGAGTCTACGATTCATGAGAATTTTGGTGGCATCAAACTTGGCTTCATAAGTCTACTGGAAAGTCACTGGTACACCTCAACGTGGGCACCGTCTTTTTCGAAACAAGCGAGCCACCGTTTTACGCATTCTTGGCCGACATTGGACAACATTTCGGGAGTAACAGAAGCACACGCATTCCTGATCCGTTCTTCTAGTGTGGGGAGGACTCGCGGCTTGGTGGTGTACACTTTGCTCTTAATGTAGCCCCACAAAAAGAAGTCGCATGGGGTAAGATCAGGCGAGCGAGCAGCCCATTCGATGGGACCACGGCGACCAATCCACCGATCCGGGAACTGCTTATTCAGAAATGAGCGAACCTCACGCGAGTAATGAGCAGGGGCACCGTCTTGTTGGAAAATGACTTCTTGCATGTCAGCTACAGCTGACAGTTGGGGGATGCAGAACTCCTGAAGCATACGAAGGTAATTGTCTCCGTTGACGTTCACGGAATTTCCATCTTGATCCCGGAAGAAGAACGGACCAATCAGCCCAGCTGAGGAGATGGCACACCAGATGACCAATTTCGGCGTGTCCCTTTCATGTTCACGGATCTCCGCAGGATTGTGAGTTCCCCAGATGCGGGTGTTGTGCCGATTGACGCGACCAGAAAGGTGGAAGAGAGCTTCGTCGCTGAACCACATGTGCTCCAGGATCGATGGGTCTCTTTCGTAGTGATGCAGCAGTGTCTCACACATCTCCACCCGGCAATCGTAGTCTTGAGGTTCCAGCTTCTGAACCACCTGGATCTTGTACGGATACAGCTTGAGACCACGCCGCAAAATCCGTTGGATAGATGTCGCGCTGATGTTCAGTTCCGCAGCAGCTCGCCGAATGGACTTTCCTTGACTCTGAGTAAACGCCTCACGGACAGTTTCGACATTCTCCTCACTCCGTCCACTTCGAGGTCTTCCTGATCGTGGTTTGTCCTTTACGGATCCAGTCTCCATAAACTTCCGGTGGGTGGCGACGATGGTGTTCCTATCCGGTGCATAATGCTGTCCGTAGACTGCCCGGAATCGTCGCTGCACTTCGATCACAGATTGAAAAACCTCCTGCCATGCAGCGATTTTACACCTCTGCTCTAGAGTTAGCATGGTAGCAGAAGAAAACGGAGCAAAACTTCAAATGTAGACTCAAAAAAATTCTCAACTACTGAGTAAGAGTTTACCACAAGATGAACGTCGTTGGTCGATTAGCTGCAAAGAAAATTGAAAATCAAATTAGTGAGGGACTTTTGAAACACCCGGTATATATAAAATATATAATATAATATATAGTTCGTAAACTCCAGAAAATTGCAGAAGACTCAAATCTTTATAAACACAAATTTGCCATACTTTTTGATTATTTTTAATTTGCTTTATTTTAATTTGCATTTTAATTTGCATAAGATTAAGAAGGGTTGAGGGTGACATCAGAAGACCACGTGGTTTTGGAGGGGGATTTAAGTCATTGGCCACAAATGACAACAAGGGGGAGGGGACGGATTTGAAAATCACCCGAAAAAGGACCACGTGGTTTTTGAATGGGAGACCAGTGGTTTGCCAGCAAATGGGGAGTACAACTAGAAACACTGGAATGGGGGTGGTCGTGCAGGATATATAGTGTGTGTATATATACACAGGGTGGCGCAAAAGTCGCGCATCATAAGAATTTTGTGTTGACTATAATATATTATTTCTTTCTTTTTAGGTAGGGGATGGCTGCGAAATTAACAATAGACGAGGGTGAGCTTGGTTTTAATGCATGGCGTACCAGGTACTACAAATCGATGAATCGATACAGAATTTAAATTCTGTACCGATTCATCGATTTGTTGTACCTGGTATTCCATGCATTAAAACGAAGTTCACCTTCGTCTATTGTTAATTTCGTAGTCATCCCCTACCTAAAAGAAAAAAAAATATTAACACCGAAAATTCCCATGATGCGCGACTTTTGCGCCACCCTGTGTGTGTATATATATATATACACACACACCATATATCCGGCACGACCACGCCCATTCCAGTGTTTCTAATTGTACTCCCCATTTGCTGCCAAACCACTGGTCTCCCATTAAGTGCGAGTCATCTAACTGCTATTTTAGCCATTTTCAGTGCCACAGTACCATCTTCGGCACCAGTACCTCCCGAAAAGTGTAGTTCTAATGCTGCCAGTTATACCAACATATTCGTGTTTTTGGAACAAAATTAAATTTTTTTTTTAAAAACTGCGGGTGATGGAAACATTTCGCATCCATATTTGTATTTTGTATACAAAAATGCACCAGAATCAACTTATTTTATTTGAGGAACGGGAAAAAAGTTCTAATTTGTTGTCCAATGTAATTAAATCTTAGAAAACATTGGCTATTTTTCTTTTGAACATTTTAAAATCGTATGAAAAACGTTATAAAAATAGGTTGGGGAATTGAGAGGGAAAATTTAGGCAATTAATTTGGTGTTTGGAGAAGTTAGATAATAATAATAATTAATCGAGTTTGTTTCGTGAAGAAATTAAGAAATGGTTTGTTCTTTCTTGGAGGAAGAAACGCAATTGAAATGTAAATGTTTTTACCCAGCAAACGAAGACACGTTTATAGAACGTCCGTAAACTTTTACAAAATGTTCATAAACGTTCACAAAACATGTACAAACAGTTTATAAACTTTTGTAAAACGCGTGTACGTTTTAAACGTTCTTCAAACGACTACAAAATGTTTGTAAACGTTTTATGAACGTGCAACGTTTGTAGGGTTTAACCTATTAGAGGTCTCTTAAATTGAGTACCTCTGGTGGGTATGCATTGTGTGACACTAGAGAGACCTAATATCCATCTGAACCCTGGGTAGATCGAGAAGTGGACGAGGCAGCAGTTGGTGTACGCGAAGGAGGCGGTGGTGGGAGGCGTGTGGCAGCTCTTCAATGAGGATGGGGAAATGAAGATGTACCGGAGGGAGCTCGAAGAGGACGGGTTAGTGGTTGACCCGCTCAAAGCCATCCACCAGGTCAGAGGGGTCACCGGGCACGAAATGGCACATCACTTCTGGTCTCCGGACGTTAGATTTGAGTGGGACAGTAAGTACCAGCCACATCCGTTTCATGATTTGCTGTAACTTAACGCGCGCGTAACTTAACCTCGGCTTTTCATAAGGAAGATATGCATATATATATATATATATATATATATATATACGAGGGTAATTCAATAAGTATCTGCACTTTTTATTTTCACAATTTTATTTTCACATCTAATAGATTATAAACACACCACTTCTCAACACACACTCCGTGTTTCTCAATACACTTAGTCCAGCTATCTACAAGCTTCCTAATGCCATCACAAAAGAATGTTTTTGGCTGTGTGCGTAGCCAGTCATGCACCGCCTCCTTCAGGTCATCATCGCCTTGGAATCGCTGACCTCTCAAAGCGTCTTTTAGTGGTCCAAGCAGGTAAAAATCCGAAGGTGCCAGGTCTGGACTGTAGGCTTGATGGTCGAGAACTTCAAATTTAAGTTCTTGAAGGCATTTTCTAGTCTGTGCAGCGGTATGAGGGCGCGCATTGTCGTGTAACAGAATAACACCTTCCAGTTGCAAGGAAGTTCAAAGCGCATCCGTCAGCAGGTAAAGTTATGCTTGATAAAAAGTAGAATAATTTCTCACCTTCAATTTATTTAAGATGTTCCTCGTTTTATTCTCGCCAGTATTTAAGAAAGTACCCCCACCCCGTGAATACCCAGAACAGCCGGCTATCCCCTAAATACCACGGTCTAGGTACCCCTTAGAAATAATGCTTTAGCTCTTCTTTGCAGTAGATGATCTTGCGCTTCTTTTGATTCTTCTTTCTTTTTGGTTCTTATTATTCAGTTTTCCCCCTTGTTTAGAAAGGGTCTTTATTATCTCGTTTATTTATTCAATTTAATCTCTCTCTTATTTATATATGCGAGCCTGTCTTTGGGCATATATGCACCACCACCTGTAACAACAATAACACAATGAAAGTAATGTATTAACAATTCAAATATTAAAGTGTTACTCCCCTGAGTATGTGTGTCCTTTTCTTTGAACTACTGGACACAACTCCACCTCCTCATCTGTAGAATAAGAGCGATTTAGTCAATGCTAACACTGTTTTGGGATACACGAGGCCCTATCCTTGAACATTATCTAGAGCAGCGGTTCTTAACCTTTTTGTGTCATTTCCCCCTTCGACCAGTTCGCCCTACCCGATTTCCCCTTCCATTAGGATACGGAAAAAAGTAGCCTCGAAGACAAAATTTAATAACATTAGCAGACTTATAATGCACACTAATTATATGATCACCAAACAAATTTCTGCCGTAAATCCCCCCTGGATTCCTGAAATTTCCCCCAGGTTAAGAAATGCTGATCTAGAGCGTGGAACTACAGTAACAAGTGCATCATATTCTGACATGCTTCGGAATGAGTTAAAGCAAGCAATTCGCACAAAACGGAGAGGGAGATTGTCGGAAGGTATTATTCTGTTACACGACAGTGCGCGGCCCTCATACCGCTGCACAGACTAGAAAATGCCTTCAAGAACTTAAATTTGAAGTTCTCGACCATCCAGCCTACAGTCCAGACCTGGTACCTTCGGATTTTTACATGTTTGGACCACTAAAAGACGCTTTAAGAGGTCAGCGATTCCAAGGCGATGATGACCTGAAAGAGGCGGTGCATGACACAGCCAAAAACATTCTTTTGTGATGACATTAGGAAGCTTGTAGATCGCTGGATTAAGTGTATTGAGGAACAGGGAGACTATGTTGAGAAGTGACGTGTTTATAATCTATCAGATGTGAAAATAAAAAGTGCGGATACTTATTGAATTACCCTCGTATATATAACCTTCGGTTAGCTTCCTCCCGAATTGTTCATTCTGACGAAGGTCAAGCTTTTCACTCCACCTTAGACCTACAGTTTAACGTGGAATCCGAACCACGCCCCACCAGCAGCCCAGCGTCTTAACCACTAGGCCACCCAGGGTACCCATTTATCTACCAACCACTTTCTTTTTGTGGAAGGATGAACAGCTGGGTTTTGCTGCGCGCCGGCCGATGGATTTGTAGTCAGCGACGCTAACCATTACACCACCGAGGCGCATACATATATATGATACACACAGACCGTGCATGGAACAAGGAACTCTTCTGGGAAAATTAAATCCACTATAGTCCAAATAAGTAATGGTAAATGACAAACACTGTAGTTTTTTATTTTTCATGATGTTAGCCCGACGTAGGCAACGGGTCACTCGCAAAGAGGCTCCAAAAATATAGCTTCCCTCACCAGCTATCTGCAAAGCAGATAGGATCCAGCTTTGGGACAGGATCTAAGGTTACAGCTACACCAAGCCTACTATATCCAGAACCTCAATATAAGCAAAAGACTCGTTGCATTCGCGTCGGATTGAATACATCAAAGAAAAAGGGGTAACTATTGTATTTTTAGCCAAAAACCAAAACTTAAACCTCAGTTGGCAAAATTGAGCGTCCACTTTTCAAGGCACATAACATGTCCGTTTCATGATGGGATTGAACTCAGAATGGTCCCCCGATAAGCTTTTATGTTACATACAGACCGTGCATGAAACAAGGAACTCTTCTGGGATAATTAAATCCGCTATAGTCCTAATCAGTATTTGGCATTGACCATTACTTAAGTTTTTCTTTTTCATCATGGAAGCCCCACGCGGGAGACGGGTCACTACAAAGAGGCCCCAAAATATGGCTTCCCTCACCAGCCATCTACTAAAAACAAATATGCTAAGCAGATAGGACTCAGCTTTGGGACGGGGTCAAGGGTTTGTGCTTCCATCATGTAAAAGAAAAACCAGTATTTGCCATTTACCATTACTTATTCGGAGTATGGTGGATTTAATTATCCCAGAAGTGTCCTTATTCCATTCCATCTGTGTGTAATATATATATATATATATATATATATATATATATATATATATATATATATATATATATATGAAAAGAAGGATCAACACAACGGCAAACATTTTCATTTATTTGTACATCAGACGTTTCGACAAATCTTTTGTCATCATCAGTGAGTTAAGTCTTAAAACCTTAAAACAAAATTGAAAAGTGAAAGTTACATCAATACAATATTAAAACCATTAAAATTAAAACCTTAAAGCAAAATGAAAATTGCATCAATACAAAATTAAAATCATTTAAATTTCATCACTATAAAAACTAAAATTAAATTAAATTTCATCACTATAAAAACTAAAATTAAATTACCTCAATAGGTAAATACACAATGTTTACATCCACCTCCATACTTGGCAAAGTCTAAGGGAATACTGGATGGTCAGAGGATTAGAAAGGGTATGTCTGTGAAAAACGGTTGGTTAGTTTAAAAGAGTTGTAATTTGTAGGATGAGCTATTATTATTAAGGGAGGGTTTGTTTCTATAGATGTACAAAGATTCTAAAATTCGGAGTTCTGTACGGTTATTGGATCTAGTTAAAATTTCAAACTGAGTTTTGTGAAGGGGATGGTCGTTTTCATTACTATGGTTTCTAATTGCGGATTGTGGAGGGCTACTGAGGGGACGGTTGGTACGGACTGACAAGCCCAAATGTTGAGAAAGGCGCACTCCAGTTGGAGTTGAGTGCTGCCAATATACGCAGCCTTACAGCTGTCGCACGTGTATTTGTAAACAACATTGGGGCATACAGTTTTGGGGAATTCATCTTTGAACTTTAAAAAATTTGATAATTTAAGTGGGTTGACGAAGGCGAATCTAAAATTTATTTGGGGATAACTAGACTTGAGTAGTTTGGACAATTCACCTCGAATACGCAATGATAAATAACCATAAAAAGGTAATTTAATATATCTGGTTTCTTTTTGTACTGTAGTTATGGGGAGTTTAGTATCAAAAGTGTTATTTAAAAATTTCTTTAATTGGTTATCGAATAGATGAGAAGGGTAGTAATTGTTAATAAAGTACTGTTTTAAAAATTTAAATTCTTCGTTTACCGAAAAGTAATCCGAACAAATACGGTAACTTCTTGTTAATAATGTTACTATAGCACTAATCTTATATTTATAAAACATACAACTTAAATAATTGGTTCCCAAGCCAGTAAAAGTTTGTTTCCGAAATAGTGAAGTATGGAACTTATTATGGGCCCGTTTAACTAAAACATCCAGGAAAGGTAAACTATTATTTGTTTCGTTTTCACACGTGTACTTAATATTACTATGTTGTTTATTAAGATAATCAAAAAAAAGTTTTACGTGTGAAGGATGGTTAAATATTAAGAAAGTGTCATCCACGTATCTTCTGTAATATATGGGTTTAAAACTACTAGGACAATTTTCAAACCAAATTTCTTCGTAATGGCAAAGAAATGCATTTGCTAGTGTTGGGCTTAACGGGGAGCCCATAGCTACCCCATCAATTTGGCTGTAAAGGTTGGTATTAAATAAGAAAAGATTATCAAAACACACTATTTCGAGAAGGTTTTTAAATTGAGTCTGAGTGAGGCCATTGATAAGAGTATTATCAGTAGTGAATAACTTATTTAGTATGATATTTAATGTTTCTTTTAACGGGACATTAGTAAACAATGACGAGACATCAAAACTGGCCATAGTAAGAGAATCGGTATGATTGATCTCTTTTATCTCTTTAGCAAAATCAAACGAGTTGTTAATAGAATAATCATTAAAGGTGAGTTTTGAAAGCAAGGGAACGAAGAATTTGGCTAAATTATAATTGAATGTACCACATGCCGAAAGAATAGGTCTTAGTGGGAAATTTGGCTTATGGACTTTAGGTAAACCATATAGAATTCCTGGATTAGAACCAGAAGCAAATAGAAAATTGTATGTATTGTCAGCAATAATATTACTATTTTTTAATTTACGCAAACACCTATTAAGTTTATCTTCGAGTTTTAGTAATTTAGACAGAACATTCTCTTTTACTAATGTCCCGTTAAAAGAAACATTAAATATCATACTAAATAAGTTATTCACTACTGATAATACTCTTATTAATGGCCTCACTCAGACTCAATTTAAAAACCTTCTCGAAATAGTGTGTTTTGATAATCTTTTCTTATTTAATACCAACCTTTACAGCCAAATTGATGGGGTAGCTATGGGCTCCCCGTTAAGCCCAACACTAGCAAATGCATTTCTTTGCCATTACGAAGAAATTTGGTTTGAAAATTGTCCTAGTAGTTTTAAACCCATATATTACAGAAGATACGTGGATGACACTTTCTTAATATTTAACCATCCTTCACACGTAAAACTTTTTCTTGATTATCTTAATAAACAACATAGTAATATTAAGTACACGTGTGAAAACGAAACAAATAATAGTTTACCTTTCCTGGATGTTTTAGTTAAACGGGCCCATAATAAGTTCCATACTTCACTATTTCGGAAACAAACTTTTACTGGCTTGGGAACCAATTATTTAAGTTGTATGTTTTATAAATATAAGATTAGTGCTATAGTAACATTATTAACAAGAAGTTACCGTATTTGTTCGGATTACTTTTCGGTAAACGAAGAATTTAAATTTTTAAAACAGTACTTTATTAACAATTACTACCCTTCTCATCTATTCGATAACCAATTAAAGAAATTTTTAAATAACACTTTTGATACTAAACTCCCCATAACTACAGTACAAAAAGAAACCAGATATATTAAATTACCTTTTTATGGTTATTTATCATTGCGTATTCGAGGTGAATTGTCCAAACTACTCAAGTCTAGTTATCCCCAAATAAATTTTAGATTCGCCTTCGTCAACCCACTTAAATTATCAAATTTTTTAAAGTTCAAAGATGAATTCCCCAAAACTGTATGCCCCAATGTTGTTTACAAATACACGTGCGACAGCTGTAAGGCTGCGTATATTGGCAGCACTCAACTCCAACTGGAGGTGCGCCTTTCTCAACATTTGGGCTTGTCAGTCCGTACCAACCGTCCCCTCAGTAGCCCTCCACAATCCGCAATTAGAAACCATAGTAATGAAAACGACCATCCCCTTCACAAAACTCAGTTTGAAATTTTAACTAGATCCAATAACCGTACAGAACTCCGAATTTTAGAATCTTTGTATATCTATAGAAACAAACCCTCCCTTAATAATAATAGCTCATCCTACAAATTACAACTCTTTTAAACTAACCAACCGTTTTTCACAGACATACCCTTTCTAATCCTCTGACCATCCAGTATTCCCTTAGACTTTGCCAAGTATGGAGGTGGATGTAAACATTGTGTATTTGCCTATTGAGGTAATTTAATTTTAGTTTTTATAGTGATGAAATTTAATTTAATTTTAGTTTTTATAGTGATGAAATTTAAATGATTTTAATTTTGTATTGATGCAATTTTCATTTTGCTTTAAGGTTTTAATTTTAATGGTTTTAATATTGTATTGATGTAACTTTCACTTTTCAATTTTGTTTTAAGGTTTTAAGACTTAACTCACTGATGATGACAAAAGATTTGTCGAAACGTCTGATGTACAAATAAATGAAAATGTTTGCCGTTGTGTTGATCCTTCTTTTCATCTGTAAGCTCCGTTTCCCTAAGAAGTCAATAGTTTTGATATATATATATATATATATATATATATATATATATATAAAATAAAAAACGACGCTTGTTTAGAAGTGTCCGCACAAGAAGAGGAGGGAGAACGAGCAAATGAAAAATGAGGCACCTTCAAGGAATCGAAACCCGGGATCAACCAATTGCCGGTCGGATATAACAACTTGCTGAGTGTCATTTTATATATATATGGGATGAATTTCACAATTAAAACGCTACGAGGTGTAGCTCTAAATACACGAAAGGCCTTGGAATCGTTTTTCTTTTTCCTTGTGGGTTTGCAGTATATATATATATATATATATATATATATACTTTATAACTTATAATTATACTGGTCAAAAAAAGAAACGCAATTAGCTTGCATATGGTGTAAAATTTAAGTTGTAGTGGTATTACACAGTTTCAAGATTATGGTTTAAAGTTTGTTCAAATCTTTTAAAGCCACTTAGTGCATGTTTTAAACGACTAACCCCGGCTAAGACGCCATTGTTACAAACAATAAACAGAGATTAAATTGAATGTATTCTTTATGAAGGCATGCCATTTTTCTTTGACTTCACAGAATAACACTGCCCGTGAGGAAAACCAAACTTTTTCCCGCGATTGAGGCATGCCACGACTCTCAGAGGTCAACAGAGGTCGTGCTGTGCATGTTGGATGCAGGCATGTCTGCTGTCCAAGTTGCACAACGAATGCATGTGCATCCAGCACAATCTCTAGGCTTGTAGACGGTACAATGCCACAGGAAGTGTTCAGGCCTGCCAAGGACGTGGGCGACCTCGTGTGACGACCCCCAACGCCAGGATCGCCACATTGTACTGCAGCACCTGCGTCATCGGCAGCGGAATGCTCGTCAGACAGCCAGAGAGAACCTGGTATCCACAACAACAGAATTAGTGACCAGACCGTCAGAAACGACTCCGTAATGCTGGACTCCGATCCGCAGGCCTTACAGAGGTCCTTTCTCACTGATGCAAGAAGGCAACGACGCTGCAAGGGGCCTATCAGCACCGTGACCTATCGTGGGCCTATCAGCTCTGACTGCCCAGCGCTACAGGGATGAGATTCTTCACCCCATGTTCTTCCGTTCATGAGGCAACATCCAGAATTGGTGCTCCTGCAACAGGACAATGCCAGACCATGCAGCCAGGATAGGAGGCGTACTTGCAGGGACAACAGGTGCAGACCTTACCATGGCTAGCCTTCAGCCCAGACATGTCACCGATAGAGCACGCATGGGATGAACTTGAACGGCGAGTTCGCAGACGTCAGCATCAGCCGCAGAACATCAGGGAACTGACCAATGCAATTATTGAAGAGTGGAGGGCCATCCCTGTTGCTTTCCTGCAGAGACTGTTGAGGTCGATGAGGGCCAGACTCCAAGCCTGCATTGTGGCTAGGGGTGGCCATACGCGTTATTGACTGTTTGTTATGTTAAAGAATCATTTACTATATACTGAGTCCTCATGTTTATTAATAAATCTCAAAAATTGCGTTTCTTTTTTTGACCAGTATATATTGATGTTCAAACCTAACTTTGAATTTGTTAAGCTTAATATTATTGAACGTGAATTTGCCAAGGGTTTGAAAGTGGTGTGAATTGACAAGTTTTCTAAATGGCCTTCATTCCACCTTCATTCCACCTTCATTCCACCTTCATTCCACCTTCATTCCGTCTTTTGTATTGCGCGCAGTGATCACCATTAATTGGTAAAATGCGGGGATTAAACACGTACGTACATAAAGTGGGGTAACTCCGAACGGGAAATAACTTTGGACAGTTTTGAAGTTCATGGAAGATCTACCACTTTATTATAGTTACTGTCTACTTACAGGTATTGAATTTCTTCCCGAGTTTGTCTCATTTTGCTTCTGGAATGTCACTAGTTAAATTATGTTAGTGTTTATTCGAGTCACACTTAATATTTGGAGCCACCACACGGTCCTTCGGTAGCGAGTCACTTTGAGAACGAAAGTATTCCGAAAGTCTCTCTCCCTCATGTTTTGCAGCTAGCATAGAGCAAATGACGGTTTTGGACACCATCTCCGAAGACACGCTCGTATTCCTTCAACTACACAAGCGGGTATGGCCCACTGCCCAACGCGACGCGCTCTTCTGGTCCCACATCAGGAAGGTGATGCCCTTGGAGCTGGAGGAGGGCGCCCACGACACTTGGATTGTGTGTAACCGGTCCACGGAACACCCTGATGCTCCAGTAAGTAAAGCTGCCATTGTTCACCCCAACGTTGATTGTGATTCCTTGCTGGATGTCATTCTTCGTTGTTCGTGATTCCTTGCTGAGGGTCATTTTACCTTCACTTACAATCTCCCTTCCCTTAGAATGACGGGAAATGCGTTCGCGTTGATCTTCTTGTGTGTCTCGTTTGCCAAACTTTCTTGGACCAATCGGCCGAGAAGGAAGGACCTTTGACGAGAGAGGACCTCATTTGCAAGATAACCTATTGCTCCATAGGTAAGACAAAGCGGCGCACAATTTGGAACACGAGGAATGCGTTGGCATCTGTGACCACCGCCGCTGCGTTGCAAAATATTTTAAAATTTTAACCTTATATAGACATTTTTGGAACCATTTAAAAAAAATTTATTAATTTCAAAGTAATTTATTTAAAATGATAAATTTTAGTAAAAAGAACCCAAATATTTCTTCAACACTTTTACTTTCATTTAAATCTTGAAGTTCTTATTACGAACATTGGAATGGATGACACAATGGTTGCTTACTTCTCATCATCTTTAGTTGATGAAATAGGTGAGGAGAACTGTCTAGTGACAGTAAAAGGCTAATTTTAGCAATCCTCGAGTTTTAAAAACGAGATTTATTTTTGTAGCAAATTGTTTCAGTGAATCCAGGCGGGTGGGCCCCCGCGTCTGTCCTTCGGTCAGTGTACAAAAGGGAATACCCAAAGTTCCTGAAGAGATTCACGCAGTACGTGATCGACAAGTGCCAGGATCACGCAATCGCCTTTTCCGGACTCAAAATCCACAATCACAGCAAGCATTGGAGAGGATGAAGCCAAATTCGGGGTTTTCGAAGAAGCAAATTTTAAGAAATCTATTTTTTGTATCATGTCGTGTTAGTCTGAAGTAGTTCACAAATAATAACACTCTCTCCTTAATTACTATTTTCAAGCGTATTTCTAAGAATCACACTCGCTGTATGTCTGTGAGGGAGAGTTTTCCCCTCAGTGTATTTGTTGTTGAGACAGTGAACATGCATAGACTCATTGAGAATGGGAAACCCTATCAGTTGAACATCGTTGAATTGTTGTTGATGTTAATTGTTGAACCACAACCATTAATTCAGTGATCGAAACATTGCCAAACTTTTAATTAATATTACTTGCACGTGTGTGTGTGTGTGTAAGGTGCACTTGAGGGGAAGTTTTTCTTTAAAAAGGTTTGTCTAATTCAAGTGTTTGTAAAGAGAGTAAATTTTTAGTATAGAATGTTCCGTTTCCAAAAGTGTCGTTTAATGGATTGAAGAAGGGAAAATAATAATATTTAAAATATAATGAAAAGGGTGAAAGGTCACGTGGTTCGGGAGATTGGAAATGGTGTCGACTCAACCGTGACCCGAGTTCGAGTTGGCTGTCCATCTATTTCGTTCGCTTCAGCTGAGGCGACTCTTTGGAGAGTTTTCTCTCACCCGTAAAGAAGGCTATTAATTAGAACGCGAATGAATTCGGGTTAGGATCCATTGCGAGTTTCCCTTCACAACATAATCATCTATTACAATTTCAGAACAAAGTTTGCCTACCAACGTGTAAGATTTCTAAAAAGCATAGGAAGTATTCTAATTGGTAGCTCATGATTGGATTTGTTTTTTCAATTTTCTTAGCTCCCAAAAATAAAAAAATAAATAGAATATTACCAATTAGTAATTTTTTATGATTTTAAGGCATTTTGTTGGCGATTTTTTTTTGGATACTCTATTTCATTCTGAAAACGAAAGATCATTGTGAATGGGGCCTCACCTTCGGCCAATGAGAAGAGGTTGCGCCTCCCTACCTTCTTTTGTTTACATTTCAGGGATAGGGAAAAGGAAGTCGTCATCTTTGAAACCCCTTTCTGTCGCGGGTATACCCTCCTGTATCCATACCCATACCCAATCCCAATAGAACCACTTTGCTGCACAAACTTCAACACGAGAGGAAACTATTAATAAACTTAATACATTTTAAGTACAACAATGGCATTTCATCAAGATGGAAAATCAATAAAATGATAACTTGGAGGTTGTGGGACTCGGACAAGCTCCTAATTTCACGCTTCATTCCCTTTCCTTCTAGGTAATGAACCGTTGTTGGGAATCGACTGCTCGTTTTTATCTGATCTTTCTCTCTCGACAATTAACGAAGGTTTCAGACTCGCATTTTTCGACAGAACGTTTATTTAAAGGTTGAATTTGAATATGGCACAAACGCAATCTGAATTCGCCAAAAAATAGTTTTTACCCATATATTAACTCCATATAAGAGAGACGATTTTAAAGTATATTTGCCATAATAAAAACTTCACAGAAAGTGTGGGTGGATGGAATGAATTTCACAATTAAACGTGAAATGAATGAATGATGCAAACCCACAAGGAAAAAGAAAAATTATTCCAAGACCTTTCGTGTATTCCCAGAAGAGATCTACTTATGAATACACGAAAGGCCTTGGAATCATTTTTCTTTTTCCTTGTGGGTTTGCATTATATATATATATATATATATATATATAATATACACGAGTATATGTATATACAGGGTGATGCAGAAAAATGTTTCAGGTTTTAAGAAGCTCTATTTTGTATAAGTCGTTGCTCTATAATGAATAATAGGTGGTACAGGAAAAAAAAATTTTGGAATTGGGTCTCTGCTCAGTAGGTTCAACCCACCCGCGACAAATAGTCAGCACGCGTGTTCAGGTAATTAGATTCATCAGAATGGCATTGATTGTTTCTAGGTTGATCTGGCGCGCTTCTCCCCTTCGGTATATCTTCAGTTTGCCGAGATCATATGGCGCAGGATTTCCGTAGATTCTTCTTTAAATATCCCAAAAGAGAGGAGTCACGGCTTAAGAACAAAGTGTGTGATTGCCGTCGATTTCAGTTTATCGGAGTGAAACATCCGTTCTTTATTCTTTGTAACTACTTGAGATGAATGTTTGTGGTTTGTGAAGTCGCGCCATCTTGCGTAGAACGCAACTTGTTTTCCTCAGTTTGTCTACGGTGAATTGCTGGCCAGTAGTTTATCTGGATCATTCTCAAATACCGCTTTACATTGACACACTCACTGCGACCATTATAATCATCATAAAACGCTCCCCCTGATGCATCCATAGCTCGTGTGTGTTTCCGGTTGTTCGGACTGTTTTAGGTTTACCACTCGTACCTCTATTTACGTTCTGCACCGTTCTATGTTCAGGGAACTTTATCACGGTCTTTAGTATTTCCACGTGGTATGAGGGATCTTTAACATTAAACCGTTGTTTAAATTTCATTCTACGCAATTTATCGAACCATGTCGTAAATACAACGTGTCCAGTGAGACATGATGATGATGTACTTTACAGAGATGAACACTATTTCAGTTTTATCAACAAATTGTCACGTGAAACGAGGAAAGATATGAATTAGTTTACTTTTATAACATTTTTTTAAACTTTTTTGCACCTCCTTCGTATGACCTTTTATGTACAGTATGTTTGCAAGCAATAAATATTTTTATTTAAGAGGCGAATAGTACGTACTTTACCCTCGACGGGCACTGTTTCATTCGGTTAATAATTTGTCTTCGAGCAGAAATTTGACTCTATTTGAATACGGTTTCAAAACAAATTTTCCCGTTTTCGATTAATGGTTGACCAAAGGACAATTTTTAGAATTATTTTTTTCTAATTTCTGACGTCCACCCGAATTGTGGTTGTGTTGTGTTGGTTTTCCTTCGACCTCTCTCTGGTTCGTTCAGTTTTGTCCAGGTTTGTGTAGAAGGGTAGCAAAGTATTTTCTCCCTATGGTTCACATTTAATATTTGTAAATGATGATGAATGAATATATGATCTTTTTTAGTAACGGGTAACAGCCACGAAACTCGTTTCCCTACGGTGTTGGGAGTGGGGCCTCCAATGGTTACCTTTAGTTGGAGCAATATTAGGGTAAACAGCCAACTTAACTGAACCCAGCACCCGCCAGGCGGGAGCGAACCAAATCCTCATCGCTCAGAGTCATCCACCGTAACCACTGAGCTATCGGGCGCCCATATGGTCTTTTGGAGTGTACAAATTTTGTGTGTGTGTGTGTGTGTGTGTATATAGACACACACACGCACACACAATTGTGTTGACTATTTGTTTCGGGTAAAAGCAGTTGTCAGCTAAAAATGTTTTTAAAGTTTCAAACCAAATTTTAAAATGAATGTTATATCTGTGCGCGTTTATGCCAGACGATTTTATTCTGTTTCAGAATAGGCCACTGGGCATTGAAGAGTTAAATATTTGTAACTGTGGAGTGAGTGTTGTTGAATGTGTGACTCTGTTTCCATTTCCGAATGTCAAGTTCGTCAGGAGGGATACTTAATAGTCTCAACCCGTGTGTGAGTGCGTGCATGATTATTGGCTGAAGAGTTTGTGGTTACGCGACGTCTTCGTCAGCAGAGAAAAGGGCTTTATTTTTCTAATGTTTCTATAGTAACCGTGTAAGATAGAATGTGTGTGTATATTTAGTGAAAAGAGGTTGCTTATATATATATATATATATTTATTTATTTATTTATTTTTTTTTTTTTTCCTATTTTCAAAGTATGACCACTCATGGCCACCAAAAGAAAGGTGGATAGCAGAGCGAACACAGGACGAAAACTATGAAACAGCTAACGGAAATGAACAATAGACGGAAAAAAAAATATATATATATATATAGTATATATATATATAAACACATTTAACTGCAATGACCGCGCAGTATATTAACGTATAGAAACGACGTAAGTATAGAGGAGTGTTCTGCACACGTGTGCAGAACACTCCTCTATACTTACGTCGTTTATATATATATATATATATTTTTTTTTTTTTTTTTTTATTTATTTTTTTTTTTAAAGTTCGGGAAGAACCGATTCGCCATATATATATATATATATCGCGGGTGTAACAGAACTTACTGAGTGAGTGTCTTAATTTTCGGATAACGTCGTGGATTTGGTCGGGATTCCAAGACGAAAAATGCTTTCTAATCCGTGTTTGGGAATGGTTGTGGTAGAGGAAAAATGTTGGTAAGGTATTGCCTCTGCGTGGTCGATACACGAGAAAAGGTTGACTATATCGTGCTCTGGAAGCGAGCATTTTAAAGCTCGCAGAGGAGCCACAGTTGAAGCAATGAGAGTGGAGATTGTTGTTGCGCTTTTCAACCGCAAACCCACCAAGATCTTTTAAGGGACTGCGAGTGAGAGAGGATGTTTTCGGAGGAGACAAAAACTTTTGATGAATTGTCACGACCAAAAGTGAAATGGGAACGCGTTTCCAGTACTTGTCAACGTCATCTTCGGATGACGAATTTACGCGTGTGGCTGTTGCGTTCTCGTTACGAACTGGTTGGTGGGTTTCGAGTTGGTTTTAAGGACGAATCACTTAAAATGAGTTTATTGAGCGTATTTTAAGTCTTCCTCGAATGTCGCCACTTTGAGCGCATTTCCTTCAGTGAAATGAGAAGAAAACCTCGAAACACTTACCTGTTCTCATTTCGAAAAAATCCCAGGTAGGGGGAAGGGAATTGAAGTGATTTCAACGTCACAGATCGGTCTAAAAGGAAGTGACCATCGTGTTGTTCTCAAAGTCCAACTTCTTATTCAACCGAGTGTGGACATGATGGTTTTTTGCAATTTTTCAATGATATTCACGTAGGTGACCTTGACCCGACCTTGCAGTATTTCCTAAACGGCTTGTCCCAAAGTAAGGTCTTTCATTACATTAGGTTCTTCGTTAGTTTTAAATTTTTTTCCATTTATATTTTTCTCAGGAAATGGAGTGCCACAATTTTTAGCGGCACTCGGCGAAGTTGTCAGTCATTGATTTTGACATGTGAAGCTCAAATATTTCACTTTCCGTGTCCTCTATCTAAAAGTGGATGTTTTAATGTTTTTACTCGCCATTCGCTCCTTCGAGCAAATTGGATTCCAAGTTTATTTACCATTCATGTTAAAAAAAGAACAATGATTTTTAAGATTTTTACTGATGTTTTTTTTTCTCTGAAGTCGCGACCTCTTTGCAACATGTTTTCATTTCTGTGATATTCCGCCCTTGTATTTGAATGAAGAGATGACTGAGAGTGAGTGTTTGAATGATGCCAGTGCCAGTGGGCTGAACAGTGCCTTTGTAATTTTGTATCTTTGTAGTTGAGATGGTCTCGGTTCTCAAATGGAAACACAAAATGTTTATTAGTTTGCGCCAAGGACGCCGTGCCTTACTTAATGTCTCTCCTTAAGACGGAGATTGCGCCGCGCCGTTCATTAATTCATTTACAGAAAGATTTTGCAGAATATTAAAAAGACAAAACGTGCATTTGTCCTTTCAATATCCTTTCATTGCCGTCCGTCAGTGTGTCTTCCATGTTCTTCAGTGTACAGTATTACATTACGCCCTCCTTTTTGCTTTAAATGTAGTAGGAGGGTTACAGAGCACTGGCAGTTCTCAAATGATATCCCATTGGTAGAGACGGGAAGTTTGATGGGAATTCTCGGGAGTCAAAACCTTCGAATAGCTATTAAATATATAAGGATGGCTACTCTTGAAGTACATTTTGGTGTTTATTCACTGAGATAGAAGCAGCGATTTCCCTTAAAAGATTTAAATTTAGTCGGAGGCGCTGGTCTGGTCTGGTCTGGTCTGGTTACAGAGCACTGGGGGTTGTCATTGAGAGAATGGTTGGGAGTCAAAACCTCTGAATAAGCCTACAAAGTGGGGTTATAAGCAATGTTTCCTCTAATTTTTTTTAGTCCGTGTGCGCAAGAAATTTTCGTTGTGCATACATTTAGATTCATGGTGAAAAATTGTGCAAACTTTTCTGAGCGCTATTATCTTCAAAATTAAATATATATAAATATTAAATACTTAATAAATATTATTTCCATAAGGTGATAGCTTGATCATTACGGTACTATTAAATGAATATTAAGAAACTGTTTGCAATATTATATATTCTTAAAAAAGAAAACATTTTATCCATTCTAAAAATATAAATAAAATAAGAAATAGTAAAATAAAATTCAACAAAATAAAGAAATAAAATAAAAATAACATTGAAAATGACTATTTTAGTTATCATTTCTCAAAACAGTTTTTAGCATTTAGCAAATTAAAATAGACTATCAAGATTAATACATGATTTTATCCATTCACAAAATAGGAATAAAATAAAAAATAATAAAATTCAATAAAATAAAGTGTAATCGAAATAACATTAAATGAAAGTACCTTTCATTTAAGTATGATTATGATTTCTCCCTACGATCTTTAGCATTTGCCCATTCCAAATAAACTCTATGAAGATTAATACATCCGTCATCATTCAGGTAACTTTTAATTCGCATGAGCATGTCCAAATGATTTTCTTTCAAGCGGTTTCTTAATTTGTTCTTTATAGAATTCATTAAACTGCAATTTTAAATTACTTCATTTACTGTCGTGACTCATGATACGCTTGAGCCTGTGCGCATTTTATTTTGCTGTGTGCGCGGGTTTCACAACGCGTGTGCGCGCGCACACGCGCACACCTTAGAGGGAACATTGGTTATAAGGGGAGGTGGTGATTGTGCCCTTTTGGTCGTAAATGTAGTAGGTGGCGCTAGTCGGGTCGGGTCAGGTCAGGTTAGGTTTCGGAGCACTGGGAGTTCTCAGATTATACCCCATTGGTAGAGAAGGGAACCTTAATGGGATCTCTCGGCAACCAAAACCTCCGGATAGATGTTTTCAATTTTAGGGACGGTACTTGGTTTATAGTGTAGGAATGTAGCTAGCTAGCTAGAGAGTTTTATAGTTTTATGTAAAAGTAACGTTCCCTTTTGCAATAAATGTAATAGGAGGTGCAGGCCGGATCTGGTTTCAGAGCACTGGGAGTTCTCAGAGGATGGGAAGCTACTTATAGTGGAACTTTAGTTTTAAGTATTGTACAATCAAGTTTAGCAATAAAAAAAAATAGTTCGCAAGATGAATAAAAATTATGCATGGGGAATTCTTAAGTTGGAGATCTGGCGGGGCGGCCAGTTGGAGCTACCCTCTGGACCAGCGCTCCTTTGTTTGTTTAAAAATTTCTTCCGACACTATCCTCCCCTCACTTTAGAGAGATTCCTGATTGTATTGTGGCCCACATAGCCGATCAACCATCGAGCAACTCTTCTTTTGATCACTTCCCTTATAAACACCTCTAAGTGAGAGAGACTTCAATTCGCTGTAGCAATAACGGGTGATCACCCACGAAACACTTTCATTCTCTGTAAGGGACACGTACACGGATAGATACAGGGACCCTCCACTGCTATACCTCGCCGGAAGGAGATTTTCTCTGCTCTCGTGGCGGCACAACACCGCGAAGTATGAACAACTCAATATATCACTTGCCACATAAACACCAATCGACCAGGGAAATACTCCGGGGGTGGGGGGGAATGTCTAATGGGAAGGACAAAAGACAGGGAATACTGGAACTCCTCTCTCTCTTGTCAGTCCTCCTAAGCTGTTCTTTTTCCGTGACTCATCTACCCTGTGAGCAGTCCAGCATGCACTCAAACACACTTCTCTCCATATTCTTCAACTGCACATACATGCATCTTACACACAACACAATCTTTTCGAAATTAAAAATAAAGAAAATGGCAAAAACTTTAAGAACCTCGGAGTCCCCTGGGGAGGGGCCATAAATGTTCCCACTTGTGGTTCCCCGCTGCTCATACCGGGAACGCAGACCCGGGCAGCGGAGCTGGATCTGCTACTGCCCATTTGAGATGTTCTGGGCATTTGCCTGATTCACTTGATTCACTTTTCATAAACTTCTACAACACTCGTGGCCTTTCCTCAAATTTTCAATCTGTTGAACACCACCACTTCTCTAAACCTCGCCTTCTCTTCCTCACTGAAACTCAGGTATCTGGGACGACTGACCTCAACCCCTTTTCTGTACCCTCCAACTCTCTATTCAATATCACTCCAAAGGTGGATGTTACATATATGTACTCAATAACTTAACTTGTTCTCGTATTCCCAAACTGGAATCCTCGGAATTCTATACCCTCTGGCTACCGCTTACATGCCAATCTCAAACTGAATAAATCTGCTCTGTCTACATTTCTCCTAATTCTACTGACCCCCCAAAAATCTTTGACTACCTCACTTCCAAATTGGAATACATTCTATCCTACTCTCCTTTTGCCGAAATCTTCATTTTAGGAAATTTCAATGTTCACCACCATCTTGGGCTTTCCTCCGATAACCTTAACATCCATACTGAACTAGCTTACAACTTTTCTATCCTAAATGACCTAGAGCAGATTGTACACCACCCTATTTGTATCCCCGATCCCCTTCGAAATAGGCCCAACATTCTGGATTTATTTCTCCTCTCATCTTTCTTCTTACTCTGTCAAACTTTTTTTCTCCACTGGGCTCCTCCACTGTTTCCTGTCCTATCGCTCAAATTTTCCCTTTGAGTCCTCCCAAGAGGAGGCGGCTTTGGCACTTTGGCAGTACTTCTCTGATTTCCCATGGAATGATTACTGTTTCCGTGACTTGGTCTCCTCCGAGTGTGTTGAACGCATCACGGAAATGATTCTCTCGGACATGGAGGGGTATATTCCATATTCTATCCCTACTACTAATACAAAAAAAGCCTTCGTTTAAGTTTACTTGTTCTAATGTTATCCGCAACAGAGGGGAGTCTTAGAAGGTACCCTCGCCGTCCAACTCCTGACTCTCACTTAGCTTACCTATATTTCTGCCAGGATCCTGCAAAATCTATTCTTCGACTCGCCAAAATATTCCTTCACCCAACAATAATGTGAAAACCTATCCAATTCTAATTCTTGCCCTTTCTGGCATCTAGCTAAGAACCTCTCCAACAACTTTACTATACTTTCCCAAGGAACGCAAGGGACACTTTACTGGCGATCTTGCATATCTCTCTGACTCTTGGTCATCCTCCTTTCGGGATTTGGGCGAAACCTTTACTATTGCGCTTGACAGATCAAAAGCTTTTGATGGAGTCTAGTCTGGCGCAAATCTTTAATTTCAAAACTGCCCTCCTTCGGTTCCTACCCTTCTATCTGTGCCTTCATCTCTGATTTCTTCTCTGGCCGATCTATAGCTACGGTTGTAGATGGCCACTGTTCTTCTAAAGCTATTAACCGTGGTGTTCCTCAGGGTTCAGTCCTGTCACCCACTCTTTTTCCTTTTATTTATCAATGATATATTAAGTCGCACTTCCTCTCCTATCCACTCCTATGCCATTAATTCCACTCTTCACTTCTCCACCCCAAAGCATCCCTCTCAACAGTCACGCCATGCTTCGCGTAGGATGGCTATGGTGCCCCTGACCTCTGATCTTTCTACTCTGATTGGGGCAGAGTAAACTTTGTGGCTTTCAATGTCCCAAAATCTCGGTTCCTTCATTTGTCTACTCGTCACAACCTTCCACACGACTATTCCCTTACCTTCAACAATACCCAACTCAATCCTTCCTCTTCTTTTAACATTCTGTGTTTCCTTTTCTCGTGAGCTTTCCTGGAAAGATCACATATACCCTTTCTCAAACAGCTTTTAAGAGGTTAGGTGTGTTGTACCTGCTCGGCAGTTTCATTTTTATTTCCTCTCTACTACCACTATTATAACGAACACTGCTTTTCTGAACACTAACAGTTAGTAACTGTATGCCTCCTCCTTCAAGGAGAACATGCATTACCCTACTTTGGACATATTCTCATTTTTTTTCTGTCCAACTTTGTACCGCAAGGGTTAATCGCTATTTCCAATCTTCCATCTACTTAACCGGTGAACTCTGGAATAATCTTCTTCAGTCCATCTTTCTCCCCGTCTCTGAACTCCACTCTTTCAAACGTAGTATGTCCAGGCATCTCGAAAACCTTGGACCTTGATTTTGGCTCCCTCCTTTTATTGGTGTGTGGGGGGGGGGGGGGGGGTTTGTGAGCATTCGCCCTTGGCCCCTCCTTCCTGTATAAAAAAAAAATTCCATGGTAGGAGACCCAAGTTGAATACTGGCGACCTTCAGAGTTGGCAGACACATGCACACAACACCTCCAATTACAGAAAACACGCTTAGATACACGCCTACTTTCTTAACAAATTACACAATTGTTTTATAGAAATGCATAATATTATCTGGGTAATTCGTGTTTTATCTAGGTAATTCCTATGCAGAAGGACGCAATATATGATAAGTCTTCGGTGCAGTGGCTTTGGTATGCTACAGAGAGATTTATGATGCAACGACGAAGTGATGATTTGTATGTAGTAAATATAAAAAATTCCTTAGAGAAATGCATAGCGTAGATTAGATTAATAGTTTAGTGTTCATGCTATCCTTTTTTTTTTTCAGCTGTCTTCTAATCCGTAAGTGAGTACACGAGATAAGTGTACGCATGATGTGAATGAACTTTGAAGCTATAGTGGCTGGCAGAGGAGGAAGAGAGCTTTGTGCGTTCTATACTTGACTATTACTTTTATTCCCACGTGAAAGCTTTACACATCTGTAATTGTAAACATGGTACAAGTTTTCAGTGTTCTATTTTTCATTGCTATTTCTAACTTTTCTACTTCTTTCTTGGACCAGCCTAGAGTGAATCTTAGGGTATTTGTTAGCCTGTAAGTCAGTGACTCGGTAGCTGAAACGTGGGTGAAGCACTGTTATTCCGTTCCTCGTTGGATGGGTGATCGCCCTCTGCGTTCAAGAGGAGACGTGACGACCTTTTGCCGTTACGAAGGTGAAGCAACGATAAACATGGTTATTTTTTCAAATTTTGTTTATTTTGATGTGGTAACCACCTCCACAACATCTGAGGTCATACGACGGAGGAGACAGACAGCTTTACGTGGGATCTGAACCACGGGTCACTACACAATCTGGACGCAGAGAACCGTCTCCCAATTAATCTCTAGACCCAATGTCGCTTAACTTCGCTGATCGTCGAGAAATGGTAATACTACATTGGCCACGACGTAGCTGTTATTTCAAATGGTACTAACGAATGAACCTGGCAAATTAACGTGTAATACTGTAGCAGATCTCATATTTCTTGTAGGTCAAATGCAATTGTACCATAATTAAAGGCAGTATTTCCTCATTGTAACATTGCTCAAGGTTTTGCGTATTTTAGCAGTTTAAACCAAGGCCATCTGAAGTAATGACTGTTTTTTTCTATACTGCTCATGTACAATTTCGATAAATAGTTCGCTCGTAAACAAAATTTCTAAAAAGCCTCATCATGATTTATCAGATAGCGATAAATAAAGCAAAAAGAGTCGCGGGACAGGTACTAAGAACGTTCAAAAGAAGGGACAGGACAGTAATGATTCCCCTGCTAAAACAATGATTATACCAAAACTTGAATACTGCTCAGTTTTGACGTGCCCATATAAAAAGGGCAGAATGTGTAGTGTTCCGAAATTAAAGGCCCGATAAGAGACCTCAACACTGAAGGAAAATAGCTTGGTTGTCAGGGGGCAAGACTTTTTAACCAGTTTCCAAACGATCTCGGAAACGTTACAGGGGTCAAAGTTGGTCTTTAAGAGAAGACTAGATGCCTG
Source organism: Bathynomus jamesi (assembly GCA_023014485.1). Taxonomy (NCBI): domain Eukaryota; kingdom Metazoa; phylum Arthropoda; class Malacostraca; order Isopoda; family Cirolanidae; genus Bathynomus; species Bathynomus jamesi. The sequence goes on along the minus strand of JAJOZX010000315.1, from coordinate 1,327,497 downwards.
GCTCAGGACGGTACCAGATGAGCCGGGTGTACCTGGCTATGTACGGTGGAGAGCGCAAGAAAGCAACTCGCTCCTCCATCAAGTCAGACCTAGAGACGGGACCACCAGCTTGAACTTCGTGTGAAGAGAAGCCAACGCACGGAACAGCAACGAGGTTAATAAATAATAATCATTACTGATTGGTAAATTACTTTAATAATAATAATAATAATTGACCGAAAAAGAATGAAATGTAGAAAGGAAAACACATTATTACCAATTGGTTATCTTTTTTATTGAAAAACTGGTAACAATCAGACTGTATTAGTCTATTATAAATTTTTCTGTTAAAAATAAGTTTGAGGAGGCGTAATTTAAACTATTTTTTAATTTGTGAAACTTGTGCAAAAAAATATATAAGAATGTATTTTGTTAAGTGTGTGAAAAAAAAAAAATTTGAGAAATTCATCTAGGAAACGTTTTAGTGTGTGTGATCCTGGCAGTAATGCCAAATAAATCACGCATAAAGACACTTTTGAGAGTCGCAAATCATAAAAGTAATAATACCCATATTAAAAATTCCCTAACATTATACGATTTACTTTCATTTCTTAGAGTCGTCGGTACCAACCGTACATAGATTTGGCACTGCCATCGGCTCTCTGAACGGCCCATCTTCCGTTCTTGAGAATGTAATTTTCATAATCTTCGAAACGATCGTTATGAATACCTGAAGAGAGAGTGGTTCAATAAAAGTAAATCGAAATCTGCCAATCAGAATTAATAAGTGTTCAATAACTCACTGTTCATGATGCCACCTTACCGAGTGCTTCCCAGATGAAGTTGATAACAAGGGTGTTATTGAGTTTGAGAGCAGTGTCCGGATTAATGAAAGACGAACATCCGACTATCTCTCTAATCAAAACGGCGTCGTTCTTGAAGATCATCGGCGTGTCCGTCTGGTTCTGATGGAGGGCTCGCCTACACCATTCAATAATTACGTAAACAACGTTCACTCGAACGAAGACAACGGATAACGCGTTGAAAATTATTAAAGCAGATGAAATATTGCTTTTGTTTGCGCGTTTGCCTATTTTACAAAACTGCATTTTCAATTGTGGATGATGACATTTAACGTAATCTAACTAAACCTTGCCTAACAATCTTCATTATATCCCTTTTACTTTATATTTACTTATTTTCAGTTAAAAAAAAAATGTGAAACTATAATGACACCGCTGATGTTGGTACATGCGCGTTCGTGTCGTGGTGAAATGTGTGTGTATCCTAAGTACTGTCGCGGTTTCGTAAAGTAGCCAAGAAAACTTCATATACAAGAACATTCGAGGATACACCCAAATGTTTTAAGTGCAAAACGTGCATTCAAACTGCTCGAGAAAACGCCACTGTTCTTCAACGAGGTGAAGCGCTAGACTGATGCCTTCCCTTCCTCCCTCACACACCATTACTATGAAGCATAATTTTACTTACAAGAGGGTCCAAAATTTATTTCTGGTATTCTCATATTTTCTTAGAGCTTTCAAGTTGATTTTGTCTTGAAAGCACTCCATCAAGATAAAGAGCAGGGGCTGATGCACAGTTTCGCTTAATGTCTTCAGTTCTTCGATATCTGTAAGCGGATTTAGTAAAGACATACAGGAATAGTGGTTCGAGTTCAACATTTCAGCCTTAGGCAGTGCTGGACAAAGTACTGAAAAATGCTAAAGTAAAAATACCGTTACTGGGGAAAAAAGTAAAAACTAACAGATTTCAGAAGTACTCGAGTGCAGAAAGTAAAAAGTAACTCCTCTAAAAAAATTTGTTTAGTGATTAGATCCAACCCCAATATTGAACTAATTATGCACGTTTACTAGGTAAGAAAAAAAGACTAGTTGGCAAATCTCTACACCGTAAGTTTGATGCCGAGTTGATATATGCAGACACTTCAACAGCCTTTGGCTTGCACAGTAAAAACACACTACACTGATTTGACTTTCATAAACTTTCTTTCCAAACTGAGCCCATGGCTGGTATTTCTAAATGTAACGAGACGACTTGGAACAAAGTGAAAGTACATTACTTAAGCAGAAAAGTTACTCGAGTAAAAGTACCGAAAATGTAAAGTACTTTAAAGTACTAAGAATCCTTACTAAAAAGTTACTTCAGTAAAGTAACGAAGTACTGCGAGTTCGTTCCTGGCTACCTCTGGCCTTAGGTTAAATGTCACAAATTCCTCAATGGACGCGACTGATGCTGAAATGGGGTAGTCATTTCAGTTTTATAAGCAAAATCTTACCTGATTCGGAAAGCGTGTTTTGGCTGCACTGGAAAGCTTCCAAAGGATACATCCAAGGGTCGAGACAAATTCCAGCTCTGAGAGAAAACGGAAATTTACTTGCACCCTTTTTCACATTGACCTAGCTATTCTAAAACTTCTGTTATTAGGACTGTGGATACTAGTTTCACTCTGCACTCTTTGCACGACAAATTTGCCACAGGGTCTAAGCAAGACCAGCGAGAAAGGTGTTTTTAATGAAATTTTAAATTTTGTACAACACTGAAAGGATAAATATCCAAAATAAAAAAAATCCTTAGTACGAGTTGCGGATCCAATGCTGAAGTTGCTACTTTTGCTAACATTCCTTTAAACCTGATAAATAGGTCTCATTCCCACCTGCCAGGGTAGATTGATACTAAAAGCGCTTTCAGCTGTTAATCTGAAGGTCCTGGGCTCGAGTCTCAGCTCGGACTTCAGATTTTAGTGATTAAGGTGTTCCTCTGGGTCTTCGTTGGTGAGATAGTGGTTCGTATCCCACATAAATATGCAAGTCCCCCTCTGGCACGTGACCAAAGACGTTGAGGAGGAGATTGAACAACCCCAAGCATTATTATTCGGTCTTATTACACTCAGGCGCGAGTGACTCTTGGACACACCCACCTCGACACTGAGGGGAAAATGACTGCGTGTTAAAAAGCGCCAAGTTAAATGTTCATTTGGTGCTCTTTAACTCTGACACGCAGAAGAGTTCCGGATGTTGCCTCATTACGTTCGCAGAATTGGAGTATGTAAAAATCGAGCAAAAAGGAACGGGCAGGTGTTAGTAATTTAAAGGATATTGCTTAATAGTAATATAAATGCTGGACTATTTCGACCCGTGTGAAAATGGTGTTAGGGGAAGGTAATCCCCACGGAGTAATATCAATCGCCCCATTGGTATTACTCCGTGGGGATTACCTTCTCTTAACACCATTTTCATACTATCTGGAAGGAGCTCGTGTACTACTGACCTCTCGTGGTTCACCCAGAAAGTGTGTAAACAAGCAAGCAATGGCCGCCGTGGCATAGTTTGTATAGTGTCTATGAGAAATTTTTATATATTCGAGGAACTGATATTTGGTCAAGACAAGTCTGTTTGAAAATAGTAAAGGCATTGCTTTTAATGGAAGTACATTGATTGCTAGACAATAGGATATAAAAGTCGTGTGGATTACGAAGAGTGGTGGCTGCCTTATTCGAACATGAAATAGTGTGTTGGCCGAATATTCGCGATCACAAATTCTATACAAGCCCAAGAAATCAATCGAGAGAAAAATCAAGTTTACCGAGTCCTCTGACGAAGAGAGCTTTGATAAAAACGACCTCTGTAATGATGAGGAGGAGGAGGAAAGGTCCGAAGACGTCTGTAAATTGCAATGAGTTTGGCCAAAACAACGAAATGGAGATGGTGTATTTCCTGTGGAGACTGAGCCCATAAGGCATGTAGTGGTGCTAATAAGCCTACCAACTACATATGTTTTGTGTCAGGGCCGCTCAGGGGTAGATGATCTTTGAGGTGACCTGATTTTCGGCGGGACAGTTCCGCTTTGGAGAAGTGTGTCCCGCTGACGTATGGTGTCCCGAAATTGTCCCGCTTTATTAACTTTTTGAGTTAAAGGGTGATTACTTGAGGAGTTGCTGAAAAAATATATAATTTCGTAGTATTATGGTTATTCAGTAAATTTGCTAATCAATATTTTTATTGGTGTTTTCAAGCATTACGTAATACAAGACGAAAATTGTTAGTTTACGCTGGTGGAAAAGTGGTAATTTGTTAAATTTGACTCTGACTCTGTTTCGTTATTGTCTCTGATTTTTATTGTTAGCATTGTATAGCCTATATATTTGGTACAACAGAGAATGGAGCATACTGTATATGCATGTCATATAGGGGCTTGGTTTTTGCTGAAATTAACAATGAAATATCTGCTTACGATGCCACCAAAACGTGTTTTTTTGAGTATTGCAATTTCAAAATTTTCTCAACCACGGCAGGGGGACATCCCCCTCCCCCCACTGAACCCCCCAAGAGTTTATTTCGTTTCGTCTTCGCAGCAGTAGTCAAGGAAGAATGGCTCGTACAAAGCAAACTGCCCGTAAATCGGCGGGAGGAAAGGCCCCTCGCAAACAGCTTGCCACTAAGGCGGCTCGCAAGTCTGCTCCCGCTACTGGTGGAGTTAAGAACTTCAACTTCACTGCAAAGCTGGGCACTTGCGGTTTTTTTTGCGGTACTGCGGTACTACCGCACTACCAAACCGGTACCGCATAACGCAGTACCGCAAAGGATCGCTGAAAGTACAGCAGTACCGCTACCGCATTCAAATTTCCCGCGGTACTTTCCGCTGTACCGACAAACACGGTAGTACCGCAGTACCGCAGTACCGCAAAAAAAAACGCAAGTGCCCAGCTTTAATAAGAAGCCCCATAGATACCGTCCTGGCACTGTAGCCCTTCGTGAGATCAGGCGCTACCAAAAGAGTACTGAACTGCTGATCAGGAAACTGCCGTTCCAACGTCTCGTCCGAGAAATCGCTCAAGACTTCAAGACTGACCTCCGATTTCAGTCATCGGCCGTGATGGCCCTTCAGGAAGCTTCCGAGGCTTACCTCGTTGGTCTCTTTGAAGATACAAACTTGTGCGCCATTCACGCCAAAAGAGTTACCATCATGCCAAAAGACATTCAGTTGGCAAGAAGAATTCGAGGGGAAAGAGCTTAATTAATAAGTGTATCAGTTATCCAAAGCTTTTTCCTTGTACAGTACTCGAAAAAATTTACTTAATCGCTAATAAGACATTAGGTGGGGTTCAGGATATGTCCCGCTTTTAACTTAAAAAAATCTGGTCACTTTAATGATCTATCGAATGAGCACTTAAAATATGCCAATAACGTGGTGTGTGTATTTATCATTGCTCTTCTCAGCCATGCTTGCTCATAGTTATACAGTATTCCTGCAGAGTTCATGAGGTATATATCTTTCCCCTTGTCAAAAATAAGTGTGGGGACGCTCTACTTTCGTTCGTTTTATCTGCACATGACAAAGATTTAAACAATATTAAGCTTAACTACAGGGGAATAGCTAACTCACCCAATGATGATAGTGAAGTTATTATTGTGGGCAGACAGAATAGGAAGGAAGGTGTAGCTATAATGTGGCACGCACAGCTGGATAGGTTTATAGAGCCCATTAGTTATGAATATGAGTGGGTTGTAGCCATAAAACTAACTATTGATAAAATACTGTATATATTCAATGTTTATATGCCTTATGAGTGTGTTGAAAATTAGGAGGTATATTTAGATACACTCTGTAAACTAAATATACTGCTAGAAGAACTGGACTCTTCATGTGTTGTAGTGATTGGTGATTTTAACAGTAATATCACTAAAATAGAACTCGTGCTAGGTTCAAGGGTGCTCTTAGATTTATAAGGGAAAATGAAGAGAATCTCTAGCCAGAAAATTAAGCAATAGCAATACTTCCAGTAGGGAATTCTTGAAGTAAGTTAATAAAATTAACAATAGTAATCTTACCTTGCCCAATGTAATAGAGGGTGTACATGGTGCAAAAAACATTGCAGAACTGTGGAAAAATCATTATGAAACCCTATTTAATTGTCTCGGGGTGGGGGGTGGGGGGTGGAATAGACTATATGTCTAAATGCAGAACGCGGATCTTTTCCGTTCTACCCCAGCAACAATTTCAAGTGTAGTTTTACTTGCCGAATTCAATAATATATATTTTATTTTGGAGAAAGTATTCGTGCTTTAATTAGTTATGGTTATAATTATTAATTTTTTTCTCTTTTGTAGATATTGTTATGGATGATAAATGGAATTTCATAAACATAGTTAAGGAAATAACGTTCTACCCCAGCCTTCTTTAGTTAACCTTATAAGGCTAACTAACGAAAATATCACGATCTAACCTAACCAATCGTCAAGGGCGTACAGTTGATTTAGCTAAACAAAGGAAAGAGAGACATTGGAGAACATCTAGAAATATGATAAATTCTTATTTATGTGAATTTCTGTGGAGGAGAAGACAAAAAGGAAAGGACATTTTTATTGAAATCTTAAATGCAATCTCTACTTTTAAATAAAATAAACGGACTATAACTCTTTTGTTATTAATTTCTCCAAAATAAGATATATATTTTTGAATTCAGCAAGTAAAACTACAGTAGAAAATAATACATAATTTCATTTTTTGTTGCTGGGGTAGAACGGAAAAGAGCCCAGAACGCTCTGAGGAGCTACTAATTAATAACTCAGAAATCTGCCAGGCTATTCATAAGTTAGATAATGATAAAAGTTGTGGCCTAGATGGCATACAAGCAGAACATTTAAAATGTTGTAGCCCTCGTATAATACCTATGCTTCCAATGTGTTTCACAAGCTGTATGATACATGGGTACTTGCCACAGTCCATTTTGTCAGTTGTTAAAAATAAGGGTGCTAGTATCTGTGATAAGAATAATTATAGGCCAATAGCACTTGCCAGTATACTTTCTAAAGTGTTAGAATATGTTATTTATAATCGGATAAGTACTTACTTGCAGACTTATGACAATCAGTTTGGCTTTAGAGTGAAACATGGTACTGACATGTGTATTTATATGCTAAAGGAAGCCGTCCTAAAGTACAAAATGTCATGTAGCAATGTATATTCCTGTTTTTTGGGTGCAGCAAAAGCATTTGATAGAGTTAACCATCACAAACTTTTTAAGAAATTCTTGTGTCGAGGGGTACCTAATTATATACTGAGGATACTTGCATTCTGGTATACAGAGTAGACCATGTTTGTAAAATGGAAAAGCACTGTATCACCAGGTTTTAAGGTAGCTAATCGTGTTAGGCAAGGAGGTATATTATCACCCTATCTTTTCTGTATATATCATACATGGATGACCTTACCAGTGAACTAAAAACTGCATGTACTGGCTGTGTCATTGGAAAGGAAGAAATTAATCATTTAATGTATGCTGATGACCTTGTTCTTCTGTCACCCTCTCCCCATGGGCTGAGAGTACTATTAGAGATATGTGAACAATATGGTATAGAAAATGACATCACCTATAATGGGGCAGAGAGTTGTATTTTGATTTTTAGGTGTAATCTACTGAAATACATATGTATCATGTGGGTCTTTTGAAATGAATGGTCAGACTATACCTGTCAAAGACACACGTAAATACTTAGGCCATGTAATTACTTACGAGCCTGAGATGAACTTGATATTGAGGCAACGTAAAAAGCTGTGTGTATATACAGGGTAACCTGCTAGTAAGGAAATTTGGTGTGTGTTCAGAATCAGTTAAAATTTATCTGTTTAGAACTTACTGTACTGCATTGTATACATCCCATCTGTGGTGGAACTATACAAAAACTGCTATGAATAAACTCTGTTGATTATAATAATATTTTTCGTATGCTATGTAGGGAACCAAAATGGTGCAGTGCCAGTTTTATGTTTACTACGCGTAATCTACCTACCAGCCAAATGTTAGTCCGGAAGAATACATATAATTTCATTACTAGGGTCCAAAACAGCTCTAATGTGTTATTGTACAATGTCCTGTCTTCAGATACTGTGTACCTCTCACCTATATGGCAGTCTTGGTTCAGACAACTGCTGGTTTACAATACCTTATTTTTGGAATGTAGCCAAGATTATATATGCATATTAATAAGTATTATAGTAAGTGGCTATGTTATAATAAGTGTTATAAGTGCTATAAGATGTCTCGTGTAATAACAATACACATAAAATTGTCAGATAAACTAGCATACTGGCATACTGTTTGATTTAATTAAGTGGCTATGTTGGCCTTATTTTTATATTAAGTTCAATGTATACGTAAAATTGTACTTGTATGTTAGGTTAAGTGGCTGAGGTGACGTGTGTGTGTGTGCAGAGATGGGCAGTACCGCGGTACATGTAACGGCTTAAGTAACGGGCGTTACTTTTGTAACGAGTATCGGTATCGCCTTAGCAAGATTTCTAATGTAACGATGTAACGGTAACGCCCGTAATAATTTTAGCAAAAGTAACGAGAATTTCTGTTACTCGTTACATACCGTTTTTTATGTGTGAAAAGCAGAGCTGGGCACTTGCGGCATATTGCGGTACTGCGGTACTGCTGCACTACCAAACCGGTACCAAACCGGTACGCGGAAATTTGAATGCGGTAGCGGTACTGCGGTACTTTCAGCGATCCTTTGCGGTACTGCGTTATGGGGGCCCGGGGTGGTAGTGCGGTGGTACCGCAAGTACCGCAGTACCGCAAAATATGCCGCAAATGCCCAGCTCTGGTGAAAAGCACAAATACATCTTTCGGCGGCGTATCATACAGTTCATACTTGTTAGAACTTGTTAGAACTTGTTCGGTCCTTGTCACGTTGCATCCGTCTTGCTGCCGGTAGAGCTCAGTTATAGTGTAGCACTCGTGCGGTGTGCATCTCCTTTGTTTAAATTTGTTAAACATGGAATACCTTTCGTCAGCTTCTTCGAAGGATGACGACACATCTGATTTCCTCGAAGATGTTTCGGCACATAGTTGGGTAAAATCCAGTAGTGGGCACCGTTAACCAAAAAGTTAACTTCGTTAACCGCTAATCCGTTAACCAAAAAGTTAACTTCGTTAACCGTTAATCCGTTAATTCGTTAAACATGTAACGGAAGTTACCGATAAACCGTTAACGTTAACTTTTATTATAAAAAAAATGAAAAACACAATATACTGTATATATAATTTAATTTTCCCTCTTCTTCTCGTTCTCCATTTTGTCCATGAGATGCATGTTGCCCTTCATGAAAATTAGCATATCAAAGTTTTCATCAGACAGGGATGATCTCTTGGCCCTCAGGATGTCCTTGCCCATAGAGAACAAACGCTCCACTGCAGCACTGGAGGGGATGGCTGTGTTGAACTTGATGAACAAGTCCACCAACACTTGTTCACCCAAGAAGGCAGTGTTAGAAAATCTAGAAGAGGAAGAACCATTGTTGTCCCAAGGCGATACGATGACTAAGCTGATTGATGCAGCATTGCTTGTATATATATTAAGTTAAGGTGTGTATATATATCCATCTCATAATTGTAAGGTTAGTGAAAAATTAACTTAATTTAGAGCTAGCATTTTTTAGCTCTTGTGGCATCATTGTTTGGTCACACTGTTGACATCATTTTGGGACGATGCGCGTCTTTTCTACTCGTTTGTGGAAGGTCGTACGTAAAGGTGTGGTCCGATAGAGAGCTCTCTTGCAATTCAGTTTGGTTGTTTAGATACATGATTGTTGCATCGTGCAATAGTCCAGGTTGCGTTGTTGTTGCAAGGTTCAGAAAGAAGACCACAAATAGTACCCTTTTGTTTACTTTAAGTTCATGTAATTTAAGGTCTAAGGTAGGCCCGCATCGAGTCAGCAACCCTGAGGTTACCCTGAGGTAGGACCTAATAGGATCTCAAATCCGTAAGTTTTAATTTAGCTTAACTTGGGCTTTAGGTAGAACTTGCCCTTTAGAATTTGGCCGTTCACGGCTCAGCTGGGATTTCGAACCCGACAAATAAATAAAATAACATGGTCCTTCAGAACCGGATTTCTACCCCAAGACTGAGTCAGTGACTATTTTTCGGCAAAGTTCTGATTGTGCAAATTGTATCCCAAGTTAGGCCTAGACGGGTTGAGTATTATTGAATTAAGGTCCCAGGGTAAAGTTTGGTCGCCCAATTGCGAAACTTGGTCAGTCGTCTGTCATTTTTGGCCTACATTTTTTCCGGTTTGGTTAATTTTGGGTTATTATTGAATTAAGGTCCCAGGGTAAAGTTTGGTCGCCCAATTGCGAAACTTGGCCAGTCGTCTGTCATTTTTGGCCTACATTTTTTCCGGTTTGGTTAATTTTTTATTATTGAATTAAGGTCCCAGGGTAAAGTTTGGTCGTCCAATTGCGAAACTTGGTCAGTCGTCTGTCGTTTTTGGCCTACATTTTTTCCGGTTTGGTTAATTTTGGGTCATTATTGAATTAAGGTCCTGGGGTGGAAAATTTGGTATTCCATACTGGTGTTTGGTTAGTACCCCACCCAGCAATTCAGTTTATTTGAAAGTAAAATTTGCGTTTGATCAGTTTGGTTAAGTATTTCTGCCAATTCAGCTCATTTGGTATTGAGCCCAAGGGTTGTTTACATTGAAGATGAGTGCATCTGAATTGAACAAATTTATAAAAAGGAGAAGTGCCTACAAAGGTCTAATTACAAAGGTCATTGCCACTATAGATTCTGCCATAGAGCAAGAGGATTTACGCTTAGTGACTGCGCAGCTTGCCATATTAGAAACTAAAAAGGTTGCTCTAAGTGAGGTAAATGTTAAAATTGAGGCTCTTATAGAAGAGGATGAAATAGAAAATAACATAATTTACTTTGAAGAGATTATTGATGATATGATTAACGTAGGCCTCCTAGCAAAAGAGTTTAGCAGCTCAGTACAGTTAGAGACCAGGTCTAATAATGAAACACAACACTCAACAAATGATGCTTGTGAAGTTAAGGTTAACAGATCTGTAGTTCAATTACCGAGGCTTGTACTCAAAACATTTTCTGGGAGTATTCAGGAATGGCAAGGATGGGCAGACAGTTTTCAATCAGCAGTTCATTCTAGTCAAGTGTTAAGTGCCGTGGAGAAGTTTAATTATTTGCGGTCCCTCTTGGAAGGGGAGGCAGCAAAGACTATAGCAGGATTAGCATTAACAGAGGCTAATTATAATGTGGCTTGGGATATATTAAAGAAACGGTTTGGTAAGCCAGAGATCTTAATTAAAAGCCACCTCCGTGCACTTTTAGCTATACCTCCTGTTAATAATTCTAATAGTGTCAAGGAGTTACGGCAGTTATATGATGAATTTGAATTAGAACTAGGTCCCTGGACAACTTGGGTGTAGGAATGGAAAAGTATGGTATAATGTTGGTTCCTACACTGGAGTCTAAATTGCCTAGCTCAATTTTGCTTGAATTAAGTAGGGGACACTCTGCAGAACATGTGTACATCCCCCTTCAGCAGATGTTAAGTCTTTTAGGCACAGAATTAGCAAGACGAGAGGGAGTTGAGTTTGCACAGTGGGATGGTAAACAAGGGGACAAAGGCAGGCACAGCACCAAAGTTTCCACAAAAGGAATAGCCCAGGTACAGTGTCAGCTCTACATGCCTCCTCTGAGAATAAATTAAAGGGAATCAAGGAATGCATATTTTGCGAAGGCAACCACAAGTCATATAAATGTGAGGTGGCTGAGGCCTTACCCTTTGAGGAGAGAAAGGACAGGGTAACTAAGTCCACAGCATGTTTTAAATGTTTTTTGAAAGGTCATAGAGCAAGGTTTTGTAAGTTTAAAATTTTGTGCAAAAAATGTCATGGTAGGCATCAGCCATTATTGTGTGAAAACACTCTCAGTAGGCCTATCCCAGAAGAAGTAGAGACATCAGTGGCACATGCCACTGCTATGCAAGGGAGTAAAAGTAAAGGGGGATTATTGCAAACAACTGCAGCCTTATTAATTGGGAATGAGGGAGAAGCTACTGTAAGAGTGTTGTTTGATAGTGGTAGCCAGTGTAGTTTTATTAAGACCAGAATTTCCAGAAAATTGAAGTTTAAAGAACTTAAGAGAGAAAATTTAAGAATTTCTGGGTTTGGGGGTTCCGTTCAAAACCGAACCAAATTTAAGAAGGTAGAAGTTCTGGTTAAAGGGTTGTTACCGCAAAGTCCCACTATCAAGGTCCAAGCTGTAGAGATTGAGGAACTTTGTGCTCCAGTCACTACTTGTTTAGATATGGCATGTGTCCAAGAATTGCAAGTTAAATGGAAGTTAAGGCTCTCTTTGTTAAGATTGAGGAGAACAGCCATGGTCTGGAAAGGCATTTGAAAGCGTTTTGGGAACTTGAATCTATTGGTATAAAGGACAACCAGGCAAGTACAGTGAACAATGATGTTTTAGAGCAATTTGAAAAAGGGATTGGGTTTAGAGATGGTTGCTATGAAGTTGGCCTACCATGGAAGGATTCTTGCAAACCCGGGTCAAACCTTCAGCTAGCTAATCGGAGGTTGGAGACTTCATTGTACAGGCTAAGAAAAAATGAGGAAGCCTATGCAACTTGTATTTATATAAGAGGCGCATTGCAAGAGGAAGTAAGTTGCAGGTTGGTTGCTGCAAAGAGTAGAGTAGCACCTTTGAAAAGGCTTTCTGTTCCAAGGTTGGAATTGATGGGTGCCGTTATTGCTAGTCGGCTTGCAATTACAGTGCGAAAGTCTTTGGCCCTCTATGAAATTCCAAGCTATTATTGGACAGACTCCACTATAGTTTGGCACTGGTTAAGAAGTCAGGCAAGGAAATGGAAACCATTTGTTGCCAATAGGGTGGAGGAAATTCAAGCGCACACAGATCCCAAGCAATGGAAGCATTGTCCAGGCATCCAAAACCCCGCTGATTTACCAACACGAGGAATTTCGGTGAAAGATCTTTCACAATCAAGTTTGTGGTGGAATGGGCCAGAGTGGCTAAAACTTGGAAGTGAAAACTGGCCTTCTAATCAGCCTATTGTAGGAGAATGCCAGGCTGAAGAAGCATGGGTGAGTGAGGTGAGAAAATGCGCTGTGAACAGTTGTCAAGCAGTTAGAGCAGGACCCCATATTGAGGCTTGAGGACATTAGCAGTCTGAAAAGATTGTTAAGAGTGACAGCATGGATATATAGATTTACCAACAACATTAAGGGAGAAACAAGAAGGGAAGGAATTCTGAACAGTAATGAGATTCAGCAAGCCAGGAAATACTGGGTGGTATATGCGCAGAAGGAAAAATTTGGTGAAGAGCGGGAATTGCTCACCAGCCATCCATTACAGGTTCTACCAGCACATTCTGCGCTCAAGGGTTTGGATGTGTTTTTGGATCAGGATTTATTGAGAGTAGGAGGTAGACTACAGTTTTCTGGGCTTCCAGAGGAGAAAAGACATCCAATTTTGCTACCTTCTGGGGGGCACTTTGTGGACCTTTTGATCCTGGATACTCATCATAAGCTGTTACATGCTGGAGTTAGAGAAGTGATAATAGAGATTAGACAACAATTTTGGATTCTCAAAATTAGACAAGTAGTGAAAAAGGTCTTGCATAAATGTGTGGTTTGCAAGCGTTGGAGTGCAAAGCCTTATTATGAAAAGGTGGCTCCACTTCCAAGAGAACGGTGTGTCTATACTGCCCCATTTGATGTAGTGGGAGTAGACTTTGCAGGGCCAGTCTATGTGTATGAGCGAGGGAGTCTAACAAAGGTTATATATGTCTTTTCACCTGTGCTACCACCAGAGCAATCCATTTGGAGTTGGTAAGCCACTTAAGTAGTGATGTATTTCTTTTGGCCTTTAAAAGGTTTGTGAACAGAAGGGGTTTCCCAAATAAAATCATATCGGATAATGCAAAAACCTTCAAAAAGGCTGCAAAGGAACTCCAAGAAATTTGGTCCTTGCTAAAAGAGGAAGGATTCCAATCCTACTTTTCACACCAAGGGGTACAGTGGGAGTTTATTGTTGAGAGAGCACCATGGTGGGGAGGATTTTGGGAAAGGCTAGTGAGAAGTGTAAAGTGTCCATTAAAGAAACTTTTAGCTAATGCTCATTTGAGCAAAGAAGAATTCTCTACTGTTTTATGTGAAGTAGAAGCAATGGTGAACAGTAGGCCTATCACTTTTGTTTACAACAGTAGGCAGGATGCAGAGCCATTGACACCAAATCATTTTCTTTGTGGTAAACGATTAACATCAAACCCCAGTGTGCCAGAAGACTTGCAGCCCATCCAGAGCACTCAAGGAGAGTTAACCAGACGGTTCAGGTACCTTGAAGAGCTACAAGATCAGTTATGGAAGAGGTGGCAGATGGAATACTTGCCAGAACTCAATTATTACCCATCAGGCAAGGTAAAGGGCTCCAATGCAAATTGTATCAAGGTGGGAGAAGTGGTAATGATTGGGGATGAAAGACCAAGGCAATGCTGGAAGCTTGGCATAATTGAAGAGTTGTTTGTTGGCAAAGACAATTTAGTTAGGTCTGCACTGGTAAAGACTTCAGGAGGAAAGTTAAAGAGACCTATACAAAAACTCTATGCTTTAGAAATCAGCAAAAACACAGATAGTCAAGATGAAACATTTGAGTTACAGCCTCATGAAGAAGGCTTGGCTAACCTTGCAGAAGGTAATGACAACAATGCCTCTTCGGTGGGGGGTGTTAGAAAATCTAGAAGAGGAAGAACCATTGTTGTCCCAAGGCGATACGATGACTAAGCTGATTGATGCAGCATTGCTTGTATATATATTAAGTTAAGGTGTGTATATATATCCATCTCATAATTGTAAGGTTAGTGAAAAATTAACTTAATTTAGAGCTAGCATTTTTTAGCTCTTGTGGCATCATTGTTTGGTCACACTGTTGACATCATTTTGGGACGATGCGCGTCTTTTCTACTCGTTTGTGGAAGGTCGTACGTAAAGGTGTGGTCCGATAGAGAGCTCTCTTGCAATTCAGTTTGGTTGTTTAGATACATGATTGTTGCATCGTGCAATAGTCCAGGTTGCGTTGTTGTTGCAAGGTTCAGAAAGAAGACCACAAATAGTACCCTTTTGTTTACTTTAAGTTCATGTAATTTAAGGTCTAAGGTAGGCCCGCATCGAGTCAGCAACCCTGAGGTTACCCTGAGGTAGGACCTAATAGGATCTCAAATCCGTAAGTTTTAATTTAGCTTAACTTGGGCTTTAGGTAGAACTTGCCCTTTAGAATTTGGCCGTTCACGGCTCAGCTGGGATTTCGAACCCGACAAATAAATAAAATAACAGGCAGTATCTGTCAGCAAGTCCTTGGAGTCGGTCTCCAGCCAGGTCTTGACCAAGTTCTGGGCCTTGCCCTTGAGTGACCTGTGGCTTCTGCTGCTCTCTTTTGTCTGGATGACAGCACTGAAGAAGTCATCCTCCTCCTCCTCGTTGTTGCTGCCCACTTCGTTGGACTGCTGCTTCATGGCCTCCTCGACTGTACCCTCCATGCTTTTCCTCACCCTGGCGACCTTGGTGTTGTCATACTTGTCCAACCAGATGAGGCGAAACCTGGGATGGAAGGCAGCAGCCAGCTGGCATTCGTCATCCTCCAGGAGGGGCCCAAACCTTTTGTCGATGCCTGCCAAAAGTGCGTCGACCAAGGCGCTGCAGTAGACGAGGCCCTTGGACGAATGTAGTTATTTGTTGTAATTGTTACATATATATTATTGAAAGTGCCTTAAAATGCTCGTGATATTTCTTGAAAGAAGTTGAAACATTCAACTCAAATGGCAAATCTTTCCGCCTGATTTTATAGTCGACCATGTTTTGCTCAAACCAATGCCATAAATAACTACCATATTTGGTAAGACACAAATTGTGGCGACGGAAACAAATATATCGCCTGATTTTGCACTGCGGAAATGGAAATTCGTTCATCACTATTAACAGTGGCGGATTAATTGCGCACCTGCTCAGCACTGAAAATAATAGAAACTTTTAAACGTTTATTTATGAATTTTTTGGGTTAACGGACTTGAGTTAACGGAAGTTAAATGTAACGGAAGTTAATTAGTCCGATAATGATTTTCAAAGTTAACTTAAAAGTTAAATCGTTAACGAAAAAGTTAACTTCGTTAATTAACGATTAACGGATTAACGGTTTGTGCCCAGCTTTGGTAAAATCACAGCTTATTACATCGAAGAAGTTTTTCTCGATCGTTAGAAGGAACGGCAATGCTTTAAAGTGCCTCTGTCTCTTGTGCCCTAATAAAGAACAAGTTGTTCTCAGTGCTGATATATCTACTTGTTCTAATTTGAAAAAACACATAAAAGTGAGTAAAATCTAATGTATATTTATTATAATTTATATAATATATTTACATGTAAGATATAGCGTGTAATTTGTAAACATAAATTTGTTTTCACATGAATTTCACCAATTTATACGAAATAACAAATAACGGTCGCGTTACCTAGTAGTAAGGAGCTACTGTATATAGCTTAATGCTGTATAATAATATAATATTATCAGATCAGATATAATATCTAATATTACGTTATCTTGAAATGTAGCAAACATTTTGCTCGGTATTTACCTTAATTACACGTATATCAGGGCCGGATGGAAATTGGAGACCTCAAATCAGATCAACTATTGGAGATCATATCGCATTCTTAAAATACCATTTGACCAATTCATACTTGTATTCAACACAGTAACAGCTGCACTTATAATTTACAACCTGAGATACTGATTCGAACATAAACAATTGCAATAAGTCAGCATAAATGTAAATAAATTTACCATTTTCAAGAGCTTAGCAATGTATCAACATGCATTTGCATATAAAATCTCAATAAGATGATGTAATAGTTAAAAACGAAATTATTTCCTGTATGCAATCTATTTCTTATGTAGTAATTTCGGGGGAGGAGGCACACTTAATCCCCCCCCCCCTTCAATCTGGCCTTGATATATCATCACTAACCCACAAAAAAAAAACACACACACACACACATTATGACACATACGTGGCTTCCTTACTAAAGCACGACATGTGTTTTGGCCGAGTAGGTTTTCTGCCGATTTCAATTAGATATTAATATGACCATATTATTAGTAATAGGCAACTCTTACTTGAAAATGTTAAATGTTAAATTTTACGGCGTGTATTTTTATTTCAACAATTAGAAATAAACTGATTCGTGTGATCCTTATACTGTAGTTTTAACACATTAGAAAGAATGAATTAATAAATATATAACTCGATAATATGCTCTAACTTTATAAAAAAAATAAAATTGAATAACGGGACAATAGCAATTTATATAACAATAGTAATGTTAATAGTAACAAGTAGTAGTAATAGGAATCAAACATATTGGTATGATAGGTCAATTTCCGTGCATGGCCTCGAAGGGCCTCTTTGGGCCTGTTGCCATGCACGTTAAAACATTTTATGTATTTATGTATGTATTTCAATCCCATAGCCAGCATTTATACCAAGTGTGCAACAAAATATTGTGGGGGGGCGAGAAACATTCACATTAAGTTTGAACATTCACTATGAAATTGTTTCTATAATATAACAGTTCGTGTTACGTATTATATTTCAAACAACCATTTGTAAACAATTACTCTTCATTACAGCGCCGCCATTCCGAACTTGAAAAGGACTTTGATGAGTACAGCAGCAAGCGGTCAAAGCAGCGCGAGAGTTCCAGCAGCAGCGCCCCCGGTACCAGCAAGCAGCGATGCCATCAAACTCTCTTGCCATTTGGAAGAAAGCAGCAGTGTGCAGTTAGCCAGTCACAGTATGCGAGTTATTTTGCTTTACTTAATACAATAAAATTAAAAAAGGCATATATAGGCACATATTTTAAAATTAGGCACTGACCATCAAAATAGGCGTTTATAGGCACTATAACATTTAATTATATACATCCCGCGGTCCCGAAATGGATTTCTCTAAAAGAAGCCTATGAATCTATAAACGGGAATAAAAAAGGCAAAAAGGGCAAAATCCGGTCTCTAGTCATGACACTGTAACAGGGTGCATGTTGTGATTTCTGGATGATCCGTTGGGTGGTTGGTTGTATGGTATGTGATACGTGGCTAAATTTCGTGCGTGCTTGGACTTTTGAATTTTGGTTGCTTGGAAGCGGACAGCTGGTCTTGAACTGGAAATTGTGGTGATTAAACCGTGTAAAATTTAAAATAAGAAACATCATCGAAGGTTTCCCTGTAAAGGAATTGTTTGTATTAGATTTGGTTGGAGACAGCATACTGTAACAACAGTAACCTAAGAATTGTCCTCTGCAAAAGAGGAGACGGAGTTGGGAGCCAGATCTCATAACTGCTTGTAAGCGCCCTGAATAAACCCCATTATTTTATAAGTGCCAGTGATTTAAGTATTTAATATTGTAGGTTTAAGTTTAGGTTAAGTTAAGTTCGGGTTTAGGTTGTTAAATTTAGGTTAAGTTTAAGTTAAGTTTGTTAGGGTAATGATAACTTGTTTATGCAGCCTGATTTACTTTGTATATATTAATATATAGTTTTGTAATCTAATGTTTTACTGTTCCTGGCTGGGACGGCCTCGCGCTGTAAAGGGGACATATATATATTCGGTTGTGGAATCCTGGTCACGGTAACAGTTGGCATCCCCAGCTAAGATTTTTTTTTCCCATTTACTCAATTTGTTATACCGTTCGGTTTTGGTTTCATTGTATGTACTTTTCTTTTAATTTTTCATAATTTGATTTTGTTCTAGTTTTGAAAGCTTGATTTAATCATATTGTTTAGGATGGTTGAAGAAGGAGCATTAGGAGACATGACTGCGGATGAGAAGGGGCGGCAGTCGGTTAGATGAAGGCAAGTGAGGGTTTAAATGAGTTTGATGGTGCGATGACTGCAATAGAGAGTTCTGTACAAGAATTGCTGAATGAAGGAACTGAAGGTAAAGATGTGAAACTGAAAGCTTTCTTTGAGCGCATGCGTAAAATGGAGGAAGGGTATGTGAGTAAGAAATTGGTTGAAGTGGGACGGGTGCACTTGCCAAGGCGTTTGGAGAAGAAGGTTGCTTATTACTCTGAAAGCGATAAATCTGAGTATGATTGCGAAAGTCCTGGTGAATGGAAAGAGGTGCAAAGTAAAAGGAAAAGGAGACTGAGAAATAAGGCTAAGCGTGATTGTGAAAGTAAGTTTGGAAGAAGTGATAAAGGTGTTAAGTGTAGAAAGTACACAGTGGATGGAAGTTCTAGTTCAGATTTTTCGAATGAGGAGACTCCCTTGCCCAGAATGAACGTGTATTTGGAAGATTTTTATGCCATGAGAGATAAGGGTGTTTGTGCAGCGGATGCAGGGTGGATGGTGTTGATAGCAATTGAGTGAGAGAAACTATTAATGAAGAAAACTAAGTATGAACGTGAGCGTATTAAGGCTTCGAAGCCTTGGCCTTATGGTTTGGATCGTGTGCAAAAGGTAGAAGACTTTCTGGAAGACTTTGAGAGGTATGCAAGTGAGCAGTTTGGAAGTGATAAGAATAGATGGGCAGTGGAACTTAGAAATTTCTTGGATGGCCATGCGAGACGTGTGTATTTTAGTGTATATAAGCCGGGTGTTAAATATGAAACAGTTGTCTCGAATTAAAAGTTGGTGTAGTGAAGAACGACAGGATAGTAAAGTTGTAACTCAACGTGAATTTTGGACAGCAAGTATGAGAGAGAATGAAAAGCTGGGTGAATATGCGCTCCGGCTCCAAACACTGTATGAAGCAGCAGTGCCTGAGGGGGAGAGAGATAAACAGGCCTTGAAAGAACAATTCATGGCTACGATCCCTCCAGAGACGGCAAGGAGATTTAGAGCGCAAATGGGTCGAGATGTAGAAGGTAAAAAGCTAAGATGGAGAGATATAGTTTCATGGGCATTAGACGATGATGCTATAGGGGATAGGATGTACAGGAAGCAGGAAGAGGTAGTCCCGTTACCGGTATGGGCGTTTGCACAGGAAGGACAAGCTGGCGCTTCACCCTCGTATAGCCGTGTATTGCAACAGGATAGACTCCAACAAGGGCATTACCAGTTCGGACAACCGCAGGTGGCTTACCAAGGCCAACCATCTGCTGCTAAGAATGTGCAAGCTAAGAGGGATTTGCAGTGCAAGTATTGTAAGAAAAGTGGACATGTTATGAAAGACTGCTGGAAAATGAAAGGTTTGTGTTTGTTGTGTGGTAGCCAGGGACACAGAGCAGTATGTGTGATAAAAAGCGTGACGTAACGAGTGCTAGGGGTGAGAGTGGAGCTGAAAGAGTGGTCTTATGTTATGGGTGTAATGATCCAGGGCATCGTGCGATTAGTTGTCCGGTGATTGCTCAGATAAGACAAAGAAATCAGATTGGTAAGGGTAGAGAGACTATTGGTGAGCCTGGACAGATGGGAGCGAATAATGTGAGTGGAGCACAAGCAGAAAATTTAAATTAGGAAGCTCCGGTCTGGAGGGAACACGACCGGAGCGAGTAAATAATGAACGTGTGGGTGAAATGTACGAGTCGTGTGACGTTCCCCGCACGGAAATGTTAGAATGGGAACGAATTGTTAATAATTCTGACCTTGACCCAAATGCCAGTGAATGGACCGCGGATGTTCAGTGTGAGCAACGTAGTCCATTACCGCAGCGTGGAAAAAAGACGAAGGAGAGCGAATGGTGGAAAATACGATTGTGTACTTGGCTAATGAATGCGTAGGTTTGAAGAGTGGAAAACTGTGGAAGGTACCAGTGGAACTGAATTGTACGGAAACTGAAGCGATGTTGGATTCAGGTGCGCAGTTTTGTCTCATTAGCAGGGATGTTGTTTCTCGTATGTCTAACTTTGAGATTGATGACAGTGTGCACATTAGGTTGAAAGGTATTGGAGAAGGAGATCGGTTGGTTGGGAAGGGTATGTTGACTGCGCAGGTGGTAATTCATGGTATTGATTTCGGTATATGTGATTTTTATGTGGTAAATAACTCTCCATATGAGATCGTCCTGGGTAAAAACTTTTTTGTTAGTAAGGGTTTAATAATTTATGCGAGGAAGAGATGTATAAAACGTACTGGCCCCAGTGGGGAAACAGACGAGTTGTATTTCAATAATGAACAGAATAGATGCGTTAGGGTAGTATCAAAGATACCAGTGTACGTTGCAGAGAGTGTAGTGTTAGATAAGAAAAATTGGAATTTGGTTAAAGTTAGGGTATCGTGCGATATCGTTAAAGCTAGGAGGAAATGCGTGTCCCTGTGTAAGGAATGAAGAAATGTCTTGGTTTTAGATGAATTTGTAGATCCAGAGCTAAAGGTGAAAATTGAATTGTGGCCTGGGTTAATTGACTGGGATAGTGCGGAAAATAAAGTATTAGTTCAGTGTAATTCCTCGAAAGAAGTAAAATAAAGGAGGGAATGAGACTAGGATTTGCATGTTCAATGGTATACGAGGATGAAGTTGTGGTGGTTGAGAATGATGAGACTAACGTGCATATAGGGACTTTGGTGCATAATGTAGTGTCTGGTGAAAATGAGGCGAGTGACTGGCGTAAAGAGGAAATGATGAAAGAGGTGCTATTGCCGGAGGGATTGAGTAAAGATGAGCGTGAAAAGTTGGAGCGAGTAATATGGAAGAACAAGGTGGTGTTGAGTAAGGGTGATAGTGATGTAAGACGTGCTGCTTTGACTTCGCATAAGATAGAGTTGTATGATTATACGCCATTATGTCAGTCCTAGAAGATTTGATCGGGAAACTAGTTTGGAGATAGAACGCCAATGTAAAGAATTATGTATGCTTGATATAATTGAGCCGAGTAAGTCTGCATGGAGTTCTCCTGTGGTGCCTGTGCGAAAGAAGGATGGGTCGGTTAGATTGTGCATTGATTATAGGAGAGTGAATGCGGTAACGAAAGATGATAAATTTCCTATGCCTAATTTGCAAGATTTGGTCTTTAGCATGCATGGTATGAAATATTTTACATCATTAGATCTCGTGCGTGGATATTATCAATGCCATTGGAGGAAGCAGTCGGGATTTCACTGCATTTATAACTGAGCATGGGCAGTACCGGTTCAAGTCGGTTTCATTTGGGTTGAAAACAGCGCCTTCAGCCTTTCAAAGGGAAATGCAAAGAGTGTTAGATGGTTTTACATGGACGAAAGTTATTGTGTACCTTGATGACGTATTGATAATGGAGCGAAGTGTTGATGAGCATATAAAGTTACTAGAGCTGGTTTGCAAAGGTTGTCGGATGCTGGTATGAAAATAAAGCCTGTTAAATGTAAGTGGATGAGTGAGGAAGTGCCCTTTTTAGGTCATATCGTGAGTAGTAAAGGACTGAGTAAAAAGCCTGAGTATGTACAGCAGGTGATTAATTTTGGAAGACCACTTGATGTGGGAGGGGTGAGAGAATTTTTAGGGTTAGTAAATTTTCAACGAAAATTTATACCCCATTGTTCCGAAATAGCAGAACCTCTGTCTCGGTTAACTGCAGGTAAAAGGAAAGATAAAGTAGTTTGGACAGAAGAGCGTGTGAATGCGTTTGAGGTGTTAAAAAAGGCTATGTATGAGGATATTATGTTAACGTTTCCAGACTATTCTGAGAATGCTGATATGTTGGAGTTATTCGTGGATGCGTCAAGTGTCGGTGCGGGTGCGTGCTTGGTTCAAAAGCAGGAGGGTATAGACAGAGTTATCTCGTATGCATCTACTACATTTAATAGAGCGGAGCGAAGCTACTCAGTCATAGAACGTGAATTGGCGGCGATGAGGTGGGCAGCAAAATTCTTTAGACCATTCTTACTTCGGCGCAAATTTATATTGTATACTGATCATAGGCCGTTGATTTATTTGACTAGTATGAAAATGATTGACAGCAGGCTTGCACGTACGATGGATGATTTGAGCGAATATACTTTTGAAGTGCGATATATTGAAGGTAAGAGTAATGTATGTGCTGATGCGATGTCTCGACAGCAGAATCATTGGACTAGAGATGAATGGTGTGAGGTTGAATTGAGGAATGAGCTGCCAGAAGGTTTAGAAGTAATTAAGGAAGTGGCCGGTGGAACGCAGTCTATGTTTGAAAGTTTGAAGATAGTTTTGAACGAGCAACAGATTGAGGGAGTGCCTGAGAGTTTGCAAGAATTTAGAGAAAAAGTGGTGGATGAGCTGCTGAAGCATGCTAAATTGTACAAGTTGAATAAGGGTGGTAGGAGTTTGAAAGAATTGAAACACATGAAAGATGTCAGAGTAATGCCAGACATAAAAGTTTTACTTATGGTCAGTGATATGTTTAGAGTTAAGATTTGGGTGCATTTTATACCTGAATGTTCAGTTACGTATATTGGATTTCGTGTTAAAGGAGAGGAAGGGTTGAAAGAAGTCCATTTGCAGAGTTTGGGAGGAATTCACTTTAATCCTGTAAAGAAGATGAGCGAGTTTAGGAAAGATGTAGAAATGGTAGGGCATGTAGATCAGAAGGAAGTAGAAATGAGTAAAAAGGATATGGAGAGAGGAGAATTGAAGGAAGATTTAATGCCATTAAATTTATTTATGAAAGAAGCTGGACATGAGCGAGAGAGAGAATTGGAATCTTGTGGCCATGAAGGTGGTCCAGTAGCATGGTCATGGATCACTGTAGGTAGATATAAGTTTTGTGCGTTTCTGGACATGGGAGCTGTAGTATGTTTAGTGAGAGAGAGTGTGATTAAGCATTTGTGTGATAAAGGGGTAGAAGGAAAATTTGAAGAAGTGTGTGCCAGTTTACAAGGGCTTGGTGCGAAATTCAATGTATCAAGACTGGTGAAACTTAAAGTTAAGAATGCGTGTGGCGAGTATGAGTTTCCTTTTGCGATTGTGAAGGATACTATTATACCAGTATGTTTTTTACTGGGTATCAACTACTTGGAGAGGGCTGATACAGTATTAGATTTCAGAAACGTTACAGTAGTTATGGAAATGAATCGGCAATTAACATCTGGAGTGTTCATTTGGAATATAATGAGAAGGAAACACTGCGTTGGTTATGGGAGAATTTTTACCTTTGAATGAAGTTGATAATTTGCAAAGTAGGGTAAAAGTTTTAAATGAAATTCGAAAAAGGGTTCTGAGTGGAGAAGAAATGGACTGTAATAATAAAAAATTTAGAAGTATGCGCCCCATAGACCACATCTGAGTGTAATTCAAAATGTCTTGGTGAGGTGGGATGAGAAAAAGAAAATGTGGGCTGCAGTAGTGGATTTTCAATTGCTAGTACATATAGTTGTGACTTTTCATGTGTCTCTCGGCATGTTGGAAGAGACAAATTGTGTGATTTAGTGGGCAGGTATATATGGCATCCGAGGTTAAGTATGGTAGTTCGGGATGTATGTAGGACATGTGAGCAATGCCAGAAGATGAAAGTGGGACATATGGTGACGTTTCCTCCAACTTTAAAAGTGATAACACGAAGGTCATATGAACTTGTGGCTGTAGATGTGGTTGCATTGCCGAAGACGTTTAGTGGGTATATTGGCTGTTTGGTTTGTGTGGACCATTTTAGCAAGTTCGTACATGTGCAACCAATTCGGAATAAGGGTGCTCAGTCGGTGTCTGATTCTTTTGAACGAATGTTGAATTCAATGTTGAAGGTACCGGTGCGAGTCTTGAGTGATAATGGCCCTGAATTTCGGTCAAGTATGTTTGGAGATATGTTGAGCAAGTACGGAATACAGCATGTATGCTCTAGTCCCTATAAACCTGCGTGTAATGGAGCGGTTGAGCGGGTGAATAGGACTATAACTGAGTTTTTGAGAAATTTGTGTGGGACGAGTGGTAAATGGGATGAGGGGTTAACAAAGGCGGTAATGCTTTATAATCAGACTGTACATTCGCAGACTGGTAAGCCACCTGCACAGAAATTAGCAGAGGGCACCCTGGGACGAGGCGAGCTGTTACCTATTCCCTTTGATGAACAATTGACTTGGCGTGAAGGTCACCCTAACTTCATCCCCTATGGAATAGGCGTGAAGGTTCTTAGGAAGTTAATTACTACAGATAGAACTTTGAAAATGAAAATGAGTGAGAGGTATGTGGGTCCATACTCGGTTAAAAAAGTTATGGAAGGGGGAGTTTCGTATGTTGTAGAAAATGAAAGTGAATGTTTGAGGGTGCATCATACGCATGATAAAGGAGTTGGGAAATTGTGTAGATGAATATGAGGGAGTGATAGAAAGATGGTTGGTGGAACCCGTTAGTAATGTGGAGAGAGCAAGATTAGAGGAGTCACGACTGGAATTGAAGGACAATGAAAATTCTCGCTTTGTGAGGATTACACGTAGATGCAACTGGGAAGAGTCGTTTGAAAGCGAGACTAGAGTAAATAAAGTTAATAAAAGAAGGTATAAGAGAAGATTGTTGGGTAACACAAGTTGCAAGAAAGGTTTTGAAAGGAGTATGACATGGCTGAATCGTGTGCTGAAGTGGAAAAGGGATGTGTCGGTTCAAACGGAAGACACCATAGAATGTTTCTGTAATGTGAGACGAGCTGAGCTGATCGATGCGGCTGTACAAACCGAAATAGTTTTACATGAAGCTTGTAAGGAAGTGAATGGGTGCGAGAAAGATCCAGTAGAGGATGAGGATGTTAAAGAAATGACATGGGATAATTCGGTTATTGCGAGTAGCTCTCATTTGTGGCAAGGGACCATCATGAATGAAAAATGCGAGTCTGAAAGGAGGGTAAGGCATTCCTCTATGAATAGTTTTAATGGCGAACAGTTTGGTAGCAATGAGGTGGATATGTACGAGTTAGAGGATTCGGTGTTTGAGGGAGATGATTTGGGTGATGAGTGCGTGCAGAGGCAGGATAAATGTTTGAATATTAGGAGGGTTAGTTGTGTGGTTCCAATAAATAGATTGTCCATTAGTGGGAAAATACGCTTTGAGGAAATTGAAGGTTATGCGTGTACTGCCAGTCGAATGAGCATCAATGTGAGTCAGACAGAGAGAGGAGTTAGCGAGAATGTGGGTCATGAATTAGAAAAGATCAAGTGTGTTAGAACAAAGAGTGAACAGACTGAAAGTGCAGTGTGTAGTGAAAAGCTCGAGCCGAAATCAGGCCCTAGAACTCGTTCTAAGGGTACTGTGCCGGAAATTTCAAATGTGCAAGTCCATACAATTGAGTATAAGGTTAGACATAATAGAAATGTCTAAGTTTTGTAGCATTTCTTTGATATTATCGAAATTATATTTGGATTATTTTTTACTCTAATTAAAAACTTGTGTATAAACTTGTATATAAAAAAATACTCCTGTCTCTAAAGTTGAATGTCATAGACAATAAGAATTTGTAATTTATGGAGAAAATAGCATTAACTATTTGTTTTATAGGGTATTCTTAGTATTGGCAGTAATTACTCGTAAATTAATGTACGGCTGTTTCATTTTAGAACCTTAAAATAGCTAATGACTAAGAATATAATAAGGAATAGGTATGTTTTTTTCATTGAAATTAGGGCACTGGCACGGTTATATATGTTTGAAACGTCATAAAGGGGGGTATCCAGAGAGAAAATTATGAATTAATTAACGGACCCAGAGAGAATTAACTACCACCTGCACGCCTACGCCATTTCTGGATGAACTGCTGGTGTACAGGATCGATGTCAGTGAATGTACATGCAGAACTAATTACCAGCTTAGATGGTTGCGCCGTTTCTGGATGAACTGCTGGTGTACAGGATCAATGCCAGTGAATGTTCATGCAGAACTACTTTACTTGCCAGCTTGCACGGTTGAGCCATTTCTGGATGGATTGCTTGGTGAACAGGATCAGCGGTAATGAATGTTCAAGGACACAATTCCGTGTTTTTCATCGTATGAAAATGAAGAGCAGATGCATGGCAAAGAAACGGCTGGCTGCATGTAACTGCTTCGCTGATTTTTTCTGTTATCCCAAGTTTTATTAATTTAAAAAAAATGTGAATGGCTAAAAGTGTATAGAAAAGTTTTTTTCTGAAAATGTTTGGGTTCGTTTTTGTTCAACAATTGAATTTATTTTATATTTGTCATTATAACTTTGTATATACTGCGGGTTTGGGGTAGCTTATTTGTATCGGTATTTACTACTCGATCTCATTAATTAGGGCATAGGGAGAGTGCTTACTTGTAAATATGTATATAATTGGGTATTCTGTATTATTTTTTTCCCTTTTTGTATTTAAGTGACTTGCAATATTTTACTAGGGAAACCAGTCTGTCTGTCTCGTGTGTGTGTGCTACAGAATGTATGGTTAGAATGAAATTTTATTTCATTCTTAGGGTGGGGAAGTGTAACAGGGTGCATGTTGTGATTTCTGGATGATCCGTTGGGTGGTTGGTTGTATGGTATGTGATACGTGGCTAAATTTCGTGCGTGTTTGGACTTTTGAATTTTGGTTGCTTGGAAGCGGACAGCTGGTCTTGAACTGGAAATTGTGGTGATTAAACCGTGTAAAATTTAAAATAAGAAACATCATCGAAGGTTTCCCTGTAAAGGAATTGTTTGTATTAGATTTGGTTTGGAGACAGCATACTGTAACAACAGTAACCTAAGAATTGTCCTCTGCAAAAGAGGAGACGGAGTTGGGAGCCAGATCTCATAACTGCTTGTAAGCGCCCTGAATAAACCCCATTATTTTATAAGTGCCAGTGATTTAAGTATTTAATATTGTAGGTTTAAGTTTAGGTTAAGTTAAGTTCGGGTTTAGGTTGTTAAATTTAGGTTAAGTTTAAGTTAAGTTTGTTAGGGTAATGATAACTTGTTTATGCAGCCTGATTTACTTTGTATATATTAATATATAGTTTTGTAATCTAATGTTTTACTGTTCCTGGCTGGGACGGCCTCGCGCTGTAAAGGGGACATATATATATTCGGTTGTGGAATCCTGGTCACGGTAACAACACAAAGACCCCTTTTCTGTGCTACATCTAAATGATGTATTGTTTTTGGTGGTGTAGTCATTCCATTGTAGCTACCAGCTAATATTTCATGATTTCTTCATTTGGACTCATAGTCGATAATTTTTATTACGGATATTGCTCCAGGAATTGAAGTTTTATCAAGACGCTCACTTGGTCGCAAATTAAATGACATGACATCCTCTGTTCGTGAGAAGATCTCTGCAACACTTTCTGAGCAGCGGTATATCTGTACCACAGCTGACATATGGTCCACAAAACATAGAAGTTTCATGGGCGTAACTGCACACTGGGTATGTCATTCTTAGAATATTATTCATATTACAAATATTTTATCTTTTGGAAATTATTATTAATATTACAAATACTGTGTATTTAAGTAGAAAAAAATATCGCATAATATGTAAATGATTTATTTACACTGCATAAAATTTGAAATTCATAAGTCTTATGCTTTAATATTTTTTTACAGCTACATCAGCGGACCTTGGGAAGATGTAGTACTACTCTTGCGTGTAAACGATTCATAGGGAGCCACACATTTGACCGAATAGCAGAAATGCTCGACGATATTAGAAGAGAATTTTTTATCCCTGAGAGCAAAATTATAGCCACGGTCACCGATAATGGTGCAAATTTTGTAAAAGCATTCAAAGAGTATGGGATCGACCTTAAAATTCCTAGAGAAGCGTGTGATGATGAAGACCAAGATGAAACAAGAGATGAACCTGCAGAATCAATAAAAATAAGAGAAACCGATTCTACAGATGATACCATTCTTCTTCCAAGCCACAAAAGGTGTGCATCGCATACCATTAGCCTTGTTTGTACAACAGATTTGAAAAAATCCTTAACAGGTAAAGTCTCAAAGATCCACCACTCGGCTATGGGCAAATGTTCCGCCCTATGGAATTGTTCGGGTAAACCAAAAACATCCGAAGTAATATCCAGTGTATTAAACTGTTAGTTGAGACTCCCGTGTCCTACGCGGTGGAATAGCCTGCATGACAGTCTTGTACTGCTTCTGAGTAATAAAGCTAAATTGAATGAACTCATGTGTGCTTTAAAGCTGCCCGCATTCAAGGAGTCGGAGATTGAGTACCTAGAAGAATACACTACTGTGGTAAAACCCTTGTCTGTGGCACTGGATCGCATTCAAGGAGTCGGAGATTGAGTACCTAGAAGAATACACTACTGTGGTAAAACCCTTGTCTGTGGCACTGGATCGCCTTCAAGGAGATCAGAACTGCTACTACGGTTGTCTTATCCCTACTCTCTTTGCTGTTGAGAAAAAACTTGAAAGAATTGCTCTATCATCATTGAGATACAGCCACCCATTAATAGAAGCATTAAGTAGTCGATTCAGAAATCGATTCAAGAAATTCCTGGAACTTGACAGAGATGCCAATGTTGCAATTATTGCTGCATTAACAAATCCACACTTCCAAGTGCAAGTGGCTCACTATAAGCGAGCGAACAAACAATGAGGCATGTAGAAAAATGGTGCAAAACATGTTGATATCAGCAATTAAAAATGAAAGTGACAGTGACAGATCACCTGAGGAGCCAGCTAAGACAGATGATGGTGCTTATAGCAGTAGCGACGATTTCTTTGAATATGGTCATGCTCCTGCTGACGTCAAGAAAGAAGACACCACAGCATCAGAGATGGAAGTGTTGAAATACTTCAATGATGACAGCACTGCACTGCAGCTGCAGTCACTTGATGGCTATCCTTCAATTAAGAAGCTCTTCCTCAAGTACAATACTCCACTTCCTTTCTCGGCTCCTGTTGAGCGTCTCTTCAGCTATGCAGGACATATTCATGCCCCTAAGAGAGGAAATCTTTCCGACACGTTCGAAAAATTAGTAATGCTAAAAGGAAACCCTAGGCTGCTAGCTACATTTAAAATTTAATTCTATACCTCTCAGCTAGAATATATTTTTGGAAATGTTTTTAATTATTTTACATCAGCTGCTATTGAAATGTTTCTGTTTACTTCTATGTTTAATTTTCTGTTATTCAAATAATATTTTTTGTCAAAAATGTCCTGTTATCATTGTCTGTCAGAAATAAACCTCCATTTATCTAAAAATAGTTGCGTTTGTTTTTACATACTTTTTATACTTGCTTTAATATTCTAATTACGATATACAATTATGATATATGAATTTACCAATGTAACGAAAGTAACGACGTTACTGTAACGAGTATCGGTATCGTCTTAAGATATTTTCAAAGTAACGATGTATCGGTATCGCCGGGGTCATTTTAAGAGAGTAACGGTAACGCTCACCAATTTTGAGTAACGGTGCCCATCTGTGTGTGTGTGTGTGTGTGTATAGTCTAAAGTCACTGAAAGAAATCTGAATGGCAACACAAAGGGATAAACAGAAACGCGGTCTGTTCGTTTGTTTTGGCTGGACTAGCAGCATGGTAATTCATATCTGACTAAATCGTTGGTGCTAAGTTTAATTTGGTGATGTTTCTAAGGTGATAAATGGAGTACAAAGTTGTCAATAAATTATATCAGTTAGGGGTAATGTCTATAACTTCTAAATTAGTAAAGTTAGAGAGTTTAGGTAGACTACTTTGTGGGACGCAGGGAATCTATGGTAGGCCCTAAAGAATATCTAATTCAACGCACCGTAAGTGCCTTTGTTGTTGTTTAGAAACTTAGTAACTTTGCGGAGTCACTAACCCCACGCTATTACATTTGGCGACGAGGATGGGATTCTGACTTATTGGATTTAATTTGGCATTGGATTTAATTTGGTTGTTTGGAAAATTTGATGTAGCCTAGCCTAGGTGGGTCGTCCGATTTGGTTGGTTCGTGTGGGTAAGCTACCGTACTATAGCTTAGGTCCCGCTGGCCTAACTCTCATAATAATTCCTACTCAGCCCTAACTCTAATACTAATTCCTACTCAGCCCTAACTCTAATACTAATTCCTACCCAGCCCTAACTGTAATACAATTTACTATTCAGCCCTAACTGGGGAGTAACTAGATCAAATTTAAACCAAATCTAGCCTACTTCACGTTATTTGGCCTAAATCGGTTTTGTTCTAGCATGTCGGTGATTGGCCTTATAAGCCCCTACGACGACTCTGGGGAGGACTTCGAAGCTTATGCCACTAGGGTGAGGTTGTTTTTTGAGGCAAATTCGATTCCTGATGCTAAGAAGGTACCTACCTTTTTAACTATAAATAGGCCCTAAAACGTTTGGCTTAGTGATGGACCTAGTTGCTCCTAAAACACCGGAAACTTGCACCTATAGTGAATTGGTACAGCCCTAACCAATCACTACAAACCCCGAGTAGTTCTCATCTATGAACGTTTCAAATTTTATTCGAGGCATCAGGCTGTGAATGAAAGCATTGCAGAGTTTGTTGCAGGAATAAAAGCCCATAGCCGTACTTGTAAATTTGGGGACAAATTAGACGAAATGCTAGGAGATAGGTTTGTAATGGGTCTCAAAGAAGAGTCTACCCAGAGAGCCCTATTAGCTATACAGGACCTAACTTTGTCAGGTTGTAGAAATAGCTGCGGCTAGGGAAGCAGCTGCTAAAGATGTTAGAGCTTTTGGCAGTCACAGTAGTAAAGCCCAATACGTAAATAGCTTTAAATCTTCTAGGCCTGGCAGACCTAATAAGCCTACTAGACAAACAAATAAAAGGTATGCGGAAAATACGACTAAACCTACTATTTCGAACGCCCAAGCAGGAGGAAAAGTCTTCTAAGTCATGTACTGGGTTTGGAAAACACCATTGGAAGAAGGACTATCCTTTTAAAGTGTGGGGCCGCGCAGTTAATTTTCCGCATTTATATTATTTTTATATTAGTTACCGACAAACCAATTTTGCGCGTACCAAATTGTATATATTTTATCATTGTGTAATTTTAAGAATCATATATAATCTTTATAAATAAGTATTGTACACAAATTTATATATATATATTTAATTAATTCAGCTGTATATAAAATAACAAAATCTTCTGTAAAATAACCTCAGCCAACCAAGAACTCAATAAACTCTGAAAACGACCGGCTTTTTCTTCAAGACGCCAACCCCCCAAACGACAGGGAGAGAAGAGGACACGAGAGGCCCCTAAAAGAGATACCCAACAAAGCGATAGCTTGCCTCTCGTATCCTTCATTCTTCCCGGCAACTACAAGTAGCACCAAGAAGGAACCAGCTACAAAAGAAGCAGTTTGCCGAAACTGTAATGAAATAGGCCACATAGCTAAAGTGGCCTGTATATACATCCCTTGGTATATTCACCCCTTTGTTTTCAAAGAAAACAAGGAGTGAAAATTCTAATTATAACATTTCTAGTGTAAATCCTCAAAAGGGAAATACTTCGAACATTGGAGTGGAGTACCTATTTTATGAGCAGCAAAGTGGTGTTAATACAGGTCCATATATTGTAGAGTTAGGCCTAAATGGAATTACAGTTCCTCTAGAACTAGATACAGGTGCTGCTGGAACTGTCATGTCCAAAACAGTTTTTTACAAAACTTTCAAAAATGCACCTAAACTACATGCATCTAAAAAAATACTAAAAAAATATGGGGACATACAAATACCTATTTGTGGAGAAGCATCCATCACAGTTACACTCAACAAGAAAACTTTGTTTCATTCTTTAACTCTTTTAGTGGTGGATGAGCAAGGGCCTACTCTACTAGGCCGTGATTGGATTAATGCTTTGAAAATGCTTATTGACAAAATTTTGCCAAAGGGTCGGGCGGATGTGCATACACTCGCGTATCCGTCTGACATAGAGACTCATTGTTAAGGAAGTTTTCTTCTGTTTTTGGGTCTGAAGTAGGCAAACTAAAAGGCCATCAGGTCTGTATAGAGGTAGACTCTAATGTAACCCCGAAATTTTGTAAGACTCGTTTAATTGCACATGCACTGCGGGCAGTGGCGGTTCCTCATATGGGCAATATGGGCAGCCGCACAGGGCGGCATTTGTGGAGGGGCGGCATGAGCGCCTGCAAAAAAAATAAAAATAAAAATAAATAAATAAAGAAATAAATAAAAATAAAAAATAAAATAAAATAAATAATAAAAGATCAATAAATATATTTTTATTAATAAAAAACCATCTATTGCATTTTCCATAAACCTTCCCATAAAAGACCTAAACAATGCAAAATGCTTCCAGATTAATATTATTGGGAATAAAGGCCCATACTTTAACATATGTAATGTTATTTTTCTGGGTTTGGTTAAATAGTGAAATGTATATTATTTATTACAGAACGAATCTTCACACTAAGCCACTAAGGTCTGTCAAATAACCGCAAATGGATAAGAAGAGGTCAAAGCTATCAGGTGCTCAGTTTAGAAAAAAGAGGAAAGAAGAAGAGGAGAAACGAGCAAAAGATAAAGGTATAGAGCTATGTCATCTACTCTTCACTGCTATATTGCACTGCTATTTTGTGATATAGCTTTCTGAGTCAAAGTGTAGCATAATAATTACCCTCTCTTAAGTGTCTTATTCTATTTATGTGATAGAGCATTTGTACAATTTAGAAATTTGATTCTCTAGTTTATTTATGGCAGTTGTGCAATTTAATTTGTATTTTTCCTGTTCATAGTATCATAATTACATTCTCTTAAGTGAGTTATTCTATTTACGTGATGAAGGATTTGTAAAATTCAGAAATTTGAGTCTTTGTTTTGGTTCTGAAGTTCCAACAATTAGTCCAATAAAAAGTTATTTTGTGAAAGAGTTATGTCTGTCCTTTATTTTGGGGGGATTCGAATGTGTGTGTTGGCGAACAGGGGGGGGGGCGCTGAAGGTGAGGTTCGCCCAGGGCGTCATGTAAGCTAGGACCGCCACTGACTGCGGGAGAAGGTAGATTTAGAAATTGACAGGCTGCTCAAAGATAAAATTATCGAACCAGTCACACATGCTAAGTGGGCTGCCCCTGTAGTTCCTGTACTAAGACATGACAAGTCCGTGCGATTATGTGGGGATTACCGTTTAACAGCAAATAGAGCAGTCCTTCTAGATTGCTACCCTATACCCAAGCCTGATGAATTATTTAGCTCTCTTGCTGGGGGTAAATATTTTACAAAACTAAATGTGTCCCAAGCCTATGCTCAACTAAGTTTAGATGAAAATTCTAAAGAGCTAACTATCATAAATACGCACCGAGGGCTATATAGGTACAATAGGCTATGCCGCTATGGTGTGGAATAGCATCGGCTCCGCGTATTTTTCAGAGGACAATGGACCAAGTTCTAGATCACATTCCGGGTGTACTTTGTTTTCTAGATGGTCCTCATTTCAGGTTCATCTGAAAAAGAACACCTAACTAGATTAACCACAGTTCTAAAAAGACCCCGGGATGCCGGACTTAAGCTAAAGAAAGAAGTGTTCTTGGGTCACTAATGAGGTTTCATATTTAGGGTTCTGCATAGATGCCTCAGGCATTCATCCAACGGTGGATAAACTAGAAACAATAAAAAATGCACCACCTCCAACATCACCAGTTACAAGCTTATTTAGGTCTCCTAAACTTTTATAGGAAATTTTTGCCTAATGCATCGACTTTCCTTGAACCCCTAAATAAGTTATTACGATCTGGGGAACAGTGGAGATGGGAGAAAACCCAAAAGGAAGCATTTGAGGCTTCAAAGGATGTACTGCTAAAGTCCACTCTCCTAGTGTATTATGATCCTAAACTTCCTCTCATAGTTTCAGCAGATAGAAGTTCTTATGGAATTGAGGCAGTGTTATCTCACCACATTGATGGTGTAGATAGGCCTATCTGCTTTGCTTCTAGAACACTAACTGAGACTGAAAGGCGATATGCACAACTTGAACGTGAAGCCTTAGTTTTAGTATTTGCAGTAAAAAAAAAATTTCATTTCTATCTATGGGGTCATGAATTCAAACTAAATACAAAACATAAGCCTCTTTTTAGGTTTATTTTCACCTAATAAAAATATTCTAGTTATGGCCTCAGGTAGGATTCAACGATGGGCACTGATTCTACAAGCCTATAAATTTGACTTAGTACATCGGTCAGGCAAACTTCTAGGTACGACTGATGCTCTAAGTTGGTTGCCTTTAGAAAATCCAAATGAATGCGTACCTATACCTACAGAATGGGTTCACTTGGTGGAGTTTTTGGAAGCCACTCCAGTATCTGCAGTACAAATAGAGCAGTGGACAAAATCAGACCTTATTCTGTCTAGGGTCATTCATTACTGCTCAATTGGTTGGCCTACTAAGGTTCAGAGTGAATTACAGCCTTTTTATCAACGTCAGTCTGGACTCTCGATCCAAAATGGCTGTCTCTTATGGGCGCACAGAGTGATAATTCCGAATGAAGGCAGGTCGAATTTAGTGAAGGAACTTCACGCTGAACACATGGGTGCAACAAAAATGAAAGAGCTGGCGAGAGCTTATTTCTGGTGGCCGGTTTAGATGGAAAACGCGAATCATTGGTTCGTTCCTGTCAAAACTGCCTAGAGAACAGAGATCTCCCAAGGAAAAGTCCACTTCATCCGTGAGAATGGCCTACTATACTTTGGCATAGGATCCATGTTGACTATGCAGGTCCTATAAATAATACCTATTTCCTAGTCATTGTGGACGCCTATTCTAAGTGGGGAAAATTTTTCCAACCATTTCCACGACTTCGGGTATTACTATTCGCTTACTCCGTTCGTGTTTCGCTCGATGGGGTTTACCCGTAATTCTGGTTTCCGACAATGGTACTTGTTTTACCAGTAAGAAATTTCGTTCTTTTGTCCACCTAATGGCATTAGACATGTCCGGTCTAGTGTTTTTCACCCGTCTACTAAGGCCTCGCGGAAAACATGGTCCGTACTTTCAAGTCGGCCTTGCGTCATTCTCGTGGGGAGGAAATGCAAGTGGTGTTGGATAATTTTTTTATTTAAATATCGACTAACACCTCACACAACGACGGGGGTGTCTCCTTCTAAACTTATGACTGGCCGGGGAATTCGTTCAGTTTTCGATCTGTTACGTACAAACGAAACGTTACAACAACGAGTTTTACGCCATCAGGAAAAACAGAAGTTGTACCACGACACTAAAAACGGGAGAGTTATAGAAGCGCAACCTAATGATTCAGTTATGATTCGCAACTATGGGGCTGGACCAAAATGGGTTCCTGCAACTGTGCAGGAGAGAACGGGCCCTGTTTCCTTCAAGTGCCAACTAGAAGATGGTCGTTCTATTAAACGCCATCAGGACCAGATATGGGAACGTGAATTGCAGGATGACCAGAGTCTTCCGGAAGAGAGAACCGATCCTCTGGAAAATGGTTCAATTCGCCCGCCTATGCAGGTTGCACCTATTCCTACTACATCAACCCCGCTCTGCAGGTCGTCTAGGGTCTCTCACCCCCCTGAAAGACTAAACTTGTAGGGGAGGAGTGAGGTGACGTGTGTGTGTGTGTGTATATATATGTATATAGTCTAAAGTAACTAAAGGAAAAAGTCACTAAAAGAAAGCTGAATGGCAACACAAAGGGATAAATAGAGGAACGCGGTCTGTCCGTTTGTTTTGGCTGGACTAGCAGCATGATTATTCATATCTGACTAAATCGTTGGTGCTAAGTTTAATTTAGTGATGTTTCTAAGGTGACAAATGGAGTAGAAAGTTGTCAGTAAATTATATCAGTTAGGGGTAATGTCTATAGCTTCTAAATTAGTAAAGTTAGAGAGTTTAGGTAGACTGCTTTGTGGGACGCAGGGAATCTATGGTAGGTCCTAAAGAATATCTAATTCAACGCACCGGTAAGTGCCTTTGTTGTTGTTTAGAAACCTAGTAACTTAGCGGGGTCACTAACCCCACGCTATTACAGTGGCTATGGATTGTGAATGATCCGCAATAAAGATGTTTTGTTTGTTTGTTTGTTTGTTTTGTCATCCTGCAATAATTACAGTCCTATTGATGTCGCTGTCTGCTTCTCGAAACTACTAGAAAAACTTTTTACACCGATTAAATGATTACTTATGTACATCTCTCGTAATCAGTTTGGTTTTAAAAGGTCCCACTCAACTGATCTGTGTATTTATGTATTGAAGGAAATTATATTTAAATACAGTGAGAGTAATTCAACTAGTTACAGCTGTTAACTAGATATAAATAAGTTATATGATAAAGTGAACCACAATATTTTTATTTAAAAAACTAGAAGACAGGAAAGTTCTCACGTACATGTTAAATTTATTGAAATTTTAATATTCCCACCAACATTTTACTGTTGGGTGGGCAATATACTATCCGAATGTTTTGGTTCCTCTTGCGGGGTGACTGGTGAGGCAAAGCTCCTTGTTTTCTCCTTTGCTGTTTAACGTGTATATTGATGGATTAATTGCTTCACTTAATGAGGCAACAGTTAGATGTTGTATAGATAACAAGGATAAATAACTTAGTCTATGCCGATGATATGGTGTTAACAAAGCTGGGCACAAACCGTTAATCCGTTAATCGTTAATTAACGAAGTTAACTTTTTCGTTAACGATTTAACTTTTAAGTTAACTTTGAAAATCATTATCGGACTAATTAACTTCCGTTACATTTAACTTCCGTTAACTCAAGTCCGTTAACCCAAAAAATTCATAAATAAACGTTTAAAAGTTTCTATTATTTTCAGTGCTGAGCAGGTGCGCAATTAATCCGCCACTGTTAATAGTGATGAACGAATTTCCATTTCCGCAGTGCAAAATCAGGCGATATATTTGTTTCCGTCGCCACAATTTGTGTCTTACCAAATATGGTAGTTATTTATGGCATTGGTTTGAGCAAAACATGGTCGACTGTAAAATCAGGCGGAAAGATTTGCCATTTGAGTTGAATGTTTCAACTTCTTTCAAGAAATATCACGAGCATTTTAAGGCACTTTCAATAATATATATGTAACAATTACAACAAATAACTACATTCGTTTCATTTGCAGTCTGTCTCTTGCGCAACATGTTTGTGCTAGTGAATATTTAAAAATAATCGTTGTCAAGTAAGTCATGTATATTTTAATATGTCTGTGAGTACCTTATTAGTAGTCTCCTTGATACATTTCAAGAACCATAAAACTGATCAGGTAAGATTTCAATTCTCATGTCACTTTGATGACATAAATTAAGTCAATTGATGTCTTACAATGGGAGCGTTTTCACCTTAACCCTTTATGTCCTGGCGGTACTTCTAGGTACCACATCTTTAAAATCTCCATAATTATTTTTCTACCGGGTTGATCCTGCCGGTACTTTCAAGTCCCAATGTGAATTAGTTTCTTTATGAGATAATAGATGGCGTTGAGAAGTAAATGTGAGCGTGTGGCGCCAGAACTTGGTCAAGACCTGGCTGGAGACCAACTCCAAGGACTTGCTGACAGATGCTGCCTTCTTGGGTGAGCAAGTGTTGGTAGACTTGTTCATCAAGTTCAACACAGCCATCCCCTCCAGTGCTGTAGTGGAGCGTTTGTTCTCTATGGGCAAGGACATCCTGAGGGCTAAGAGATCATCCCTGTCTGATGAAAACTTTGATATGCTAATTTTCATGAAGGGCAACATGCATCTCATGGACAAAATGGAGAACGAGAAGAAGAGGGAAAATTAAATTATATATATATTGTGTTTTTCATTTTTTTTACAATAAAAGTTAACGTTAACGGTTTATCGGTAACTTCCGTTACATGTTTAACGAATTAACGGATTAACGGTTAACGAAGTTAACTTTTTGGTTAACGGATTAGCGGTTAACGAAGTTAACTTTTTGGTTAACGGTGCCCACCACTGGGTGTTAATAAGTCCTTCTGTTAAAGGTCTGGATTGTCAGCTAAAAGTCGGTTCCATGTAAATTTCACCCCCGAAAATTTCACCCCCGAAAATTCACCCTCAAAAATTCCACCCCATGAAAATTCCACCCCACGAACATTCCACCCCAAAAAATGTAATAATCTAAAAAAAAAAAAATTAAACAGTTTTCAGTTTGGTAATTAAGAACCAACTTCAAACCAACTAAGAAACTGGCATCAACACATCACAACTGTTTGCCCGAGGCGAGGTCACTATAGTTTAAAGTTTGCAGTCAGTTGTCTTCTTGTCTTCAAGCTTAAAATAAGTGTTTTGTTCATACCCATGTCACTCTCATTCATATCCACAGAAAAAGGAAAGCGAAAGTTATGTGATGAAGAAAATTACATTTACGAAAAACATAAGGACAATGTGAAAAAGACAAAAACTTATTGGCGATGTGAAAAGTTCTATAGTGTAAATATAGATATGTATTCTAAGTTTGGGGGGATAAATAGGGGTAATGGCCTATAAAGACAGATCTGTCTTTATAGACAGATAAACGAGTTCCTTATCACTCTGAAGGAATCGCAGAGGGCTGTAACTCTTACAGCCCGTTACATTCATACACCTTATGATTCTAGTGAGCCAACAATGCTTTTTCGTTCTGGTAGTCATTCGCATCCGTCTTCTAGTGCGGAAATTGAAGCTCGAAGAGCTATGAATGTTATGAGAGATAAAGTGGAAAAATGTGGATCAACAACAACAACAACAACAACCACGCGTGAAGTGATTGCTGCATCTTTACAGTCGCTGGATGAAGAAGCAAAGTCTATGTTACAGCCCGTTAATTCGATTTCCCGCAATATTCAAAACTGGAGAAAAAAAGCACCTGGAATCTCCCCCGCTCTTCCCAACGGTCGCACAGGTTATGAGATCCCTGAATCTTTTAAAATTCTTCCCGATGGTTCGTCGTTTTTGGCATTTGACAGTGGCATTAATGACTCTTCCCGGATATTAATATTTTCAACAGAAAATGGTTTAGATGACATTGCGAATAGTAGTAGGTCATGGATGTGTGACGGAACTTTTAAAGTTTCGCCAAAGGATTGGACTCAGCTGTTCACTATACATGCTGTAATGGGAGATACTTCTTTCCCACGATTATTTGCAATGTTACCAGATAAACAGGAAATTACCTACAGAAGACTTTTCAATTGTTAAAAGAATTACGCCCAAATTGTCAACTCAACTGCTGCATCATGGATTATGAAAAAGCCATTCACATCGCCTTTATGTCAGTGTTCCCGAATTCTCAAATTTATGGGTGTCTTTTTCATTTCGCAAATCGTGCTGGCGCAAAATATGTGACATTGGTCAACGCGTTAGGTACAACACTGATAGTAACTTTGCCCTTAAAATTAAACGTTTTACAGCCGTAGCTTTTTTACCTATCGATGACGTTATCGAGGCTTTCGAAAACCTATCTGATGACGACGATATTCCGGACGAGTTTATATCATATTTTGAAACCGCTTACATTGGTATATGCCGTGGAAGGGGTTCTCGCCGCAGGAGAAGTGAGCCTCTTTTTCCCATGGAAATGCGGAATGTAAGAGAGAGAATTTTAAATAACCTTCCAAAATTGAATAATGCAGCCGAGGGATACCACAATGCCATTCAATCATCTATAACTGCTATGCACCCAAATTTATGGAAGTTATGTGGCGCTTTGGCAAAAGAGGAAGCTTTACTGCAAACAAAAATTGCCCATGTGAGACGCGGTGATCCAGTAAAGAAAAGAAAAAAATATGAAGTTATCGACGAAAGACTGAAGAAGTTGGTTCTTAATTACCAAACTGAAAACTGTTTAAATTTTTTGACAGGTGTTGCCCATAACCTGCATTCTTTTTAGTTGATAAATATTGAGTAAATTTTTACTTTTATCTGTGATTTTTAATTAAATATTTGTTTTAATTACATTTTTTAATTTTCTTAACCTGCATTCTTTTTTCGTGGGGTGAAATTTTCGGGGGTGATATCTTCGGGCCACCATAATGGCACCCAATATAGTCTGGTAGGAGAGCGTCATGACCCTACTAGGTTGGGTAATGAGTAATGACATTCGTGGCAATATATATATATATATATATATATATATATATATATATACTGTATATATATTTTTTTTTCGTGGTTCTCACTCCGTACTTTTTAAACATTTTTTTTCTTTTCTAATTGCACCATTTTGTAAGGCATTCCTCGTCTTATATCATCCAATAAATTTACTTTTACTCCGTTGCCTTGCTCCTATATTAAGTTTACAAAAAGTGAGCGTCATTACCCTACTTTCCCTTACTACTACACGTGCCCTAGCTAGTTACTCGATAATTGTTACTTTTTAGAGTAACTGTAACGGTATCTAGTTACATTTTCCGGGCGAGTAATTGTAACTAACTAATTACAAAAAATCATGAATATTAGTAATTTCTACCAGTTACTTGGTGTGGCCAAAAAGTTAGTAGCTACTTTTTTTCACAAGCCTTGATCGATGTATATATTGTAGACAGTGCAAGTTTATTGATAACATATATCTAATGTTAATATGACAAAGTTTTGTTGTTTATTCGTTAAATCACAATCAGTTTGTAATAAATGAACAATCTTGGCAAGTATCACTTGTCAGGGAAAGTACTTTTATCAGAATCAGATGCTCACTAAAACCAGGAAAATACCGAAAGTAACTGTTGAACTAACTACTACCAACTAGTTACTTTTTGAAACAGTAACCGTAATTAGTTTAAAAATAAAAAGTAACTTAAAATACTGATTGTTATTCGGGCTATATATTTAAATGCTCCCTACCAACGCACTCACATTCTAAGACTCGCAGAGGGGTATTTCCCCTCATTCTAAGTTCTTTAATTTATTTACAAAATCGAATAAATTGCACTTCATATTCCCAGTGTCGAACTTGTGTATTTGTTAGCAACTGATGGACTAGGTAACGGTGAAGGTTACTAGGTAGGCCTACTCGCCCCACATATAAATAAGACTTCGCAGAGCGTCAACAGATGGCGCAGCGGAGCTCAGGCCTAAGGTAGGCGGAACCCATTGCTTGACTCAACCCTTTACTTTCCCACGAGTTAATCGAGAGGGGCCTCCTAATCGAAGAAAGAAGGCAGGGGGGGCGGGGGGAAACCCTGGCACTTCAACTCAACTCCCCGAGACGGAATGTCTCGGATACTCCAAGGGGTGTCCAACCTTTATAGAGAACTAAGCTACTCAAACTTTGTCCGGGAAGAATGATCTACCGAGTCCTGCCCGTATTCAACTGTCTTATATCCCTTCCATCTCCAACTCTTCCCAGTTCCATACCTTACAACTACAAGCATGTCCTTTGTCATTATTTTTACTATACTAAATTGTAAGGAAGGAGAGAATTGCAAACTTTTCAAAAAAAGAATTTATGCCAAGTTAAATAATTTTTAAAATCTTGATATGTAAATATCAATTTTGTTTTAATCTTGATAGGAAATTATATTTAGCTAATTTGTTATGAATTATATGTAAATCGTTGCGTTCATTTGCGTTAACAGTTTGGGGGCCATTCAAAAATTACATAACGCTAGTTTTGCTAAAACTTGACACCCTAGATCCACCAGGAACGTTCTGTAACGCTAGACCAGTCACCCCCTAAGATGTTATGTAACACCTCCCCACACGTTACAGAACGTTAAAGGGTGGGAGTGGGGATGGGGGGGGTCAGGTTTTAGCAGAAATAGAGTTACGTAATTTTTGAACTACGCCTTTTTTCTCAATTTATGATTATTTTCTCTAGTTATTGCAATTTTGGGGAAATGCGCATTTTTTATAATATGCGAACGAGTCAATACTGCTTAGTGAGCGTCCGATTGGGTACTGCTGCTCTAGATTAAAGGTCTTATTTCACTTGTAATAAAGTATTTATGTCCCTCCTCCGAAAAGGGAAAAACGTTTCACACTGGGTTTTACATGGCCAGAAACAGGTTTGGAAAGCCGGTCCGTGTGAAAAGGGAAGGAAGAGGACACATAGGTATCAAATCATCTTCGTGATGAGACTCATGGAAGAGTATTAATGCGCCTGAACAGTTTCCATAAACCCATAGTGCACCGTAATATAAAAAGTCACCTCCTTTCATTCATGAGATTTCATCCTCATTTTAAAATACTACAATTTATTATAATTAGAGACCGGAAGTTCAGGCAAAATGCCATAAATGCCTTTTTTTGCCTATTTTACTCATTTTTGGGTGAAAATGCTTTTTTTTCGATATGAAGAGCCTAATTTGCCTATTCCACCTGTTTTGAATGAAGAGTTTCGTTTTTTTTTTTACCAAATTATCACATTTAGCAACTTCTAATGATTAATTGGCAACTCCACTTCTCCAGATGTCGTACATATGGCAGCACTGCATATTTGTTTTCAGTCACTGTTTGTTTGCATGAGTGAGCACGTGTGATAATGTCTAAAGTTAAAGCATCTTCTTCTAAGAAACTAAATGATTATGTTCAGCAATTTGGGAGCAGTGTGTTCTCCACTGATGGCTCTATATTATTCTGTAAAGCTTGTGAAAAGGCAGTAAATTCAGAGAAGAAATACTTCGTGATTCAACATATAGAGACAGCTAAACACAAAAGTGCCGCTGACAAACGGAAGCTTGGAGGAGAGCAGTCATGCCTACTTACTAACTACGTTGCTGGCTCCAGCCGTAAGTCACAATTTTCAATGGACTTGTGCAAAGCATTTGTTGATGCTGGCAGTCCCTTGTGGAAACTAGAAAATCCGTCTCTGAGAAAATTCTTGGAGAAGTATACAAATGAACGCATTCCTAGCGAGTCGTCATTAAGAAAGACCTATGTAGAAGACATCTATCGGATTGTTATTCAAAATATTAGAGATGGAGTTAAGAACAAGTACATTTGAGTATCAATAGAGGAGACAACCGATTCTGTTGGAAGGTTTGTTGCCAATGTAATAGTTGGAACTATGAAGAGTGACCAACCCTCAAAAATCTATTTGTTAGCATCAGAGCTACTTGATAAAACAAACAGCTCAACTATTGCTCAGACTTTTACCAAATCACTTGCATTACTATGGCCTGAAGGAATAAAGCACAATAATGTTCTTCTCTTCATAACTGATGCAGCTCCATACATGAAAAAAGCAGCTGGGGCTTTAAAAATTATTTTCC
This sequence comes from Bathynomus jamesi, assembly GCA_023014485.1. Lineage (NCBI taxonomy): Eukaryota > Metazoa > Arthropoda > Malacostraca > Isopoda > Cirolanidae > Bathynomus > Bathynomus jamesi. The sequence continues at coordinate 1,283,653 of JAJOZX010000315.1, read as the reverse complement.
CCAGAATGCTACATCTCACGTGCTTAGCTCATGCACTCCACCGAGTTTCTGAAAAGGTACGAAGATTATTCTCTGATGTTGACAAGATGATTTCAAATGGAAAGAAGGTATTTCTCAAAGCTCCTTCACGAGTCCAGGTTTTCAAGGAAAAGGCACCGGGATTAGCACTGCCACCTCAGCCAGTACTGACAAGATGGGGAACTTGGATAAATGCCGCACTTTACTATTGTAAAAATTACAACACAGTACAGAGCATTGTAGAAAGTTTTGATGAAGAGGATGCATCTTCTATCAAGATTATGAAATCTCTCATGCAGAAGTCATTGCAAAATGATCTTGCATTCATTAATGCCAACTTTTCAAATTTACCACTTGCAATAACTTCACTGGAAGAAAGAAACCAAACCTTGGTAAATGCATTGGGCATTTTTATAAACGTAGTTGAGGAAATTAATCAAATTTCGGTGCCACAGGTAAAATTGTCCAGCAGAAGTGTGAAAAAGTAATTTCAGGTAATGCTGACCTAGCTCAAATCAAGAACATTGCAAAAGTCCTTGAAGGAGATGGTGATGTAGACGTTTCAAATCTAAACTCAGAAATTATAGCATGTTTTAAGTATGCACCAATCCCATCAGTTGTTGTTGAAAGATCATTTTCCCTTCTTAAACACTTGCTAACTGATCGTAGACATAATCTAACGTTTGAAAATTTGGAAAAAATGCTTGTTGTAATGTGTAACCAATCAAATGAATAAAGCTATACTTCATAGATTTATTTAGCATTATTTTATTAATGTATGGAGATGTCTTACCTATAGTTTTAGCTCATGTTATTTAATGAATTTCGATTTAAAAATAAATGCCTTTTTTTGCCTATTTCCATGTTTTATTCTGCCTTTTTGCCTGCCTATTTCACTGTTTTTTAGTGCCTGAACTTCCGGTCTTTAATTATAATGTTAAGCAAATGGGAAACAAAAAGCTAAGAACATCGTAAGCAGAAGACACATTTGTACGCGATATGACCCTTTGGTCCTACTTGGCCAATAAGAAACTTGAAGATTTTCGAAGGAAATCGAGAAGCGCCATCTACCCTAACCAACTAACCTCAGAAACGAGTCCAAGAGATCCGGACCAGTAAGTGAGAGAGAAACTCACAAGATTAAAACCTAAAAAAAGACACTTTTCAACTTGTATATTTGTTACTAATTCAAAAAAGTTGAAGTTACAGTATGAGGTTTTGGCTTTATGTAATTGTATTTTTTTAATAATTAACAAATGAGAAACGAGTGAAATTTTACATTAAGTGAAGTAGCTATAAGCGAAGTAGCCCGACTTTTTCATCTCTTGTTGCTGTTCAATTTTAGTTTAAATTTACAACACTTTTTAAGTCTTGTTACATCTAATTGGGTTTGAAATTTGCAAATATTTTGTTGAAAAGAAAATTATGATTCTCTAAATTATCACATTAAGTTCTCATACTTGAGCCTTTTTTTAATTTTAGACAAATATCTCTGTCCTCCTTAAGTAATTTACATAATTCACTCATAATAGTTTTCCTTAATTAAACATAAACGAACTAGCAAAATAAATAAATAAGCGAGAAATCGTAAAGTAAATTAAATTCATCAAACAAAGTACGAGGGTGAGAGAAAACTCTTTAAGGATTTTATACATACAAATAATTTGTTCTTAAACTATTAAAAAACATCTACAATTCCTTCCATTTCCTGTTTAAATAAAAAAAAAGACCCACAATGTTTCAACCAACAAAACAAAGGGGGGTGGGGGTAGTGGGGGAGAGGGGTGGGGATAATGGGGAGGGGGGTTAGCCCCCCAAGTTGCATAAAGGGGGTGAAGGGGTTTTGGGGGGAGAGGGAGAATGACCTCCCCCCAAAGGGGTAACTCTAACGTGCCCTCGCCGTAGGCGAGTTTGCGAAGCACAAACCCCGACCGTAGGGCAGGGAGCCGAAGGGTCTGCTTGTTAATTAATTAAAAAAACACCTCCATTTCCTTAAAAATATAAAAAGTATGAAAATAGTGTTACACAAGCTTCCAAAATAGTAGTATGACCGCAAAATGTTCGAGTGCATATGCAATTGCAATGTTGATCAATTGTTGGTCAATTGTTGGGGTCTTTTCCGTTTGGGGGTTAGCAGCGAATTTTAATGAAAATCGGTATACTACTGTAGTTTTGGTCACTGATTTCAAAAATAACTTTTTTTTTGGAGAAATGAAAAACAAACATGTTAGAGCACTTTAAATAATTAATATGTGTTTTAACTACCTTAAACTAGTTACAGAGGATTGTGTTAAATTTAGCCAGTCACAAACTGCTACTAGTAGTATGACCGCAAAATGTTAGAGTGCAATGCAATTGCAAATGTTGATCAATGTTGCAAAGGGGGGGATGCTGAAAGAGGTTATGCAACATGGGGAGGGGGTTATGCAACAAAGGGGAGAGGTTACCCCTCAAGCTGCAATGAAGGGGAACTCCCCAGCAAGCTGGCGATGTCCACCTGGCATCTTTGGGGGAGAAAGTGAGACGGCCTCTACCCCTAAAGGGGTATACCTAACCTAAGAGAGGGAGAGAAAGGAGGAGTGTCTTTGGGGGATAAAATGGGACGGCCTCATCCCCCAAAGGGAAACCTAACCTAAGCTCTAACCTAATAGAGAGAGAGAGGCGTGTTCACCTGGCTCCTGTCAGACGCATATTGAGAGTATCCGAAAGTCCGCTGTCTTATAAGGTCCTAATCCGCCAGTTGGCGTAGAAGCCAGTGCCTCCAGGCATTATCAACCAGTTGGCACAGTGTATACAACGTTTGGACGGCCAAGAAACGCACACAAACGCACGTACATCCCCGACTATACGCCCATAAAGCCCCTATTATTACACACACACAACTATATGCACGCTCATAGGTCGCCAACTCCCTCCGTCATCACCCGTTTACACACAACGTTTGAACATCCAAGAAGCGCACAAAAACGCACATAGACAGCCCCTATTATTACGCGAAAGAGAATTTTCAACATTAATAATAATAATAATAATAATAATAATAATAACGTATTCTAATTTAAACTAGAATAATTTGATCCAATTTAAAGTTCAATTTGATTAAGAATTTTATGAAGCTTTTGATAATTGGGTTTTATTTATTTATTGGGTTTTACTTTAAAGCCAGCACAAGATGTGTACACACACACACACACACACACACACACACACACACACACACACATATATATATATATATATATATACAGGGTGGGCCGTAAGTTTCCATACATAGGAAAAATTAAACGTTTGTTTTTATGTTTCAGATACCCTAAGAATATGCGTTTGACGTAAGATCTTGTTTACTGATGAAGCAAATTTTTACGTCAATGGAGAGGTTAATCGGCAAAACATACGTTATTGGAGTAATGCTAACCCTAACTGGCTGAGTCCGACGAAGATGCAAGGTGCCGGTAAAGTGATGGTGTGGGCCGGGATATGGGGTGACAGAATTATTGGACCAATTTTTGTCAGTGGAAATCTTAATGCCGAAAGGTATCTTAACATGTTGCAAGAAGAGATTTTCCCATCCCTGCTAAACGAGGAAGGTAACTTCCCAGTTTACTTCCAGCAAGATGGAGCTCCACCTCATTATGGTCTTCACGTGCGTCGGTATTTGGATCAGCAGTTTCCGGATGCTTGGATTGGTCGGCGTGGTCCTGTGGAGTGGCCTCCCAGATCCCCAGATCTCACCCCCCTTGATTTCTATCTTTGGGGGCACTTGAAGGCCATGGTGTATCAGGAAAAGATACGAGACATAAATCATCTAAAGGAACGTATCACCAACGCCATTACAAGCATAACGTCAACTGTGCTAATGCGTGTTCATCAACAGTGGGGAACACGTATTGAAATGTGTTTTCAAAACAATGGCAACCATGTAGAGCATATTATATAAATAAAAATGGTTGTCCATAAAAAAATGTTTATTTTTCCTATGTATGGAAACTTACGGCCCACCCTGTGTGTGTATTATATATATATATATATATATATATATATATATATATTAGCACGGGTAATAAACTTTGACGCCATAAATAATATATATATATATATAATATATATATATATATATATATATATATATATATATTAGCACGGGTAATAAACTTTGACGCCATAAACTTTGATGACGATTGCGTCCCCGCCCCTCCCATCTCTGTTAATTATTTTTAAATTATTTTACGTGAATGTAAAAGCCACTAAATCCATCGCATATATATATATATATATATATATATATATATATATATTAGGGCGGCCCAAAAATTAACTGAAAAAATAAAAGTTTGAAGTGCTATTCTCCACAAGGCTATTCCTGTTCCATATCACAAAAGAAGCCTTCATGCAAAAAATCAAGAAGATCGGCCAATATTTAGAGGTCGCGACCTCAAGGTAAAAATATCTAAATTCCGTAATTTCAGTAATTTTGGGTCACCATTATGTTCTACAATAAATATTTGCCGAGCAACGCCACTGTAGACTGTAAACCTATATCCAAAGAACCACTATATGATAGCAATGCACTCTTCCCACTAGCTCAGTTGGTCGCGAAGTCTCGGCAGGTGTAGACGTGTTTTTGTTGTGTTCCTGCCATCTGGGTTACGCCTCGCAGTGAATCATACCAAAAAGGCAAGTTAAACTTTTCACCAGTGGCGGACACTATGCTTAGTTTTTCTGTCATTCATTTACTGCACTGACCTTGATAAGCAATTTGGAACAATGAATTGTTTATTAAAATTGTTAAAAATTAAAAAAAAAATTTTTTATAAAAGTTTATTAAAATTGTTAAAATTGTTTGTTTGATATTCTACATAAAATATATGTATAGGTTCTTTAACTCTAATTTCCATTATTTCATTCCACAGGCCAAGACCATGACAACGACAAGGAGCAGTCCGAAAGTTTGGCTCCTGGGTAAGCCGGACCCGGACATCTTGGGATCTGGCCTGCGAACAAACGGGGCTATTCTCAGGAACTTCATGTTTCACCACCAGAAGGGATCCACAATCGGTGACAGTGCTAAGGCCACCATAGACAGAGCGCTGACAATCTGGGACAAGGCACGAATTCCGACCCAGCGGGTCGACTCCGGCGTGCGCAAGCTTCGGAAGCTCTATGAAGAATATTGTGGGTTGAAGAAAAATCGATTGAAACCGAAAGACGGGTGCCGAATCAAGGAAAGAAAATTCAAGGAGAATCTCACCAAACTATTTGACATCTCACGAAAAGACGCCCTTAGTATTATGACGGACGAAGAAGACAAACAGTTCCTGCAGATGCAACAGCAGGATCCCTCGCGCGCGAGTATGTCCGGGATCGACAAGACCTTGACGAACAAGGAGACTTGCAAGCGCCTCAGGAGTGATCAGGCCAGTGCTCGAAAGGAAAAAAAGCATGTTGAGCGCCCAACAGGCGAATACGGCTGTTCCGTCTAGTTCCGCCATTGCTGACATCTGTAGCTCCTCCACATCGACGGAATCCGAAGATGATTTCCAAGCTCCGTCAACATCTAGTCAAGATCAGCCAAGGAATAAGAAATCGAAGCAGACCATTGTGACCAAGGAAGTAACCGCCGCGCTCGACCGAATGAAACTCCCTGACCGCGCTGCCATGTTCGTCGTAGGAGCCGTCACGCAAGCGCTCGGTCATGGCCTGGAGTCTGTGGCGCTATCCCGGAACACCATTCAGCGAGCGCGGGTCACCACTCGTGAGGCGGTGGCAACTGCTCAACAGGCTGTTTTCTCGCCGGACAGCCCACTGCTTCTCCACTGGGACGATAAACTGCTTCCAGATATCGCCGGCAATAAAAAGCTTGTGGATCGCGTCGCCATCTTGGTGACTGGTGGTGAAACAGAGCAACTTCTTGCCGTCCCTAAGATCGGCCGCGGCACGGGAGAGGAGCAGTGCAATGCATATGTCCAAACGCTGGAGGAATGGAACCTCAAACCCATGATCCAGGGACTAGTCTTCGACACGACGGCAACCAATACTGGGCTGAATTTGGACGCGTGCACCCTAATTGAGAAGGCTCTGGACAAGGAGCTCATCTGGATCGCGTGCCGTCATCACGTGTTCGAGGTAATGTTGTCGGCCGTATTTTCTGTCGCCCTGACACCAACCGGTGGGCCTGAAGTCGGAATCTTCAAACGCTTCCAGAAGACCTGGCCTGATATTAATATAGTTGATTTCCGTTCTGCTGGAGACGAGCTCTTCGTTGGCATGCCGAATGGCCTACGAGAGGAGATGTCATTTTACTCGGAGGCATTCAAGAGCCAGCTCCCACGGAATGACTATGGAGAGTTGCCTCAGCTCTGTCATATATTCCTAGGGGGACCCTCCGACGGAAAACCGTCCTTTCGTGCGCCAGGCGCTATGCACAACGCGCGGTGGATGGCTAAGACAATATACTCGCTGAAGATCTTCCTTTTCAGGAGCCAGATTAAGTTGACGGCCCACGAGACAGCTGGCGTCACAAAGATTTGCCTCTTCGTTTCTCTTATTTACGCTCGCTACTGGCACGAGGCCGCTCTCCCAGAGAGGGCCCCCCTCAACGACTTAAACCTAATTGCTCTCCTCCTCCTCCCTGACCGTGCCATCAGAGAGGCGGCTGTTAAGGCCTTTTATCGTCATTTGTGGTACTTCTCTGAGCACCTCGCGCCTCTCGCCCTCTTCGACGATCGCGTCGACGAGATCACCAAACAGCTATGGTTGACAACTTCTTACGTCCCTCAAACCAAAAAACTCTTGAGACATCTGGACCGGGCTGTGTTCGATCATCGTTCTTCATTGGCGTCGTACATACAAGCCGGTCTTTGAAGATATTCGATATACTCTTCATGAAAAGACAAGATGAAGCCAAGACATTCTTGTCAAAACCTCCCTCCCTCTGGCTGACAGACCCCATTTACTAGTTACTTAAGGCTAAGTGCAGGCTCCTCAAGGTCGTCAACGACTGTGCCGAACGAGGAGTCGCTCTTATTCAGTCCTACAATACCGCGCTGACGAAAGATGACACCCAAAAACAATACCTACTGCGACTCGTCGCCAGCCACCGAAAAAGATTGCCAGTTCCGACGAAGTTGGCCTTGACGAAGAAAAAGTAACGGGTGTGACGTTGTTTGTTTGATATACAAGGATTTAGTGCAGTCGTATTAAGTGCTATGAAATGTGTGTTCTAGTATATTTTTGCATAACATGTGCTCTGTGCTGTTGACTTTAAATTTTGAAATAAACATTGATATTGTATTTTTGTTTCAAATCCTAAAAATATAGGAGCTGGTCGCGACCTCTAAAATAATATTGTATGATCTGTCTAATTTTTGGCATGAGATCTTACGTTTTGATATGGAACACGGATGGCCTTGTGGAGAAAGATATTTTCAGCTTTCATTTTTTTGGGCCACCCTTGTATATATATATATATATATATATATATATATATATATATATATATATATATATATATATATATTAGCACGAGTAATAAACTTTGACACGACAAACTTTGATGACGAATGCGTCGCCGCCCCGCCCATCTCTGTTAATTATTTTCTGGTACGGCCGATCTCCCCGTCTCGGTCAGTTAATTTTTAAAAAATTATTTTCTCGTTCTGCATCTCCTTACAGTCATTGGTATACATATAATTAAATAATAATATCGTTTATATATGTAAAAATGAACCATAAATAATTCCCATATTCCTATACTATCATATTCTTCATGTAATTCGTGTATTCATTTATATAGTTCTTGTATCCATTTTAAAATTCATGTGTTTATATGGTTCATGTATTTATATAATCCTGTATATTCTTATACAGTACAGGGCTATTCAAAGTGATTCATCCGATTTCAACTGAGAATACTTCCGTACCTATCAACCGTGCATCAACTGGGCATACACCACATGAAAGAGGAAATCTCCGAGTTTTACAAGATCACCGCGAGAGGGCTCCAAAGTCACGCCGTGGCCTAGCCTAGCAACAAACACTCAGTGTGAAAATGGCGTCCGCACAGCAGGCGGCGTTTTGTGTGTTGCAGTTTTCGAGCTGTAAATCGGTAGTCACAGTCACAGTGCAGCGGATCTTACACCGTGCGACTTCTTCATTTAGGGGTACGTTAAGGATACTGTGTACTTGCCACCGTTGCCCACATCTTTGGATGAGCTCCGAACTCGCATTGTTACTGCCGTAGAGTCAGTGACAACGGACATGCTGGAGCGAGTATGGGAGGAATACGACTATCGTGTCGACGTTGCTCGTGTAACTAGGGGGAGTCACATAGAGCATTTATGAGGTGAGAGACAAAATTTGGACAGTTTTTCTTTTGGTTGATGTATCACAAATCACTCTGTATTTGTAACATTAAAAAATATTCTCATTTGAAATTAGGTGAATCATTTTGAATAGCCCTGTATATTTAACTTTATATAATGCCTATATTCATACGTATGTACGTGTGTGTATTCATTTTTACATAAGGACCAAAATCGCCCAACGCGAGTTTGGATACAATTTTTGACTTGCTTTCTACTTTGCCAAATAATGGGTGACCTGTTCTTTTTTAAAATCTCATAATCATTTTTTTAGATTTCGCTTAATAAGGAATCCTGCTTAAGCTTTGCAATATTCATATTTTGTATACATTCTCTTTCGTTATAAAAGATGAGATCATGTCTTGCCTAAGCATTTAAATTGTACATCTTAAACCTTAAAATTTTACTCATATGCATATTTTAGTGTAAAGCTGCATAGTCCGATTTCCACTTTTAGTTAACTTGGCAGATCATGATAACATCAGATCTGAAAAGTCGCGGTTTAAGATAAAAATTATGGTTTCATCTTCAAATATTTTGTTTACTCGTTCAAGCCTTACCACAGCTAAAAAATTTACTTCATTTTCGAATATTGTGCAAAAATAATGCAACCTTTTTAGCATTTAATAATAATGATTTTAGCAGTTTTGGGGTATATAAACCCCAGTAAAAATCTTCCATTGTCATTTCAGAAGCTAATTCAGAGGCTGAGCACTACCTGTACATTTTAGCAGTAAATTACAGTAAAAGATAGTCTTTATCTTATCCTTCGAGCCTTGCTCTCTTCAGAAGAACTTAGTCATTAAACTTTCCGGATACGCTATGAGAAGAGTCCGGAATCTTCAGAGAATTTTAGTAAGTCTACCAGAGTCCTCCGAGCCACTATAGAAGAACTCGGAGAGTAATATAGAAGAAAACTACTACAAGTCACACATCCGTTGCTGCCACCTAACTAGAACCCCCGTCGACTTCGAACCAACCCAGGCCATAGACGGAGGGGTTAACATATATGCAACCAAAAGAATAAAACACCATTACATCATTCTGTTTATTTAGACGAATTATTGGAATCAATTTCATGAAATATATAGAAAATAAATATGCCGTCCTGTATAAATGATGGAATATATGATAAAAAAAATAAAATAAAAATAATAATAATAGCATAAGAATTGCGAATGAAGAATATATATAATCAAAAAATTAAAAATAATATATAAATCCGGACCTACCCGAATTGTTCATTCCGTCGAAGGTCAAACTTTTCATCCCACCCTAGACCTACAGTTTAACGGGGAATCCGGACCTACCCGAATTGTTCATTCTGACGAAGGTCAAACTTTTCACCCCAACCTAGACCTACGGCTTAACGGAGAATCTAGAACTCTAGCATTTTGTCATTCATCTCTTATACAAAATACCTTCAAAACAGCATTTCTTTTTACTCCAAGAAAGACAAAAATACCCAAATTGTTCATTCTGTCAAAGGTCAAACTTTTCACCTCACCCTAGCCACTAGGTCACTCAGAATACCTATTTTATCTACCAACCAATTGTGCGGTAGCTGGGTGTGCTACGCATCTAATAATAAAAAATAGACAGGGCTCTCTACACTGCACATTATTCCAACAACATGCAGAAGGATGATCATTTACCGCGTGCCGGTTGCAATCGCGAGCCTCGAGCATGGACCCGCTGCGGTTCTCGTTTTCGTACAATTTTTGTCATCCATCCTAATATTCATTCTTTTGATTTGAAAAATCTATACATTAAATTTCCCATATGAAAACAGATTTAATAATACGCAGTAGATATACTAAAAACGTATATTAAATTATTCTCAGAATAACATTCAGAAATCCTTTCTATACACTTTTATAAAGAAAATCCTGCCAATTCAAAGTTAATTAACTGTTAATTTTTATAGAAAACAAAGTAAAATACATTTACATGAAATTGTTTTCGCATCCATGTTACTTTATGTGAGACAAGAAGGAACGGAGGCAGGTACATGCAAGGGTACATCGGAAAGCGTTTGACCTATAGAGCAGCGGGGTAACACCCATGATGTCTCGCTCTGCTTCTCCTTACAATCATTCTTTGATTTGAGAATACTAAAAATCACAATAAACAATATAAATATTTTATGAGATTAATATTTATTTTTTTCACCCTATTATCATCCCTATAAACGGAAGATATGATCTGCCTTAAAAAATCTAAAAAAATAACTTCTTAACAATTCATGTTTTTAATTTAAATAAACATCGATAAGACACACTCACATCGGGAGTACTCAACAACTTGAATTGAATCATATATATAACCTTACCTTACAAAGGTTCCACGTGATGATTTCTCATTTCGCGAAGGTCAAGCGTGTCGCCCCTCCTCTCGAGTTGGCCTGGTGAAGTAGTGAGTTGGATTCTTGCGCTCTCCACCTCACATAGCCAGGTACGCCCGGCTCATCGGGGATTGTTCTGAGCCAGGCGTCAAGTCTTCTTTTGAAGATTTCCACTGCAACTCCCTTCGTGTTTCTTAGGTCTTTGGGCAGCTGATTAAATAGTTTTGGTCCTCTCACTACAAAACTATTTTCTTTCAGGGTTAAGGATGTTCCCTGTCTCGCCTTCAATTTGGGAATACGACACAGTCTACCGTTTCTACCTTCCACCGTTGTTTGGGGAGTTATGGGATTCAGAGTAAGATTAGGGACTAGTTTCTCCATTATTTTCCAAGTGTAAATAATGGTGTATCTCTCTCTTCTCCTTTCCAGTGAATATAGGTTTAGTTCTCGTAACCTTTCCCAGTAATTTAGTTCTTTGCACCCATTGATCTTGGCTGTGAAACTTCTTTGAATCCCCTCCAGCTGTCTAATGTCTTCTTTTTTATATGGGGATTAGGACCGAGCAGTATTCCAGTTTGGGTATTATCAGGGTTTTCAGTAGGGGGATCATTACATTCCTATCCCTTCGTTTAAAAGTTCTCATATATATATATATATATATATATATATATATATATATATATATATATACACACACACAGAGTTAAAAACTGAAGACGGCACACACACACCCACACACACACACACACACATTAGTGATTTGAAATCGCTGATAAAAATGATAATTATCAGAAATCAACTTAAAGGGTTTGCATCAGACAACCGGTCAGACACAGAGCTGAATCCAAATGATGCATACATTTGTCCTAACTCATGTATTATTATTATTATTATTATTACGTGCGGTGATTTCACGAAGGTCAAGCTTATCTCCCCTTCTCTCGAGTTGGCGTGGTAAAGTAGTGAGTTGACTTCTTTTACTCTCCATCTCACAGGTACACCCGGGTCATCGGGAATCTTCTTTTTTATTCCATGGAATTTTAGATCCTCCCTTTTTCCGTACCATAACAGTTGAAATTTATCAGTGTTAAACTTCCATGCGACATCTCATAAAACTTACTACATTATTACCCCTATCCCATCCTTCATGCATTAAGAAAGTTCTACTTTATTGGTAACCTTTGATTAGCATCCTCCCGAATTGTTCATTCTGACGAAGGTCAAGCTTGTCACACCGCCTTAGACCTAGAGTATAACGTTGAATCCGAATTACGCACCAGCACGGGCGAGGCACAAATTACAATATCATCATCCGGACTCGATCTCTGAACCTACGATCAGGACCCAGCATCTTAACCACCAGGATGTCTAAGGTACCCATTTATCTACTGTCCCAACCAGACATTCATTTTCACGAACTAAAATTTTATTCACACTCCGTCTAATACAGCGTATTGTCACAAAAACATTTAAAAACGTGGAAGATTGGGTTCTATCCAGCAATAATGAATTATGAAATGCTTCGATATATATATATATATATATATATATATATATATATATATATATATATATATCTACTAAGTCCTTTTTCATCGTATAGCTAAACAAATATATTCATTTTCACCTGTTCAGTCTCTATTGTTTAAGGTTCAAAATTGAGTGTCAAACGCAGATATTTTTAACCTATCCATCTAACTGTCTATCCATGTATTTGCCTGTCTATCCATCTATCTATCTACCTATATATATATATATATATATACAGGGCGTCCCAAAAAAATGTATACACACTTTAACAGCTGATAGCTCAATTGATGTTTCTTTCTTTCCAAGTTAAACCCATTAGAATTAATAATGGCAGTCACACTAAGCTTTGAACAAAGGAAATTCATTCTAAAATGCTACTGGAAGTGTGAAAACGCAGTTGAAGTGCAAAGACAGTTTAGGAGGGAGTTTCAAACAGATCCACCAACGCGACTTACCATCACTCGAATTAGAGATAAGTTTGAAGCCGATGGAACTGTTCAGAATGTCCACAAGAAGCGTTCCGGAAGACCACGGACATCGACAAGCCCCACAAAGCAAGAAAGAGTACTGGAAACGTATCACCAAAGTCCAAGAAAATCTGTGCGGCAAGCGAGTCGTGAGGTAGGAATTTCAGAATCGTCTGTCCAACGCATTTTGAAGCGCTGTCAATGGAAAAGTTACATTCCAAGATTAGTCCATGCTATTAATGAAGATGATCCGGACCGAAGAGTGGAGTATTGCGAGTGGTACTTGGCACGATGTGGATGTGGATTGGACGAAGGGGTTTCGTAGAATACCCTCCGCGTTCACCAGACCTCACACCACTAGACTTTTTTTTATGGGGATACTTAAAAGACAAAGTCTACGCTATAAAACCTGCAACAGTCGCTGAATTGAGAGTAGCCATTGAACGAGAATGCACACAAATACCAAACGAAATGTTTCGTGATGTTTGCGATTCCATTGCTTCGCGTTATCAGCAGTGCCTGGACCAGAACGGACGTCAGTTTGAAAACAGGCGTTGACAAAACAATTAAATAATGTCTGTAGATTCTATTACATTTTGAAAATGAAATGTATTTTAATAAACACTGCCTTTATAATTATTTAAAGTGTGTATACATTTTTTTGGGACGCCCTGTATACACCGGGTGTCCGAGAATTATCTGTACAATTTTTGGCTGTTATTAAAAGTCAACCATGAAGTGTAGAAATTCCAGTGTTGTCCCATTTTACAGAGAAACTCATTAAGTTTTTTCTGATAACAAGTTTTGACAATTTTTTTCTTTTTTGTACGCGGGTGACAGACATTGATGATTTAAAAGCAAGAATCACAGTTGCTATTGAGCGAATTGATGTGGATATGCTGCAGCGTACATGGCAACATTTGGATTATCGATTGGATGTTTTGCGAATCACTGATGGTGCACATATCGAATGTTTGTAACAACGTTACTTTAATAAAAGAAACTTTTGAAAATACACATTCTAAATAATCTTGTTTAAGAATTTTACGTGTGTTATCAAGAATTTTATTAAAAGATGAAATTGTACAGATAATTTTCGGACACACTGGAATTTCTAAAAAACTTGTGAAAACTTGGTATCAGAAAAAACTTAATCAGATTCTCTGTAAAATGGGACAACACTGGAATTTCTACACTTCATGGTTGACTTTTAATAACAGCCAAAACTTGTACAGATAATTCTCGGACACCCTGTATAATATATATATATATATATACACACGAGAGCAAATCCCTCCTCCACCAAACGGTCATGTGTAGCAGTCCTAGAGGCAGGGACCACAAGCTTGACCCTCGTGTGAAGAGAGAACGACGCACTGAGACACAACGTGGTATATACACATTTTTATTAATGCAGTTATCCGTGATTCACTGTCGTCAAATGAATTAACATGACTTACCATTTGTAACCATTGTGCACTTAACCTTGATCATGACATGGAGTTAACCGTGACTTGGAGATGTTTACAGTCGCGAGTTCCTCCCACCATAGCACCACAATGCGCCTCAGTCAGTGTCTCAGCGCGGCCAAAGACAATATTGCGGACGAAATTATCAAAGACGCAAAGAGAAAAATCGGCAAGTGGTACCAAATCTCAAACTAAACCCAATTACCATCCAAACAACGCTGCACAATAGGAAAGGCAGAATATGTAGTGTTCCCAAACTGAAGACCTGACAAGGGAACCTCCCCAACACTGAATGAAAATAGCTTGGTTGTCATGGGTTCAAGACTTTTAACTAGCCTCCAAAGGACCTCAGAAACGTTACAGGGAATCAAAGTTGAAGTCTTCAAGAGAAGACTAGATGCCTGGCACAGGACGGTACCAGATGAACCAGTGTACCTGGTTACGTGCGGCGGGGAGAGCAGCTCTCTCCTCCAACAAGCCAGGCCTAGAGACGGGGCCACATATGCGGATTCCAAAATTTGATCGCGTACTCCAAATGGAGTCTAACTAATGATTTACAAAGAGGAACTATAATATCGCGCGATTTGTACTCAAAATTCCGAGCTATAAAACCTAGCACTTTGTTCGCTTTATTGACCGCTGCTGTACTTTGTTTCGCCACTTTTAAATCATCAGTGACTATAACTCCTAATGGTCAGAAGACAACAATAGGGCATTTAACACCGAGAGATTTCAACTCTTGAGATATGGTAGAAATGAAGAAATTAAACAGACTGCATATTAGGCCAAATGAGCCTGGTGTACATGGCTATGTTCGGTTGAGAGCGCAAGAGAGCGGTTCACTCCTCCACCATGCCAGTCATAGAGGCAGGGACCACCAGCTTGACCTTCGTGTGAAGAGAGAACGACGCGCGGAAACGCATCGTGGTGTATACTGTATACACACACACACACACATTTTATTCGTGCAGTTATCCGTGATTCACTGTCGTCAATTGAGTTAACATGACCTACTAATTGTCACCATCGTGCACTTATCCGTGATCGTGACATGGAGTTAACCATGGTTTGGTGATGTTTACATTCGCTGGTCCCTCCAGCCATCCCACTACAATGCGCCTCAGTCAGTGTCTCTCAGCGCAGACAAATCTCGTTTATTTATTTTTATTAGCTATCTTCATGTATCATTTTTTCCGAACTTCCTCAGTGACAATAAGAAGCCCCATGTTCACCTATTTATTGCCTATTGAGTTTACATTACAAAATGGGTACGAACAGTTGTTAGTTGGGTAAATAACATCCCCTTAAGCTGATGTGTGTAAATGTGCTTAAGTAAGATTTAATTGCATCTTTAACTGATGACTAATCTACCTTGAGAAAGCCCACTTTAACCAACCAGATGCCAGGTTAGGCCATCATGCTCTACATTGATTAAAATTAGAATTAGGTTTATTTGGTGTTAAGTCGTTCAAGCGAGACAGTGTTTGACTCTGTGTAATCTGCATGTTGCACTCAGGTGAAGGAATGAGATGTTCTCTTGCACGCTCATCCGTACATAACAAGGTACACCCGGCTCATCTGGTATTGTACTGAGACAAGCATCTAGCCTTCTTTGAAGACTTCAACTTTGACTGCTGTGGCGGTCCTGAGAAACGGTCATTTAAGTCTCTGACGATATCCTAGGATGTATCATAACGCCCTGGGTTAGTGTTACTATTGCGTTGTAGTATTACGGCTTTCCACTACAAGCCGAGCGCATAGTCCCGTTCTGAGTTACTCATGCATTTCCTATACCCCTCACAGTTTCTAAGAATCACAAAAGGGACCTTTATTAGCGATACTTTAAAACTTGGTGCCAAGTTTTAAAGTATTGATGACAGTGAATCACGGATAACTGCATTAATAAAAATGTGTGTACACCACGATGCGTTTCCGCGCGTCGTTTTCTCTTCACACGAAGGCCAAGCTGGTGGTCCCTGCCTCTATGACTGGCTTGGTGGAGGAGTGAGCCGCTCTCTTGCGCTCTCAACCGCACATAGCCATGTACACCAGGCTCATCTGGCCTAATATGCAGGCTCTTTAATTTCTTCATTTCTACCATATCTCAAGAGTTGAAATTTTTCGGTGTTAAATTCCCTATTGTTGTCTTCTGACGATTTGTTAGTGTCCCCCCTCTGCTCGGCCTCTCTTCACACGGAGGTCAAGCAGGTGGCCCCGTCTCTAGGCCTGGCTTGTTGGAGGAGCGAGCTGCTTCAAAGTTGAAGTCTTCTCTTGAAGACTTCAACTTTGATTCCCTGTAACGTTTCTGAAGTCCTTAGGAGGCTAATTAAAAGTCTCGACCCCCTGACAACCAAGCTATTTTCATTCAGTGTTGGGGAGGTTCCCTTGTCAGGTCTTTAGTTTGGGAACACTACATATTCTGCCTTTCCTATTGTCCAGCGTTGTTTGGATGGTAATTGGATTTAGTTTGAGGTTTGGTACCACTCGCCGATTTTTCTCTTTGCGTCTTTGATAATTTCGTCCGCAATATTGTCTTTGGCCGCGCTGAGAGACACTGACTGAGGCGCATTGTGGTGCTATGGCGGGAGGAACCCGCAAATGTAAACAACTTCAAGTCACGGTTAACTCCATGTCACGATCAAGGATAAGTGCACAATGGTTACAATTAGTAAGTCATGTTAATTCATTTGACGACAGTGAATCACGGATAACTGCATTAATAAAAATGTGTATATACACCACGTTGCGTCTCCGCGCGTCGTTCTCTCTTCACGAGGGTCAAGCTGGTGGTCCCTGCCTCTAGGACTGCCTTGGTGGAGGAGCGTGCTGCACTCTTATGCTCTCCGCCACACATGACCGCTTGGTGGCGGAGGGATTTGCTCTCTTGCACTCTCCACCGCACATAGCCAATATATATATATATATATATATAGTGGAGCTAGTTTTAGCCGTTTAAGGTGATAATGATTTAATTGTATGCAACGATTGATTTAGGCAATGACTGATTGCTTTATAATGATAGGCTGGGTTAATAATTTATGATGTAATACAGTATCACCGATTGGAATGAATGGCTATTTGATTAGGTCCACCATACTATTGGAAGTGACCGAAATGGCAGCGAGGTCACCAGCTTTGGTTTACGGCCAAAGCAAATTAATATTAAGGTTATGAAAGACACCTTACTTTTGTAGTTTATTATGAAAATAAATCCGTTATTTTATTCACTGTGATATAACAAAGAATTGACAGTAATTAATTGGTAGTTTTACGTTATGTTATGGCATAGGCTTAGCTAATAAGATGAAATGTTAATAGCTTAATTGACACGTAATAAATAATGTAATACTCATCGATGGTATGTAAATGGCATGCGACATGTAACATTGAATAGGCCTAGTTAATGATATAAAGAATGCACGTGCGTTTGGTACATTGAATGGAAAACATGACACTGATTAAGTAGGCTAAATGATTGCATGGATGCACATAGAATAATTGATGTGGCCTAATAATAATGGATTGAAATGCTTGCACAAATATCATTTATATAAAGGACATTATGTGATGTTAAGTGATTACGTCAAGAGAACATTTATTTAAACACACATTTATATGACTTGAACATAATGACGGATGGTACGCGGAATAAACGGTATTGAATTGACACTTGAATTGGATGATAGGCCTACTGCGTTATTAACGGGAGTCAATGGACGCGTGATTACACACTTTGGGAGTATAGCCTACCGTTCGGCGGTAGGCTAATGTA
The DNA here is from genome assembly GCA_023014485.1 of Bathynomus jamesi. Lineage (NCBI taxonomy): Eukaryota > Metazoa > Arthropoda > Malacostraca > Isopoda > Cirolanidae > Bathynomus > Bathynomus jamesi. Next base: position 1,265,693 of record JAJOZX010000315.1, on the reverse strand, counting down.
GGTTTCTGAGGTACTTACGAATATGATGTACTTAGCTTAGGGCGATGTAAAAACTTGAAGACGGGCTGAAGACAGAACCTATTACGCAGATTCGAGCTGTCGTTGTTCGTTAAGCCTCTTGAGATGATGGATGTAGGCTTCGTGGAGGCCTGAGGTGATGTTACTTCTCGAGGTGCAGGCTGGCCTTGTGAGGTGCAGGCGTAGGCCTGGGAATGCTGAATATATCTCTCGAGGAACGTGGAGAAACTTGAAGGCCGACCCGGCAAACCGCAGGCCCGAAGTGATTCCGGTTGGGCCTCGTTGGATTGCTTCTGCAGGTGGTCTTTAGATCTTACGTGAAGACAAATTGTAGGCCCTGAAGAAAGTAGCGGCCACGGCCCCTCGGCCAGGGGGCCGGAAAGCGGTTGGTGGACGCGCTGCTCACGTGATGACGTGCGTCCGAGTGTGAGAGTGAGAATGAAAGCAAATGGAAGCTCGCTTTTATACCCTGGTGACGTAGGACTATACCAAATCGTAAGACGCTTGGTCCGCGTGTCCTTTAGTTTACAAAGGCTTCATTCGCGCCTTTCTTGGGAAGACACAGACTTTCCATTGTTTGATTGCCCACGTGTGTTTTCCAAGTTCTTTGATGATAGCGTGGAAGTAAAGTATGTCTGTCGATTTGTTGGTCTATTTCTTGCCGATCCGCTACATATATATATATATATATATATATATATATCGAAGCATTTCATAATTCATTATTGCTGGATAGAACCCAATCTTCTACGTTTTTAAATGTTTTTGTGACAATACGCTGTATTAGACGGAGAGCGAATAAAATGTGTTTAGTTCGTGAAAATGAATGTCTGGTTGGGGTAGTAGATAAATGGGTACCCTAGATATCCTGGTAGTTAAGATGCTGGGTGCTGATCGTAGGTTGAGAGATCGAGTCCGGATGATGATATTGTAATTTCTGCCTCGCCCGTGCTGGTGCGTAGTTCGGATTCAACGTTATACTCTAGGTCTAAGGCGGTGTGACAAGCTTGACCTTCGTCAGAATGAACAATTCGGGAGGATGCTAATCAAAGGTTACCAATAAAGTAGAACTTTTTTAATGCATGAAGGATGGGAAGGGGTAATAATGTAGTAGTACGTTTTATGAGATGTCGCATGGTTTTTACAGTATATGAAGTTTAACATTGATAAATTTCAACTGTTATGGTATGGAAAAAGGGAGGAGCTAAAATTCCATGGAATAGAAAAGAAGATCCCCGATGACCCGGGTGTACCTGTGAGATGGAGAGTAAAAGAAGTCAACTCACTACTTTACCAGGCCAACTCGAGAGAAGGAGGGATAAGCTTGACCTTCGTGAAATCATCGCACGTAATAATAATAATAATAATAATAATAATAATGCATGAGTTAGGACAAATGTATGCATCATTTGGGTTCAGCTCTGCGTCTGACTGGTTGTCTGATGCACACCCTTTAAGTTGATTACTGATAATTATCATTTTTATCAGTGATTTCAAATCACTAATGTGTGTGTGTGTGTGTGTGTGTGTGTGTGTGTTCTTCATCTTTTGACTCTTTGTGTGTGTGTGTATATATATATGATTCAATTCCAGTTGTTGAGTACTCCCGATATGAGTATGTGTGTGTGTGTGTATGTTATCGATGTTTATTTAAATTGAAAACATGAATTGTTAAGAAGTTATTTTTTTAGATTTTTTAAGGCAGATCATATCTTCCGTTTATAGGGATGATAATAGGGTGAAAAAAATAAATATTAATCTCATAAAATATTTATATTGTTTATTGTGATTTTTAGTATTCTCAAATCAAAGAATGATTGTAAGGAGAAGCAGAGCGAGACATCATGGGTGTTACCCCGCTGCTATATAGGTCAAACGCTTTCCGATGTACCCTTGCATGTACCTGCCTCCGTTCCTTCTTGTCTCACATAAAGTAACATGGATGCGAAGACAATTTCATGTAAATGTATTTTACTTTGTTTTCTATAAAAATTAACAGTTAATTAACTTTGAATTGACGGGATTTTCTTTATAAAAGTGTATAGAAAGGATTTCTGAATGTTATTCTGAGAATAATTTAATATACGTTTTTAGTATATCTACCTACTGCGTATTATTAAATCTGTTTTCATATGGGAAATTTATTATATAGATTTCTCAAATCAAAAGAATAAATATTAGGATGGATGAAAAAAATTGTACGAAAACGAGAACCGCAGCGGGTCCGTGCTCGAAGCCCGCGATTGCAACCGGCGCGCGGTAAACGATCATCCTTTCGCATGTTGTTGGAATAATGTGCAGTGTAGAGAGCCCTGTGTATTTCTTTTATTATTAGATGCGTAGCACACCCAGCTACCGCACAATTGGTTGGTAGATAAAACGGGTATTCTGGGTGACCTAGCGGTTAAGATGCTGGGATGCTGGATTCCCCGTTAAATCGTAGGTCTAGGGTGGGGTAAAAAGTTTGACTTTCGTCAGAATGAACAATTCGGGTAGGTCCGGGTTCCCCGTCAAACTGTAGGTCTAGGGTGGGATGAAACGCTTGACCTTTGACGGAATGAACAATTTGGGTATTTTTTGTCTTTCTTGGAATAAAAAGAAGGTAACGGTTCATTATAGAGGCGCCACCTCAATTTTTGTGTTTTTTCCACCAAAACATGCTAAAACCATTGGTTTCCTGTTGCTTAGGATGAATGTGACCATCGCCATTACAGTAAATTATTGCTTGAAGTGATTTCACCCGCCCCAACCCCTCCTACAATCTGGGAAGACCACCATGGGAACCGTGGGTTTTGGGTGGGGGAACACAGCACAAGCAATAATTTACTGTAATAGCGATGGTCAGATTTATCCTAAACAACAGGAAACCATTGGTTTTAGCATGTTTTGGAAGAAAAAACACAAAAATTGAGGTGGCCCCTATTCTGAACCGTTACCATAAAAAGTAACTAGGTTTAAATATAAAACCCTATACCGATCAATTTGTGGTGCGTAATCTTTACCGGGGCTCCGCCCCCGTACCCCCGAGACCTAAATTATACAAATGATAATGTAATAACATATTCATGTTAGGTTAGGTTAGCGTAACAATTACCAAAAATACTAGCGTCACCGCACATCTGTCACAGACCGAAGCCATTTTCAAACTGAAGTGAATGAACGATAGTAGGGTTGCCAACTCAAAATTTCCTAGATTCATATCCAAAAAGCACTGAGGTAGTTATATATATTTTTTCGTAATTTTCTAACTTCGTTTTTTTGACTATGCGACACATGCAATCAACATATTTTAATGACAGAAACAACTTTGTCTCTATGGTGTTTTTCGAAATTTTGCTTAAGTGGCGCCCGTATTCTGAACTATTACCAAAAAGAAATGCTGTTTTGAAGGCATTTTGTATAAGAGGTGAATGACAAAATGCTGGGGTGCTAGATTCCCCGTTAAACCGTAGGTCTAGGGTGGGGTGAAAAGTGTGATCTTCGTCAGAATGAACAATTCGGGTAAGTCCGGATTCCCCATTAAACTGTAGGTCTAAGGTGGGATAAAAAGTTTGACCTTCGACGGAATGAACAATTCGGGTAGGTCCGGATTTATATAACCTTTGGTTAGCTTCCGCCCGAATTGTTCATTCTGACGAAGGTCAAGCTTTTCAATCCACCTTAGACCTACAGTTTTTTAACTTGGAATCCGAACCACGCCCCATCAGCAGCCCAGCGTCGTAACCACTAGGCCACCTAGGGTACCCATTTATATACCAACCACTTTCTTTATTGTGTGGAAGGATGAACAGCTGGGTTTTGCTGCGCGCCGGCTGCCGTCGGGTCTCGAACCCGAGGCCGATGGATTCGTAGTCAGCGACGCTAACCCCTACACCACCGAGGCGCATATATTATTATTTTTTATTTTTTTATTATATATATATATATATATTCCTCGTTCGCAATTCTTATGCTATTATTTTTATTTTATTTTTGTTATCATATATATTCCATCGTTTGTAAGAGGATTGTATATTTATTTTCTAAATATTTCGTGAAATTGATTCCAATAATTCGTCTAAATAAACAGAATGATGTAATGGTGTTTTATTTAATTCTTTTGGTTGTATATATAAACGATATTATTATTTAATTATATGTATACCAATGACTAAGGAGATGCAGAGCGAGAAAATAATTTTTAAAAAATTAACGGGAGATCGGCCGTACCATAAAGTAATTAACAGAGATGGGCGGGGCGGCGACGCAGTTGTCATCGAGGTTTATGGTGTCAAAGTTTATTACCCGTGCTAATATATAGGGTGTCCATAAATTATTCACCCCATTATAAGCCTTAATAAATTCGTTATTATAGGAGCTATCTTAAAACGGTTTGCGGCAGTTAATAACAGAACTCAAGAAATTTTTTCTTTATTTCGTAGAACATCTACTAGGGGCACAATGGTGACAGTGAAGGAGAAAGCAATGTGTGTGCTGTGGATGTGGGAAACCAAATCTCCAATTACTGTACAGAGACGTTTTCGGGAGGAATATCATAAAACTCCACCAACAAAGCAATCACTCAAGCGATGGCTGAAACAATTTCAAGAAACTGGCAGTGTGCTACATCAGAAAGGAGCTGGTAGGCCTAGTGTGTCTGAAGATAAGATAGCAGGAATTCAGGAGGCGTTTATCCGAAGTCCTACAAAATCCATCCGCCGAGCAAGCCGAGAACTGCAAATACCGCGTTCATCAGTGCATAAAGTGGTTCACAAGAGGTTGAAACTTTATGCCTACAAATTGCAAATTTTGCAGAAACTTCTACCAAATGACAAACCCAAACGGGTACAGTTTGCTTTGACATTCTTGAACGTATTGATGAAGATGAGCATTTTTTGAACAATGTCGTTTTCAGTGATGAAGCGACATTCCATCTGTCTGGGGCTACACAAAGGACAGAGTGTATGCAAAGAAGGTTAATAGCATCACAGAATTAAGACCGGATTGAAGAGACATTAGCTTTCATCATGTAAGACATGCTTCTTAATGTTTGGAACGAAATCATCTATCGCCTTGATGTTCTGCGTGCTACCAATGGGGCTCACTTGGAGGTTTACTGAATTAAAACAAAAATTTCTTGAGTTGTGTTATTAATTGCCGCAAACCGTTTTAAGATAGCTCCTATAATAACGAATTTATTAGGGCTTATAATGGGGTGAATAATTTATGGACACCCTGTATATATATATATATGTGTGTGTATATATATATATTATATATACACACACACACGATGGATTTAGCGGCTTTTACGTTCACGTAAAATAATTTAAAAAATAATTAACAGAGATGGGAGGGGCGGGGACGAAATCGTCATTAAAGTTCATAGTGTCAAAGTTTATTACCGTACCAATATATGTATATATATATATATATATATATATAATATATGTGTGTGTGTGTGTGTGTGTGTGTGTGTGTGTCGCACATCTTGTGTTGGCTTTAATGTAAAACCCAATAAATAAATAAAACTCAATTATCAAAAGCTCCATGAAATTCTTAATCAAATTGAACTTTAAATTGGGATAAATTATTCTAGCTTAAATTAGAATACATTATTATTATTATCATTATTATTATTATTATTATTATTATTAATGTTGAAAATTCTCTTTCGCATAATAATAGGGGCTGCCTATGTGCGTTTTTGTGCGCTTCTTGGATGTTCAAACGTTATGTGTAAACGGGTGATAACGGAGGGAGTTGGCGACCTATGAGCGTGCATATTAGTTGTGTGTGTGTAATAATAGGGGCTTTATGGGCGTATAGTCGGGGAGTGTACGTGCGTTTGTGTGCGTTTCTTGGCCGTCCAAACGTTGTATACACTGTGCCAACTGGCTGATAATGCCTGGAGGCACTGGCTTCTACGCCAACTGGCGGATTAGGACCTTATAAGACAGCGGACTCTCGGATGAATTCTTAATATGCGTCCATATGGTGTCAAAATAAACAGCTTTTCTTCTACTACTTCTTTCACCACCTTTCTCTACAAAAAAAAAAAAAAAAAAATGGTGTCAATAATCCAGCAGGGTTGAAAGCACCTTAAACAGAAAAAAACAAACAATATGCGTCTGGCAGGAGCCAGGTGAACACGCCTCTCTCTCTCTCTCTTAGGTTAGAGCTTAGGTTAGGTTTCCCTTTGGGGGATGAGGCCGTCCCATTTTATCCCCCAAAGACACTCCTCCTTTCCCTCCCCCTCTTAGGTTAGGTATACCCCTTTAGGGGTAGAGGCCGTCTCACTTTCTCCCCCAAAGAGGTTAGGTGGACATCCCCAGCTTGCTGGAGGAGTTTCCCTTCATAGTAGCTTGGGGGATAACCCCTCCCCTTGTTGCATAACCTCTTTCAACATTCCCCCTCCCCCTTGCAGAAAAAGTGCTCTAAATGTGGGAAAGCGTATTCCTTTGATTAAAATACCCAGTTCTTTCGTTGCGAAAAGCGTCGGTCAAACGGTAAAAAGTGCAACTTTACAAAGAATATGTTTTTTGAAGGATCCCGACAGATCTGTACAAGTAGCAGAAAAAATCAAGAATTAATGCCCGGTTAGGTCAATTGAATGCCAGGCTAGGTCATTTGAACGCCAGGCTAGGTCAATTGAATGCCCGGTTAGGTCAACTGTACGCTCTTGACGATTGGTTAGGTTAAGTCATGATATTTTCGTTAAAAACACATATTAATTAATTATTTAAAGTGCTCTAACATGTTTGTTTTTCATTTCTCAAAAAAAAGAAGTTATTTTTGAAATCAGTGACCAAAACTACATTAGTATACTGATTTTCATTAAAATTAGCTGCTAGCCCCCAAACGGAAAAGACCCAATTGTTGCAAGGTGCCAGCCCCTTCCCCCTTGGGGTGGTGGTAATGGGGGAGGGGTGGGGGTAATGGGGTATGCAACAAGGGGGTATGGGTTAGCCCCCCAAATTGCATAAAGGGGTGTGAGGGGGTTTTGGGCGGGAGAATGACCTCCCCCCAAAGGGGTAAGCCTAACGTGCCCTCGCCGTAGGCGAGTTTGCGAAGCACAAGCCCCACCTGTAGGGCAGGGAGCCGAAGGGTCTGCTTGTTAATAATAAATAAATTCCAATGATATCACTGCAGTGTATGCGATACTTTTCAAAGCAACTATAAAAGGCCAAGAATGACCATAGGCCCTAGCCCCAGTCAGCGCCATGTCAGTAAGGATAGAATACTGCGACGAAGAAAAAGTGTATCTTGTATCTGGGCTATTTCCAAAGCTGGGCACAAACCGTTAATCCGTTAATCGTTAATTAACGAAGTTAACTTTTTCGTTAACGATTTAACTTTTAAGTTAACTTTGAAAATCATTATCGGACTAATTAACTTCCGTTAACTCAAGTCCGTTAACCCAAAAAATTCATAAATAAACGTTTAAAAGTTTCTATTATTTTCAAGTATGACAACACCAAGGTCGCCAGGGTAAGGAAAAGCATGGAGGGTACAGTCGAGGAGGCCATGAAGCAGCAGTCCAACGAAGTGGGCAGCAACAGTGGAGGCAGCAACAACAACGAGGAGGAGGAGGAGGATGACTTCTTCAGTGCTGTCATCCAGACAAAAGAGAGCAGCAGAAGCCACAGGTCACTCAAGGGCAAGGCCCAGAACTTGGTCAAGACTTGGCTGGAGACCAACTCCAAGGACTTGCTGACAGATGCTGCCTTCTTGGGTGAGCAAGTGTTGGTGGACTTGTTCATCAAGTTCAACACAGCCATCCCCTCCAGTGCTGCAGTGGAGCGTTTGTTCTCTATGGGCAAGGACATCCTGAGGGCCAAGAGATCATCCCTGTCTGATGAAAACTTTGATATGCTAATTTTCATGAAGGGCAACATGCATCTCATGGACAAAATGGAGAACGAGAAGAAGAGGGAAAATTAAATTATATATATATTGTGTTTTTCATTTTTTTTATAATAAAAGTTAACGTTAACGGTTTATCGGTAACTTCCGTTACATGTTTAACGAATTAACGGATTAACGGTTAACGAAGTTAACTTTTTGGTTAACGGATTAGCGGTTAACGAAGTTAACTTTTTGGTTAACGGTGCCCACCACTGGCTATTTCTTATGATAATTGTGAAGAAAGTTTGCGTTTATTTCAAGAAAATTATAATAAACCACCACCACCACCACCACCACACCAAGTGTAACCATTCTTCGATACTGGAAGCTCAAACTTTTGGAAACAGGGAGCCTGGTAACAGGACCGGCCTTAGGCCAATTGAACCTATTTGACCAAATTGTGCCCCGCGCTCACATGGGCCCCGCACTAGGGTTGCCACCTCCAGCTTTGAAAAATAAGGAATGCAGTCTTTGGAGCCACGGTTTAAGCAGTTGAAAAAACATGTTGACTTATTTGGCTTTTTGAGTAAATTTCAACAAATTCCAAAGGAGGAATTACAAAAGCATGCTGCAGGTTTGGAAATTGCGCTAACAGATGTCAAGCTCATTCAGGAAAACGAACTTGTCAACTCTGTAAAGTTAGCAGATTTAGATGGTCATATGCTGGTCGATGAAATGGAAGCACTGAAGCCAATTCTTCCTTCTTCATACTTTGGAAAGCCTTTGAAAATCGATCAAATTGATCAAATCTTATCCAAGGTCAAACATGCTCCAAGATAGACTCAACAGCCTTGCAATATTATCCATAGAATGTGATGAAGCAAAAAACTTAAACTTCAACAAAATTTTGAAAGAGTTTGCAGAACAGAAAGCAAGAAAGATTCCTTTATAAGTATAGTTTTGTTTTAACACGTTTTATGTCAAAATATAAGCTAATAAATATAGATATTGTTTTATTTTTAATACAACGTAATAGCATATATTCCTGATGCCTAATTTGAAATAATCTTAAGTCCAGGAGGCCCCACCAAAATGGTCCAAATTGGGCCCCGCAATTGCTAAGGCCGGCCCTGCCTGGTAAAAGAACGTCCAAGAAGCAGAAGGCCAGTAACGGCGACAGGAGACAACAACAAAGTAAATGTCGTAGCCAGTTTTCAAGTCGATCCAACAACTTCAACGAGAAAAGTATTTTTGGTATTTCCAAATTTTCATAAGCAAAAATATTGAAATCACAGGGGTACCACGATTACAAACCCATTTACTCTCAGCTCATATACGACGATGATTCTGATAGACGGCTACAGTTTGCTAAAACAATGAGACAAAAATTCAACAGTGGTCTAGATTTCGTTCGAAAGATCAAATTTTCAGATGAACGTGTTTTTGATTTAACGAGTAAAAGAAAAAAACAACGTTCACTACTGGGCGAAAAAAAAACCAAAATATGATTCGGTAAACCTGTTAAAACGGCTACACGAACAGCTTGGGTGTGCATTGGTTATTCAGGACTCGTTTCTTTTGACATATCGAGAGATACGATGGATGGAAAACGCTATTGCCAGGTACTGAGAGACAAAATTTTGCCACAGTTTACTGATGGCGTTGGCAGGAATTGGCCTTATCAACATGATCGAGTGCCGCCACATTACTCCGCAGCTGCCCGTGAGGTTCTGGATACGAACCTTGAAGGAAAATAGTTTAGGCGGCGAGGTCCCATCGAGAGGCCAGCCAGATCATCTGATTTAACCACATGTGATTTCTGGCTTTGGGCTTATTTGCGTGACAAACTTTACATTTCTGGTTTCATCTATCCTGGTCTATTTCTGGTTTCATCTGGTTTCAAGGTAATCTCTAATAACTGTAGAGGCCTAAGCTAAGGCAATAACAGCAAACACAGGCGGATCATAATTGATAAGCTGTTAGAGGATGCTGATATTCTCTGTCTGCACGAAACATGGCTATGGAAACAGGACTTAAAGGACCTGAATAGCCTGTCCAGTAACTTTCATGGGATAGGGGGGGGGGCCACCAGAGATAAACAAGATGGTCTCCTTGCAGGCCACCCACCTGGTGGGGTAGCTATTCTATGGAGGTTGGGGTATGGGAAATATATTAGTGAATTAAAACTTGGTTTGAACTGGCTAACTGGAATATAAATTTGTGTAGACAATAAAAAATTTGTTGATAATGAAGATTACCTCATTAAATTGGGGCAGGTCAGCATTATTATTGATGAGTTGGATACTACATGTGCACTATTATTGGTAACTTTAATGCTAATGTACTTAATGATAATTCTTTGTTTAACAACCACTTGAAAGCCTTCTGTGAAGATAATAACTTGACCCTTTCATCCATGTGTAGTCTTCCTGGTGATAGCTTTACTTATGTTAGTGATAGTTGTATAATGTATATGTACACCTGATGCAAATCAGACGGTTCTGAATATGGCAGTTTTGTACTCTTATGCTAGTTCTGACCACATGCCCCTATTAATTGAGTTTGTCAGTAATTGTATTCCAATGCTATCACAGGTAAATGATACACGTAAAGTGAAGTCAGCCTCTTCCAAAGTTGATGATGAGGGTAAACAACAGTATTGTAATATGTCTGATGTATTGCTGAGTAATATATGTATCCCTAATGATGCTCTAGCTTGTCAGGATGTAAACTGTAGAATTCAAACACATATTTTGGCATTTAAAGACATGTATAAACAAATTGTTTCCTCTCTCAATAATTCTATCCTAGACTTAAATACTTTTAGAAGAAAAAATTATACATGTCGACCTGGCTGGAGCGATTATGTGGCTGAACTTCATAATGCATCCAGACCCTTCCAGAGATGCTTTTTTAATGTGGTGTGAACAAGGGAAACCAAGGCAAGGCCCTGTATTACAACGAAAACAGAGGGCTAATGCCAGGTTCAAGTATGCATTAAGGTATATAAAAAATCATGAGGATGAGTTAGGCAGGGATGCTCTAGCTAGAAAGCTGGCCAGTAAGAATCCAAGAAACTTTTGGGAAGAATTAAAAACAATGAATAATAGTGCAATGTCTCTCCCTGCTAATATTGAAAATGAAACTTGGACTGAGAATATAGTCGAATTATGGAAGGAACACTACAGTGAGTTATTCAACTCTGTACATAAGAACAATAATGTTAATTGTGATGCTACCTATAGTCCAGATATAAGAGTTAGTGTATTTGAGACTAAACAGGCCATAAAATGTTTAGATTGTAACAAATCATGTGATATTGATGGTATTTCTGCTGAGCATCTGAAATTTAGTAGTGACAAATTAGTGCCTCTGTTAGCTTTGTACTTTACAGGTTTACTCATACATGGTGTTTTGCTGGATACACTGTTATCCGTTGTTTTAGTGCCAGTAATAAAAGATAAAGAAGGTAAAATCAATAGTGAAGATCACTATAGGCCAATAGCCTTAGCCAGTATTATGTTTAAGGTGGTTGAATAATATACTCATTAATAGTTTTGAATGTTAAGCTGAATGCCAAGCAAATTACTGTAGTTTTTTATGAAGTAACCTTTCTGCCTATTATATTTAATTTGTGGTATTACCTACTTGAATCTTTTGTCTCTGGAGAGCGCGAGGATAGTGGTGGCTCCCCCGAAGGAATGCCCAGCCAGGACGGGATACGACACGTCTATCTTTCCCTCAAAGGACTCGAGGGAAAGGGAAGAGGAGAGTTCATTGCACTTAATTTTCCCTTGATTTAACTTCTTCAACAAGTCCAAAGCTCTCGTGCATTCCTCAGCCCGGATTTTTACCTTCCAGAAACAGATTGCATTACATTCTCTGTAACTCTGTATTTCATGAGACATGCGCGCCTCAAATTCTCGTAACAGACATTTTGCAATACACTGGGTAAAATTCCAGATGCCAGACGCAGTTCAGAGACGTAGTCCAAAGGCCTTAATTACTAACCTAACCTAGCTTAACCTAACGAACCTTAAACTGGCTTAACCTAACCTAACCTAATCTTACCTAACCTAGCCTAGCATAACTTAATTTAACATATTACCAGTCTATTATGAACTGCATCTGACAGCTGGAATTTTATCATCCATTAAACTAGGATGAAATCACCTGATTAAATCGGAGATGAAATTGGCAATTGCGTGACGTCACAGTCTTTATCAGGAGCCATTCCTTCTTTCCTTCCTCGCTCAGAGTGAACGTCGCGCACGCTGACCTGTCCCTTCGGGACACAGAAAAAAAAAACGTTTACGAGTTTCCCCTTTTAAGATTAGTTTCCTTTGAATGAAAATGATGCGAATGCAGATAAGTTAAAATAGTTTTCACCTGTGTTCTATCGCAGCTACGATAAACCCGTGGGAGGCGATGTCATTGCAGACGCTGCTGTAAAGACTTCTGTGAGCCGCCAAACCATGGGAGAAAATGACCAGGGGGAATGGGCCTTTCGCCACTGGGCTTTCCCACACGGATGGAATGAAGCTCTTCCCTGCAAAAACAGAAGGACAGTAAATTGGAAGGTTCCGCTCTGCGTATTCGAAATATAAACATTTTGCATAATACAGAACAAACGGATATCAACATTCATTAGGATGAACTGAAGAACCTTTTCTCTATCAAAAGCGGATCACGTGACACAAGTGATCAGAATAGGGTTGCCAGATCAGATGGTTTCCAAATCCGGAGATTTTACCTACGAAGCTCATTATTATTTGTTTATGTAGCTAAACCTATATATAAACTTCCTAATTTTTTACACACAATTAATTGATCAAGAAAAAAAATACGCACATAACCAGCTTAGTTTCTTATTTCCTTATAAATAATACTCAAATTTCCGGAGACTCCGGCCCAAAACCGGAGACCGTCTCAGAATCGAGACGAGAAAGAAGATACGGTGGTCGTCAGAAGGCGTCAGCAAATTGATCCGCGCAAAGCACTTCATTTGGAACCCAGAAAGAGTCCCGTATATTATATCTACTGCCACATTTCTTTCCAAGGGATGATCAGTATTGTTTGGTTGAGAAGACAAGCTCTTTTCGTAAGTGCCACTCATCACTCTCCAATAATGTAGGTATATACTGTACTTCCAAAACTCGGCATTCATAAAAGTCTTCTCTCGTGTAAAACTGCCTAGTCATCTTATTAGATAGATCTTTCGAAGTCAACATGATGTCCTTCTGTGTAGTGGAGTAACTATTCTATGGAGGTTAGGGTGTGGGAAATATATTTGTGACTGAATTAAAACTTGGGTTGAACTGACAAACTGGAATAGAAATTTGTGTTGACAATAAAAAATTTGTCATTCTGTGTATATACAGTAGACGCCGTTTATAGTGTCCCACTCGGTGCCAAGCCAAAGGGACACTATATCCGATGAGACACTATATCCACAGTTTGGTCTCTCGAGGGTTGCAAGGTTAAAATTAGTGAATATGTACTGTATATCAATGTAAACACCTTTATTATACAATTTCTCATTAAAAATGTTTTTACAATTCAACTGAAACATCAAAACTACGTTCATTTTACATTAAAACAAAACATTTTCCTTCCATGGCCATCTAGTAAGCCTGTAAACAGCACGGCATCACAAATACAAGTGTAAACTAGAGCTGCCAAGTAGACTATACTAGCTGAAAAGAGACACTATAAGCGTATTCAGAGATACTCTATCCATAGCAATTACCATGTAAAAGTAACTGTTTCCTAGTTTTGAGACACTATAAGCGGCGAGACACAATATCCGGGGACACTAAATCCGGCGTCTACTATATACGCATTTTCAGGCAGTTGATAATGAAGAATACTTCGTTAAATTGGGGCAGGTCAACAGTATTATTGATGAGTTGGATACAACTGTGTAGCTATTATTGGTATTCTCAATGCTAATGTGCTCAATGATAATTCTTTGTTTATCAACCACTTAAAGGTCTTCTGTGAAGATAATAACTTGACCCTTTCATCCAGGGTCTTGCTGGTGATAGCTTTACTTAGTTATTCCAATTCTGTCACAGGTAAATGATACTCGTAAAGCGAAATTAAACTGGTCCAGCGGTGATGATGAGGGCAAACAACGGTATTGTAATAAGTCTCATGTATTACTAAGTAATGTATGTATCCCAACTGACGCTCTAGTTTGTCAGGATGTAAACTGTAGAATTCAGACATATCTTGGAACTTAAAGACATGTATGAACAAATTGTTTCCTCTCAATAATGCGAGCTTAAACTTAAATATCTTCAGGAGAAAAACTATACACGTAGACCTGGCTAGAATTATTATGTGGCCGATCTTCATAATGCATCCAGAGATGTTTTTTTAATGTGGTGTGAACAAGGGAAGCCAAGGCAAGGCCCTGTATTACAACAAAAAAACAGGGCTAATGCCAGGTTCAAGTATGCATTAAGACAAAAAATCACGAGGATGAGTTAAGCAGGGATGCTCTGGCTAGAAAGCTTGCCAGTAAGAATCCAAGAGACTTTTGGGAAGAATTAAAAGAAATAAATAATAGTGCAATGTCTCTCCCTGCTAACATTGAAAATGTAACTGGGACTGAGAATATAGTCAAATTATGGAAAGAACACTACAGTGAGTTATTCAACTCTGTACATAAGAGCAATAATATTAATTGTGTTGCCACCTTAGACCAGATATAAGAGTTAATGTATTTGAGATTAAACAGGCCATAAAATGTTTAGATTGTAACAAATCATGTGATATTGATGGTATTTCTGCTGAGCATCTGAAATTTAGTAGTGATAGATTAGTGCCTCTTAGCTTTGTGCTTTACAGGTTTACTGATACATAGTGTTTTGCCAGATACAATGTTATCCGTTGTTTTAATGCCAGTAATAAAAGATAAAGAGTAAAATTAATAGTGAAGATAACTATAGGCCAATAGCCTTAGCCAGTATTATGTCTAAAGTGTTTGAATATATACTCATTAATTAATAGACTTGAAAATTACCTGTATACTTGTGATAACCAATTTCGTTTCCATATTTTGAAACCAAATTGGTTAGTACAAGTATACAGGTAACATTCAAGTGTATATTATGTCTTAAAAGAGATGGTCTGTAAATATCAAACTTTAGATGCAATGTAATTTTGTGTTAACTGGATGCCTTTAAGGTATTTGATCGTGTTAATCATGACAAATTAATTATTTATGAAACTTGTAAATCGTAATGTACCTGGTTACTTGGTCCGTATATTAATATTCTGGTATAATTACCAGACAATGACTGTAAGATGGGGTGGGGGTCAGTTCAGAACCATTCTCTGTAACCAATGGTGTCAGACAGGGAGGGATATTATCCCCCTACTTATTCAATGTTTATATGGATAATCTATCTATTGTACTGAACACTCGTAAAATAGGCTGCTATCTTACTACAATGATTGTTAATCATCTGATGTATGCAGATGATCTAGTCAGAGCCGGATTTAAGACAGGGCAGACTGGGCAGCTGTTCAGGGGCCCCCACGAGACTGTTCAAAAAAATATTTATGGTGTTTGTAATCAGAATCAGAATCAGAATCGAACAGAATTATGGAAATTGATTAATTGATAAATAAAATAAATAATTGATAAATAAAAATTATTAAGAAGTTTTGCCAAGCTTCTTTGACTCTCCTCGTAACCCTTCGGTAACGTAACATGTTGCCAGATATATTTAATATACTCGTATCAGGGCCGTATCCAGGGGGGGTTTATTGGGTGTCTGTAAACCCCCCACCCTTTTTGTCCCAGAAAAAATTATATATAGATTATACTGTGTATTGATTTCTAAACTGTAAACCCCGTGACCAGGTTGGTGCCTTTGATTATGTCATTAAAACAGTACAATAGCCTCAGCATCATGAATTGTCATCTGTTTATTGCATCTGACTTTACACTTCATGGTCATGTAGTGTCATATCAGTCTTTAGTGAGAGAAAAGGCTCTTCTTGATCTGAGCTTAATACAGAATGAGTAGTCGTCAGGAATCAGTCATCCAACACGTTAACCATGGTCATTCGTCTTGGGTGGCGTCTTGCAAACATGGTGACAATGGTAAATATTTAGACTAATAATTAAAAACAACTCTTTTGGACAATAAGATTTTAAAAATTTCGGGGGGGGGGGCATGCCCCCAGACCCCCTAGCAGGCGCGCAGTTTTGTCCAACACTGTAACCCCCGCCCCCGGTTTTTCATGCTCAGGATACGACCCTGCGTACCATTTTTGGAACATGCGGTTTAATCTATCCAAAAGCGGTCTAGTGCAGTGGTCAGCAACCTCTGACCCGCGGATCAATTGTAGTATATAGTGTATATAAAATAATAAATACTATTACATGAAGAGTATTTTTTTTCTTTTAAAGTATTCCGAAATTAGTGTATTTTGATTTAAATTTTGAACACTGACCCATTATCAATTTATCAATAAATCAAATTGACCCACTTTCACAAAAGGTTGCTTACCACTGGTCTAGTGTATGAACGAACAAAATTCGGTTCACAGAATAAATCTCAACCTATAAACTACAAATGTAAGTAATTATTAGCATTATATTTAGAAAATTTTTAGGTAATATTTTGTTTTTTATATATAAAAAAAAGGGTATCAGTGTTAAGTGTATACAAAAAATTCTAAATTCGCAATTTATTAGTTAAAGTGTACCACCCCATATTAGGCTAACTAGCCACAATTCTTAATTTTTTCTGTATTGGGCCAGGTATCCATGCTTTCACGTTTAGCATTTCATGTAGTAGGCCAAATTGCCAGTGTAATTATGTTTCGCAATGTACAAACATTTATAAATGTACTATTTAATGGGTCTGGTCCAAACTACCTAGTATCTGTAATTAGTCTAGGGACCCAGTGCCCAGTAACTAGTAACCGGTAACCCGTTACCAGTCACTAATAACAGTACCAACTGTCTGGGCCAGTAACAAAATAAGAGAATTGTGCTTTCCTACACAAACCCTGAATACTTGTTAGAAAATGGATTTAAAGATTTTCATTACTATACTATTCATGTTGATTTAATTTGTTTTAATTACAATTTGAGGATTAAAGTTATTTTACTAAATTTTATCTGAAAACAATCTATCAGCCACTTCACACAACCATGACACAGGAACGGCTCACCTTTTTAACACTAATGAGTATAGAATATGACATTTTGCGTGAGGTAGACTTCGACGAGCTCATCAATGACTTGCTAGACGCAAGGCTCGCAAAGTGCCGGGTCTTTAACAGAATGTCTGGTCTACAAATTGACAGCATGCTGTATTGTAATGTAAATTGTAGTTGCTGTTCCTTTTGTCATACGTACATTGTAATAAGAGTAATGTTCTCTCTCAGTTGTGGTGAATGCCCTTGTTCAATTGTAAGTCACTTCTGAATCCGCACACACACACATATATTATGGAATAAAATTGTTATGCGATATGACTGGTAATGCGCCTCGGTGGTGTAGTGGTTAGTGTCGCTGACTACGAATCCATCGGCTCCATCGGCCCGGGGTTCGAGACCCGACGGCAGCCGGCGCGCAGCAAAACACAGCTGTTCATCCTTCCACACAATAAAGAAAGTGGTTGGTAGATAAATGGGTACCCTAGGGCTGCTGATGGGGCGTGGTTCGGAGGTCTAAGGTGGAGTGAAAAGTTTGACCTTCGTATGAAAATGAAAATGAAAAGGTTTATCGGCAGACTATAGTCCATATGACAAATATTATTAATACAATGACAGTTCATACACTAAGGATAAAAATATATACAATTGATTAGAAATAATACTGCACTGTCGAAGTTAAGTGGAGCTACAGACAGACGTTTTCGTACCAAGAAGTCCATAGCTTAGAGGATAAATGGCAGGACTCATGGATAGCTTGGATGATCGGGTTGGTTGATTTTTTAATTCTTTGCATTAGACTGTGTTGAGCACGTCTTGTTACCTCCGGGAAGCTCGGAACATTGCGGGTAGCAAACATTTGCGAAGCTGAGCATCTCGGGGGTAATTTATGTAAGAGTCTAAAAGACCTGTTGTACAGCAAATTTAGGGTTCTGCCAGAACCTTTTTTATAATTCACCCAGAGTTGCTGACCGTATATATTACTGCAGAAAGTACGAAAGAGTGTGTCTTTAGCTTCACTTGTACAGAAACGAAAGTAACTTATGGTCATATTCGCTTTAGCACACAGGCTTCGAGATTGTTTTCTTATATCCGTGTCATCACTCAAGGAGCTGGTAATAGTTTGACCCAAATACTTAAACTCTTGTACTTCCTCAATTACTTCACCATTCATTTTAAACCTTATATCAGCTGGCTGATTACAGCTTTTAGGACGAAATTGCATAACCTTAGTTTTTGTAACATTAAAAAGAATATCATGTTTCTGCGAATACACTTCGCAGACATTTAGTAGCCGATCCCGACCTTTAACAGAGAGACTTATTAGCACCATATCATCGGCATAAACTAAGTTATTTATCCTTGTGTTATCTATACAACATCCTACTGTTGCCTCATTAAGTGAAGCAATTAATCCATCAATATACACATTAAACAGCATAGGGGAGAGCAAGGAGCCTTGTCTCACCCCGCAAGAGGAGCCAAAACACTCGGATAGTACATTGCCCCACCTAACAGTGAAAGATTGGTGGGAATACCAAAATTTCAATAAATTTAATATGTACATGGGAACCTTCCTGTCTTCTAGTTTTGCAAATAAAATATTGTGGTTCACCCTATCATATGCCTTACTTATATCAAGGAAACAGCTATAAATGGTTGAATTACTGTCAATGTATTTAGATATTGTTTCTTTAAGTACATAGATACACAGGTCAGTTGAGTGGGACCTTTTAAAGCCAAACTGATTAGGAGATGTTCATAGGAAATCATTTAATCGGAGTAACAAGAGTATGAATGAACAATTCGGGCGGAAGCTAACCAAAAGGATATACTTTTGTGTTATGTAAAAACTGCCTGTACATTGGCAACGACTAATTTTTACGAAAATAAATAATTATCAATTTAAAACTAATTAATTACACTGGTCAACACTCATTTTATTGCCAATCATATTAGAGTGATTTTGGGGTAACTTTGTGGTGCTGATTCCGAATATGACATCGGTTTTGCTAGATTGGCTCTAATTTATGAGATAATTGGTACCCCATTGAAACACGTAAAAATGCAAAAAATTTAATGTTCAGGCGGAGCCTACTTACAAATCGCATTGAAATTGTCTCAAATCATACAAAAGTAAGCACATGAAATACATAATGGCATTTTATTCGGTCTCACCATCTAGAATGTTCCGGTAGTTTCCCATATGCACGCGTTATGGTTACTTTTCCTATTAATTGAGGGTATTCATTATCTCAAGAACTAGAGCCAAATCGGAAAAACTACTTTCATTTTGGAATTCAGCAACCCCAAAATACCCTAAATTCGTACGAATTTCCTTGGCAACGAAAAAAAAAAATTTTTTGTTGAGCTGTGTTATCGATTTAAAACTAAAGATAGAATCTCTGGATCCAGAGATCAAGTCATAATAGACTACTATCCACAAATATGTTACACTCTATATCTATTTATAACCGACATGCAAATATATCAGATCCAAAGGATCCAGTCAATTTCATTACAATATCCATCCAACCAAAAATAAGTCACGATCCATATCGATTGCGGACCAAGTCAAAATTTACCACCATATACATTACAATATATATACTTAGGAGGAAAAGTGTAGGTGTGGCTGTAAAGACTGTACAGTAATGTAGAAATGTGTGTGCACCCATTTTGGGTCTCCCATTTAAAGGTGTTTGTGGTGCAAGTGAAGATCATGAGTTTTTCAATACCTCACAGTACTATGGGGGCACCGCTCGGCAGAGGAATCTCTTTAAATGGGGTGTGTAAGGACAGAGAGTATCCCCTAACCTAAGATGCTGCCTCCCTATATCCCACAACACTTGTGTTGAACTGTGGGATCTATCCCCAAAAAGCCTTAATTTTACTACCTTAAACTATACCCAATCTATCAACATATGCGTCTAATTGATTTTTAAACATGTTTATAGAGGTGCTACTAATTACTTCTACCGGCAAACTATTCCAGCTATTTACTATTCTGTGCGTAAAAAAGTTTTTCGCAACTGTTGTCTCGAACCTTCTACTTGTCAACTTACATCCGTTATTTCTAGTCCTATTATATTGAGATATTTTGAAAAAGCTATCTCTATCTACGTTATCGAACCCATTCATAATTTTGAACACCTGGATTAGATCACCCCTTAGCCTCCTAGTCTCGAGTGTAGTCAATTTTAACTCCTTAAGCCTATCCTCGTATGACTTTGACCTAAGCGACGGAATCATCTTAGTTGCTCGTCTTTGAACTCTTTCGATTTTGTCAATATCTTTGAGCATATGCGGATTCCAAAATTGAATCGTGTACTCCAAATGGGGTCTAACTAATGATTTGTAAAGAGGAACTATAATATCGCGCGATTTGTACTCAAAATTCCGAGCTATAAAACCTAACACTTTGTTCGCCTTATTGACCGCTGCTGTACTTTGTTTCGCTACTTTTAAATCACCAGTGACTATAACTCCTAAATCTTTTTCCTGCTCTACGCTTGTTAACTCTTTCCCTGACATACTATACGCAAAATTACTGTTATGCGAACCTATATGCAAAATTTTGCACTTATCGACGTTAAATCTCATTTGCTATGTGACTGACCAATCAACGATTTTATTCAGATCTTTCTGGATTTTACCTCTATCTTCGTCATTAATCGCCCTATCACCCAGCTTCGTGTCATCCGCAAACTTTGAAACTGTACTGACTAGGCCGACATCTAAATCGTTAATATATATAAGAAAAAGCAAGGGGCCCAATACAGAACCCTGAGGAACGCCACTCGCTACATTAGCCCAACACGACTCCGCTCCATTAACGACCACCCTTTGTTTCCTGCCTCGCAACCACTCTTCTAGCCAATTTATTACTACACTCCTGATTCCATGAGCCTTAGTTTTTTCAATGAGTCTTTTGTGCGGCAAGGTGTCAAACGCTTTTTGAAAATCTAAATACACTACATCAACCTCCCGATGTCTATCGTAAACGTCAACCACGCTTTGGAAAAATTCTAAAAGATTAGTTAAGCAAGATTTGTTTCGCCTAAATCCGTGCTGCGTATTTCTAACTAGCTTATGGAATTCTAAGTGTTCGACTATACGATCCCTAATTATTGATTCCAGTAGTTTACCTACAACAGACGTTAAACTGATTGGTCTATAATTTCCCGCCGCACCTTTATCGCCTTTCTTAAAGATAGGTGTTACGTTTGCTAACTTGAAATTATCTGGTACGCACCCCTCAGAAATAGACGCATTAAAAATCTTTGTTAGCGGCACAACAATGCTATCTTTTAATTCTTTTAGTTGTATGGGATATATGGAATCCGGCCCCGGTGATTTACGCGTTTTCATTTTATCAATATAGCGCGTTACCTCCCCTTCACTAACCACTATATTATCCAAAATATTACCATTATCAAACGGTATTATGTCCGTGACCGTAGGGATATTCGTTACATCTTCTATAGTAAAAACTGACGTAAAAAATTCGTTTAGCAAGGTAGCCATTTCCTTGTTTTCAGAAACTAGATCTCCGTTTAGATTTTTCAAAGGCCCCAAGACGCTTTTACTGGATTTCTATTATTGACGTATTGAAAGAATCGCTTGGGGTTTTCTTTACCGTCACGAGCTATGGAGATTTCAAATTCGCGCTTGGACTTTTTTATTACACTTTTCACTTCACGCCTTAGAGATATGTAGTTGTTTCGTAACCACAAATTGTCTTTATCGCACTTATGTAGCCTATAAGCCCTATCTCTACTCTTTATAATGTCTCCTACTCTAGAAGTAAACCACATGGGCTTGTTGTTTACTTTCGCACGCTTAATTTTGTACGGTACACATTCCTCATTTATAGTCCTAAATACTGTTTCGAACGATTCCTACATTAGTTTTGCCATGAATATATATATATTCATGGCACCTAACAGTGGGATTCGTTCGTAACGGTATTTAGGACTATAAATGAGGAATGTGTACCGTACAAAATTAAGCGTGCGAAAGTAAACAACAAGCCCTTGTGGTTTACTTCTAGAGTAGGAGACATTATAAAGAGTAGAGATAGGGCTTATAGGCTATATAAGTGCGATAAAGATAATCTGTTGTTACGAAACAACTACATATCTCTAAGGCGTGAAGCTAAAAGTGTAATAAAAAAGTCAAAACGCGAATTTGAAATCTCCATAGCACGTGACGGTAAAGAAAACCCCAAGCGATTCTTTCAATACGTCAATAATAGAAATCCAGTAAAAGGTGTCTTAGATCCATTAAAAAATGGAAATGGAGATCTAGTCTCTGAAAACAAGGAAATGGCTACCTTGCTAAACGAATTTTTTACGTCAGTTTTTACTATAGAAGATGTAACGAATATCCCTACGGTCACAGACATAATACCTTTTGATAATGGTAATATTTTGGATAATATTGTCGTTAGTGAAGGGGAAGTAATGCGCTATATTGATAAAATGAAAACGCGTAAATCACCGGGGACGGATTCCATATATCCCATACAACTAAAAGAATTAAAAGATAGCATTGTTGTGCCGCTAACAAAGATTTTTAATGCGTCTATTTCTGAGGGGTGCGTACCAGATAATTTCAAGTTAGCAAACGTAACACCTATCTTTAAGAAAGGCGATAAAGGTGCGGCGGGAAATTATAGGCCAATCAGTTTAACGTCTGTTGTAGGTAAGCTTTTGGAATCAATAATTAGGGATCGTATAGTCGAACACTTAGAATACCATAAACTTGTTAGAAATACGCAGCACGGTTTTAGGCGAAACAAATCTTGCTTAACTAATCTTTTAGAATTTTTCCAAAGCGTGGTTGACGATTACGATAGACATCGGGCGGTTGATGTAGTGTATTTAGATTTTCAAAACGCGTTTGACACCGTGCCGCACAAAAGACTCATTGAAAAACTAAGGCTCATGGAATCAGGGGTAGTAATAAATTGGCTAGAAGAGTGGTTGCGAGGCAGGAAACAGAGGGTGGTCGTTGATGGAGCGGAGTCGTGCTGGGCTAATGTAGCGAGTGGCGTTCCTCAGGGTTCTGTATTGGGCCCCTTGCTTTTTCTTATATATATTAACGATTTAGATGTCGGCCTAGTCAGTACAGTTTCAAAGTTTGCGGATGACACGAAGCTGGGTGGTAGGGCGATTAATGACGAAGATAGAGGTAAAATTCAGGAAGATCTGAATAAAATCGTTGAGTGGTCAGTCACATGGCAAATGAGATTTAACGTTGATAAGTGCAAAATTTTGCATATAGGTTCGCGTAACGGTAAATTTGCGTATAGTATGTCAGGGAAAGATTTAACAAGCGTAGAGCAGGAAAAAGATTTAGGAGTTATAGTCACTGGTGATTTAAAAGTAGCGAAACAAAGTACAGCAGCGGTCAATAAGGCGAACAAAGTGTTAGGTTTTATAGCTCGAAATTTTGAGTACAAATCGCGCGATATTATAGTTCCACTTTATAAATCATTAGTTAGACCCCATTTGGAGTACGCGGTCCAATTATGGAATCCGTATATGCGCAAAGATATAGACAAAATCGAAAGAGTTCAAAGACGAGCAACTAAGATGATTCCGTCGCTAGGTCAAAGTCGTACGAGGATAGGCTTAAGGAGTTAAAATTGACAACACTCGAGACCAGGAGGTTAAGGGGTGATCTAATCCAGGTTTTCAAAATTATGAATGGGTTCGATAACGTAGATAGAGATAGCTTTTTCGAAATATCTCAATATAATAGGACTAGAAATAACGGGTGTAAGTTGACAAGTAGAAGGTTCGAGACAGCAGTTGCGAAAAACTTTTTTACGCATAGAATAGTAAATAGCTGGAATAGTTTGCCGGTAGAAGTAATTAGTAGCACGTCTATAAACATGTTTAAAAATCGATTAGACGCATATGTTGATAGAAAGGGTATAGTTTAAGGTAGTAAAATTAAGGCTTTCTGGGGATAGATCCCACAGCTCAACACAAGTGTTGTGGGATATAGGGAGGCAGCGTCTTGGGTTAGGGGATACTCTCTGTCCTTACACACCCCATTTAAAGAGATTCCTCTGCCGAGCGGTGCCCCCCATAGTACTGTGAGGTATTGAAAAACTCATGATCTTCACTTGCCCCACAAACACCTTTAAATGGGAGACCCAAAATGGGTGCACACACATTTCTACATTACTGTACAGTCTTTACAGCCACACCTACTCTTTTTCTCGTCAGTGTATATATTGTAATGTATATGATTGTAAATTTTGACTTGGTCCGCTATCGACTTGGACCGTGACTTGATGGATACCGTAATGAAATTGACTGGATTCTTTGGATCCGATATATTGCATGTCCTTATAAATAGATATAGAGTGTAACATATTTGTGGATAGTAGTCTATTATGACTTGATCCTCTGGATCAGAGATTCTATCTTTAGTTTTAAATCGATAATTAATTAGTTTTAAATTGATAATTATTTAGTTTCGTAAAAATTGGTCGTTGCCAATTTACCGGCAGTTTTTACATAAATTTCTTATGTTCTTGTGGTTCGGAACCCACGTAAATTGTAGGTCCCCTCCGCCACCACGGAGGACATACACAATACACGAACACAGTTAGGTAGACCAGCCATGAGTGGATCCTAGGGTCTTTGTTGGTCTGAAACATTATAACATTATATATATTCATATATATATATATTCATATATATATATATATTCATATATATATATATATTCATATATATATATATATATTCATATATATATATATTCATATATACACATATATATACACATATATATATATATATATTCATCTATATATATATAACCTAGGAGGTTAAGGGGTGATCTAATCCAGGTTTTCAAATTATGAATGGTTTGATAACGTAGATAGAGATAGCTTTTTCGAAATATCTCAATATAATAGGACTAGAAATAACGGGTGTAAGTTGACAAGTAGAAGGTTCGAGACAGCAGTTGCGAAAAACTTTTTTACGCATAGAATAGTAAATAGCTGGAATAGTTTGCCGTAGAAGTAATTAGTAGCACGTCTATAAACATGTTTAAGAATCGATTGGACGCGCATGTTGATAGAAGGGTATAGTTTAAGGTAGTAAAATTAAGGCTTTGTGGGGATAGATCCCACAGCTCAACACAAGTGTTGTGGGATATAGGGAGGCAGCGTCTTGGGTTAGGGGATACTCTCTGTCCTTACACACCCCATTTAAAGAGATTCCTCTGCCGAGCGGTGCCCCCCATAGTACTGTGAGGTATTGAAAAACTCATGATCTTCACTTGCCCCACAAACACCTTTAAATGGGAGACCCAAAATGGGTGCACACACATTTCTACATTACTGTACAGTCTTTACAGCCACACCTACTCTTTTTCTCGTCAGTGTATATATTGTAATGTATATGATTGTAAATTTTGACTTGGTCCGCTATCGACTTGGACCGTGACTTGATGGATACCGTAATGAAATTGACTGGATTCTTTGGATCCGATATAATTGCATGTCCTTTATAAATAGATATAGAGTGTAACATATTTGTGGATAGTAGTCTATTATGACTTGATCCTCTGGATCAGAGATTCTATCTTTAGTTTTAAATCGATAATTAATTAGTTTTAAATTGATAATTATTTAGTTTCGTAAAAATTGGTCGTTGCCAATTTACCGGCAGTTTTAACATAAATTTCTTATGTTCTTGTGGTTCGGAACCCACGTAAAATTGTAGGTCCCCTCCGCCACCACGGAGGACATACACAATACACGAACACAGTTAGGTAGACCAGCCATGAGTGGATCCTAGGGTCTTTGTTGGTCTGAAACATTATAACATTATATATATTCATATATATATATATTCATATATATATATATATATATTCATATATATATATATATTCATATATATATATATATATATATTCATATATATATATATTCATATATACACATATATATATACACATATATATATATATATATTCATATATATATATAACCTAGGAGGTTAAGGGGTGATCTAATCCAGGTTTTCAAAATTATGAATGGGTTTGATAACGTAGATAGAGATAGCTTTTTCGAAATATCTCAATATAATAGGACTAGAAATAACGGGTGTAAGTTGACAAGTAGAAGGTTCGAGACAGCAGTTGCGAAAAACTTTTTTACGCATAGAATAGTAAATAGCTGGAATAGTTTGCCGGTAGAAGTAATTAGTAGCACGTCTATAAACATGTTTTAAGAATCGATTGGACGCGCATGTTGATAGAAAGGGTATAGTTTAAGGTAGTAAAATTAAGGCTTTGTGGGGATAGATCCCACAGCTCAACACAAGTGTTGTGGGATATAGGGAGGCAGCGTCTTGGTTAGGGGATACTCTCTGTCCTTACACACCCCATTTAAAGAGATTCCTCTGCCGAGCGGTGCCCCCCATAGTACTGTGAGGTATTGAAAAACTCATGATCTTCACTTGCCCCACAAACACCTTTAAATGGGAGACCCATAATGGGTGCACACACATTTCTACATTACTGTACAGTCTTTACAGCCACACCTACACTTTTCTTCGTAAGTGTATATATTGTAATGTATATGGTTGTAAATTTGACTTGGTCCGCAATCGATATGAACCCTGACTTGATGGATACCGTAATGAAATTGACTGGATTCTTTGGATCTGATATATTTGCATGTCCGTTATATAATAGATATAGAGTGTAACATATTTGTGGATAGTAGTCTATTATGACTTGATCCTCTGGATCGAGAGATTTTACCTTTAGTTTTAAATCGATAATTAATTATTTTTAAATTGATAATGTATATGGTTGTAAATTTTGACTTGGTCCGCAATCGATATGGACCGTGACTTGATGGATACCGTAATGAAATTGACTGGATTCTTTGGATCTGATATATTTGCATGTCCGTTGTAAATAGATATAGAATGTAACATATTTGTGGATAGTAGTCTATTATGACTTGCTCCTCTGGACCGAGAGATTCTATCTTTAGTTTTAAACCGATAATTAATTATTTTTAAATTGATAATTATTTAGTTTCGTAAAAATTGGTCGTTGCCAATTTACAGGCAGTTTTTAAATAAGTTTCTTATGTTCTTGTGGTTCGGAACCCACATAAAATTGTAGGTCCCCTCCGCCACCACGGAGGACATACACAATACACGATTACGAACACAGTTAGGTAGACCAGCCATGAGTGGATCCTAGGGTCTTGTTGGTCTGAAACATTATTATATATATAGATATATATATATTATATGAATATATATATGAATATATATATATATATATATATATATATATATATATATATATGAATATATATATATATATATATATATATATATATATGAATATATATATATATAATTATATATATATATATATGAATATATATATATATATATATATATATATATATATATATATATATATATATATATATATATATGAATATTATATATATATGAATATATATATATATATGAATATATATATATATATATATATATATATATATATATATATATATATATATATATATATAACGGGTGCGGCAAAAATAACGCCCTTTTTAGTTTATTCTCTTTATTGAAGGAAATAAATCAATTACAGCATTTTAAGAGAAATAATAAGGTTTTTAAGAAAAATACAGCATTTTAAGAAAAATAATAAGTACTTTCTCAGTAAAAACTAAAAAATAGCAAAATCATACAGTATAAAACTAAAAAATTATACTGTATAAAACTATAAAGATACAATTATTAAAAGGGCGTTACTTTTGCCGCACCCGGAATATATTGTTATATATATATATATATATATATATATATATATATATTATATATATATATATAGATATGAATATATATATATATGAATATATATATATATATATATATATATATAATATATATATATATTATATATATATATATATATATATATATATATATGTTAACCCCCTTTTATGGCCCTGAGTCGGTTCGGAATCGACGGGGTTCTGGTTAGGAGGCTGCAACGGATATTTCTTCTATAACATTCTAATTCTTTTCGGTCGCCACTCTATTAAACTTTTGGCTACAGACTCGCCAGACTGTTATGCCAATATCTTCTATGGTGCTTGGGTTGTCTCTTAATTTGGGCAAAGGGTCGCCACAATGTCTAATTCTTCTCTTTTTATAATACTCTGGTACTTTCTCTGATACTAAAATTATCGACTTTTCTGACTAAGTTCTGAAGAGAGCACGGCTCGAAGGGAAAAATAAAAAGTTTCTCTTACGGTAATTTACTTCTTAAAAATATACAGGTACTGCTCTGAATTTACAGGGGTAGAGGTTCGACCTCTTTCGACCATGGCTCAGGCCGGAATCTAAAAATATTAAGAAGGCAAGGGGCCTCTGCCCCCTCCCCGCAGCAAGGCTGCTAACAAAGGAGTCGCAATGAAGTGCTAATCTGAAGTGACTTAATCAAGAAGTCTAATGAAGAAGTGCTCTAATTTTACAAGTACATGTATAATATAAACTTAAATGTTTTGGGGGAGGACAGTTGAAGGTTAAATTTCCCCCCTTTTTAAACACATGATCAGATGTTTTGAAAGATTTCAACTAAAAACAATAAAAAAATGAAAATAAAAACTAATCGTATATTTTTTCGCCGAGTCTACATTTATGAAGGCGATATCATTTCGTAATAGTACACATAAGTACAAATTAAGTACACGACTGAGTACGTATTAATTTTGGTTCATTACAATTACGATTACAATTATGGATTACTTCATATTCACTTATTGTTAAATTATAGTTCTATTAAAGTACATTCTTACATTATAAATTAAATCATTACATTTAATTACAGTTTCAATGAAGTACATTACGTTATATTAAATTAAAGTATTACAGTTAATTACAATTTTGGCAATTTGTTAATTGACATATTTAATACTGAAGTAATCTGAATAGGTAATACAATTTAAATAATGGAGAGTTCTCCGTTGTTCTATAATTTACAGGGGATTAACAACAATGTTATATATTTATAGTTAACAATAATTACGCCAAATTATGTCAAATATTATTAGAAGAATGGTTGGTTATTATAGTTTGAAAGTCTAATTAGCCAGCGATGAGGAAAGCGGAGAAACAATACGGTGTACTTTTCATTTGAAAGTACACGGACATTAATGATAACGTAACACATAAGTAACGGAATTTGAATGACAATTAGGTAGAAGTAGTAAGTACAGGTAATGAGAACGTGGATAACTATGTGCCTAAGTAAATAATAACTAGTAGCCTGGCAGGGAACAATATGGTATATTATCAGTGGCGGTTCCTCATATGGGCAATATGGGCAGCCGCACAGGGCGGCATTTGTGGAGGGGCGGCATGAGCGCCTGCAAAAAAAATAAAAATAAGAATAAATAAATAAAGAAATAAATAAAAATAAAAAATAAAATAAAATAAATAATAAAAGATCAATAAATATATTTTTATTAATAAAAAACCATGTATTGCATTTTCCATAAACCTTCCCATAAAAGACCTAAACAATGCAAAATGCTTCCAGATTAATATTATTGGGAATAAAGGCCCATACTTTAACATATGTAATGTTTTTTTCTGGGTTTGGTTAAATAGTGAAATGTATATTATTTTTACAGAACGAATCTTCACACTAAGCCCTAAGGTCTGTCAAATAACCGCAAATGGATAAGAAGCGGTCAAAGCTATCAGGTGCTCAGTTTAGAAAAAAGAGGAAAGAAGAAGAGGAGAAACGAGCAAAAGATAAAGGTATAGAGCTATGTCATCTACTCTTCACTGCTATATTGCACTGCTATTTTGTGATATAGCTTTCTGAGTCATTTGAAGTGTACTATTATGTATATAATTAGCCATTAACCAAGGAGGTTGTATTATTCATTTGTTTCCTATTCTAAAAGTTCAATAAATTGTGCTTAATAACATGATAAATTAATTGTACTAGCCTATTCATGCATTGGTCTGTTATATTCTATTTTACTATTTGCAGGGGCACTTTTGAAATTTTGGAACACCCTCTGCCACTAGCCAGGATGAGAAGCCGTCTACTTCTGCCATTATTGAGGCTGAGGAGCCATCTACCTCCTCAGCCTCACATATGTCTCCACAAATGCAGTCTGATCCTGAGGATGAAGACCCATTTGCTTCTACTTCTCCCCGGCAGGACTCTTCAGGTGAGTTTGTGTGCACATATGTCTGTGAGTGTGTGCGTGTGTGTGTATGTGTATGTGTGTGCATCCCTGCAAAGCATTTTGCAAACAGTTATAAATTATAATGTTATTATCACTGGGTCTGGGTTACTGGGTGTGTGTGGTGTTTCACCACCATAATTCCATAACACCACCACCATAACAAAGTGCTGTGAATAATGTGTTATCTAACTTAGGTGTGTATACTAATGAGTAATGCTCTTGTTCTTTCTATTAGAAAGGCCTGGAGCAGAATCGCCTCCTGAGGATGAGTCTCTGTCCACCGACCCTGCTAACTGGCCTTCATTTCTGACTGAGAGAATTCGGACACAACTGGTTTCCAGGGGACCAAGTCAAGTACCATCTGACTTTGTATTCCCTAGAAACGACAGTGACGGAAGAAGTTTCCACCATCAATACTTCAGGAAGTCATTGGTTAGTGGGGAAAATATAACCAGAAGTTGGTTGGTCTATTCCTTAAAAAACAACAGCCTTTTCTGTTTCTGTTGTACATTATTTTCCAAGAGGAAAATAAATTTAACAAGTTTGGGACTCTCGGACTGGAAGCATGCAAGCTCATTGCTCACATCACATGACAACAGTTCAGAACACCTAAATTCTATGAAAATCTGGAAAGAACTGGCAGTGAGGATGAGAAAGGAGGAGACCATTGACAAGCAGGAGATGGCACTTCTGGAGGCTGAGAAGTTGAGATGGAGAGCGGTGCTGACACGTCTCACTGCTATTGTGCATTCTCTGGCAGTTAGGAATTTGGCACTAAGGGGACATACAGAAAATTGTTCTCACCATCAAATGGCAATTTTCTGAAAGAAGTTGAACTGATGGCACAATTTGATCCTAATGCAAGAGCACATTAACCGTGTCCAAAAAGGGACCTCCAGTCACACAGCTACCTCGGCCACCACATACAAAACGAACTCATTGATTTGTCGAGCAGCAAGACCATTTCAGCAATGGTGAGCGACATCAAACAATCAAAGTTTTTTTCAATAATTCTAGATTGCA
Source organism: Bathynomus jamesi (assembly GCA_023014485.1). NCBI lineage: Eukaryota > Metazoa > Arthropoda > Malacostraca > Isopoda > Cirolanidae > Bathynomus > Bathynomus jamesi. Next base: position 1,234,357 of record JAJOZX010000315.1, on the reverse strand, counting down.
CTCCAGATATCAGCCACACTGAACAGTTGTCAGTTGTGATTCGGGTTGTGTCACTGGAGGGGAAGCCCCATATAAAGGAACATTTCATGGGGTTTTTGGAGGCAGAGGAGTCCACTGGTCAACATTTGGCATCTCTGATTCTGAAGAGACTGGAGGAGCTAAAAGTTCCTTTCATGGACTGTAGAGGACAATCATACGACAACGGGGCCAACATGAGGAGAAAAAACAAGGGTGTTCAATCCAGGCTCCTAGAAATTAATCCCAGAGCTCTGTTTGTTCCATGTGGGGCTCATTCTCTGAATTTGCTTGTGGCCGATGCTGCTAAGGGATCTATTGATGCCACAAGTTACTTTGGCATCTTGCAGAAGCTTTACAACTTGTTTTCAGCCTCCACACAACGATGGGCCATTTTGAAAAAACATGTGAACATCACATTGAAGATGTGGTCTGATACAAGGTGGGAAAGCAAGATCAAGAGTGTGGAGCCCTTGAGATATCAGGCAGCTGCAGTGAGAGATGCACTGATCGAGGTGAGGGACCACACCAAAGACTCTGTAATAAAGGTCGAGGCTCAATCTCTGTCAGAGGAGGTTGGGTCATACCGCTTCGCCATTTGTTCAGTGGTGTGGCATGACCTGTTGTGCCAAATTCAGCATGTGAGCAAGCAGATGCAGTCTCCTAGCATGCACGTTGATGTTGCAGTAAATCTCCTAAAAAAAAACAGAGAGAGGTCTCCGCAATTACAGGGCAACAGGTTTTGTGGCTGCACAAATGACAGCCACAGATATCTGTGAACAAATGAATGTGGAGGCTGTGTTAAAACAAAAACGGCTGAGGTCCACAAAGCGGCACTTCTCCTATGAAGCATCTGATGAGCCCTTGATTGATGCTTTGAAGAAGCTGGAGGTGACATTTTTCAATGCAGTGGTTGATGCTGCAACATCAGCCATTCAGGAAAGATTTTCCACGTTGGAAATTGTGGGAGAGAAGTTTGGAGTGCTGACACATTTCCAAAATCTCACATTTGAGGAGCTGACAGAACAATGTGTGAACCTTAGTACTACACTACACTTTAAGGGACAATCTGACTTGGATGGCAGAGAGCTTGCACAGGAGCTGAAGAACTTGCCTGACTTGCCATCAAAGACCATATCCTTGCTTGAACTGCTGACATTTATCCATGAAAGGGAGCTCTCTGAAATATATCCAAATTTGTGGACTGCTCTCAGAATTGGTCTTACTCTTCCAGTCACTGTTGCTGAAGCAGAGAGGAGCTTTTCAAAGCTGAAGCTCATCAAATCCTACCTGAGGTCAACTATGTCACAGGAACGCCTTACCGGTCTGGCCATCATCAGTATAAATCATACAATTGCTGAGCAGATTTCATATGATGATTTAATTCATGACTTTGCATCAAGGAAGGTAAGAAGAGTCAGGCTTTAGATGGCAGTTGTGCTGTGGTGCAATTTATTTTGTTTCTTGTTCAAAGTGTAGCATAATAATTACCCTCTCTTAAGTGTCTTATTCTATTTATGTGATAGAGCATTTGTACAATTTAGAAATTTGATTCTCTAGTTTATTTATGGCAGTTGTGCAATTTAATTTGTATTTTTCCTGTTCATAGTATCATAATTACATTCTCTTAAGTGAGTTATTCTATTTACGTGATGAAGGATTTGTAAAATTCAGAAATTTGAGTCTTTGTTTTGGTTCTGAAGTTCCAACAATTAGTCCAATAAAAAGTTATTTTGTGAAAGAGTTATGTCTGTCCTTTATTTTGGGGGTATTCGAATGTGTGTGTGTTGGCGAACAGGGGGGAGGGGCGCTGAAGGTGAGGTTCGCCCAGGGCGTCATGTAAGCTAGGACCGCCACTGTATATTATAATAATATAACATCACATCTTAACGTTATAAATTGGTAGCAGAGGCAAGAGAGAAGAATTCGAATTAAGAGGCTCGCTTTTGACGATGTAATCGGAATTCGAACCTTCGTCTCAGCAATAATAAACAACTTGCGAGAGGTGAAAAAATAAAATAAAATAAAACGTAAACAGAATACATGTACGTAATCATGATCGTCAATAGACATGTACGACTGCACACAGTAGTGTACACATATCATTCGTCACGCAATAGGTTGTGTGCGTAATATAGACACGAGTAAACATAGACTGATAAGTTGATAGGGCATAAGTAGACAATAGGTAGCTGAATGAATAAGCAATAAAATTAATAAAGGATAGCGGTCAAGAAAGAACATGAATGCAAGAATGAGTATGGTTGAATAATGATATTTATACTACATAACACCACAACATTATTACTAAAGAATTTACCATACATTGAATACGGAAGATGTCCAAATGCTAAGAACGTGATTCAGTGTACAAAGTATGGGAAACATAAAGAGAACAAAGTTATTTTGTGACGTCATAGTGTATAAGTCATTATTAGAAAAGATGAATTAGAGGAATACAGTAATGAATAAAGACGTACAAATCGAAATTCTATCCAAAAACTCGCTTAGGCGATTTTGGTTTCTTATGTAAAAATGGACATTCGAACATAAGTTCTGCATGAAGACAATGAATCCATATAATGATGTAGGTTGTTCATTGTTCACTTTTACATATATATTATGAATATATATATATATGAATATAATATATATATATATATGAATATATATATATATATATATATATATATTATATCGGGTGGTCCGAAAAAAATGACGCATTTTTAAAAATTAATATCTCAGTAACCCCCTTCCTTATCATGACAATTTTTATATGCAAGATACTTTCAAACTTCTTTTTTTGAATGCAAGAAACGGAATTCTGATATCTTTTATAGTTTTCTCGCAATTAACAAAAGTAACAACATGGGTCAAAAAACGAATCATGAGAAAGGAAAAATTTAATCATAAATTTAACTAATTAATTTACAGTAAATGATCGATTGGACCACCACTCTGTTGACACACTAATCTAAGTCTTTTCTTCCACACAAAAATAATACTTCTTACTTCTTCATTAATGCCAATTTCTTGCCAAGATTCAAGTATTTTACTTTTTAATTCTGATTCGGTGAATTTTTCTCGTCGACCTCGGTAAACCTTCTCTTTTAGTAACTCCCAATTGAGTAGTCCACAGGATTACAATCTGGGCTTTGTGGTGGCCACTCATTTTTCGTTATTAATTTTGGTGTATTGCTAATCAGAAACGACTGTGTGGCGTAGCTTGTATGCGACGGTGCTCCATCTTGTTGAAATATGAAATCATTTTCTTGATACAGGCGACGACAATCCGGCAACAATTTTGTTCTTAAAAGTTCAATGTAATTTGCAGAATTCACCTTTGTCTTTTCAGTTTCAATAAAATGAACATCTGTCTTGCCATTCCAAGAGACCCCTGCAGATATCATAACCTTTTTGGAGAATCTTGACGTTTCATGATACAATCTGTTTATTGAAATGTCACACTTTTTACCACGCCCGTAGACAACATCATTTTGACGGTTTCGCGGAATTTCTAGAGTGAAATCTTTTTCATCCGTGAAGACTATCTTTTTAATATCAACGACAGAGAAATTATCAAGTAACTTTCTGCACCTTGTTTTTCTTTTATCCTTAACAGTATCACTTTTTCTAGAAGATACTATTCTTTTGAAGGCTTTTAGTTTTTGTGCTTTAATTATTCGGTGTACAGAAGTCTTTCCAATATTCAAATGTTTAGCAATTGTTCTTTGTGACAAATGACTTCCTGGTTTATCTTCTTGAGAGCAGATTTTATCGTTGATGTAATCCACATTTTCTGGAACCGAAGCTGTTTTAGGTCTACCGCTTCCTGGTTTTCTGGCAGTACTTCCCGATTCGCGAATCTTCTTTAAGAGTCTTTCCACTGCACGCCTTTTCCACTTTTTGCCGGGAAACTCTTGCAATAACCTTCCAGTCTTCCATCCTTTTTCACAGTAACAATTTTTAATGAGAATACGATCTTCCTCTGACAACATCATTAAGGGTACTGACGAATTGTTAAAAAATAAAAATATCCACAATTTGACTTGTTCATTCCTGTAGAGTTTTGTAATAACTTGCAAAAATATCGCATGATATCGTATAAAAAACGGATATTATATTGCGATTTTTGTTTTTTTGACCCATGTTGTTACTTTTGTTAATTGCGAGAAAACTATAAAAGATATCACAATTCCGTTTCTTGCATTCAAAAAAAGAAGTTTGAAAGTATCTTGCATATAAAAATTGTCATGATAAGGAAGGGGGTTACTGAGATATTAATTTTTAAAAAATGCGTCATTTTTTCGGACCACCCGATATATATATATATATATATAATATATATATATATATATATATATATATGAATATATATATATATATATATGAATATATATATATATATGAATATATATATATATATATATATATATATATATATATACACAAACTCAGAATGGTTCCCTGAGAACATTATATATATACAGTATATATATATATATATATAATGTTATAATGTTTCAGACCAACAAAGACCCTAGGATCCACTCATGGCTGGTCTACCTAACTGTGTTCGTAATCGTGTATTGTGTATGTCCTCCGTGGTGGCGGAGGGGACCTACAATTTTACGTGGGTTCCGAACCACAAGAACATAAGAAACTTATTTAAAAACTGCCGGTAAATTGGCAACGACCAATTTTTACGAAACTAAATAATTATCAATTTAAAAATAATTAATTATCGGTTTAAAACTAAAGATAGAATCTCTCGGTCCAGAGGAGCAAGTCATAATAGACTACTATCCACAAATATGTTACATTCTATATCTATTTATAAAGGACATGCAAATATATCAGATCCAAAGAATCCAGTCAATTTCATTACGGTATCCATCAAGTCACGGTCCATATCGATTGCGGACCAAGTCAAAATTTACAACCATATACATTATCAATTTAAAAATAATTAATTATCGATTTAAAACTAAAGATAGAATCTCTCGATCCAGAGGATCAAGTCATAATAGACTACTATCCACAAATATGTTACACTCTATATCTATTATATAACGGACATGCAAATATATCAGATCCAAAGAATCCAGTCAATTTCATTACGGTATCCATCAAGTCACGGTTCATATCGATTGCGGACCAAGTCAAATTTACAACCATATACATTACAATATATACACATACGAGGAAAAGTGTAGGTGTGGCTGTAAAGACTACAGTAATGTAGAAATGTGTGTGCACCCATTATGGGTCTCCCATTTAAAGGTGTTTGTGGGGCAAGTGAAGATCATGAGTTTTTCAATACCTCACAGTACTATGGGGGGCACCACTCGGCAGAGGAATCTCTTTAAATGGGGTGTGTAAGGACAGAGAGTATCCCCTAACCCAAGACGCTGCCTCCCTATATCCCACAACACTTGTGTTGAGCTGTGGGATCTATCCCCACAAAGCCTTAATTTTACTACCTTAAACTATACCCTTTCTATCAACATGCGCGTCCAATCGATTCTTAAACATGTTTATAGACGTGCTACTAATTACTTCTACCGGCAAACTATTCCAGCTATTTACTATTCTATGCGTAAAAAAGTTTTTCGCAACTGCTGTCTCGAACCTTCTACTTGTCAATTTACACCCGTTATTTCTAGTCCTATTATATTGAGATATTTCGAAAAAGCTATCTCTATCTACGTTATCAAACCCATTCATAATTTTGAAAACCTGAAATAATATTATATATATGTTACATATATATTACATATATATATATATATATATATATATATATATATATACAGGGTGGGCGGAAAGTAGCTCCCTATTTGGATTGGTAAAAAAATACGTATATTATCCATTTATTTCAGAAGAAATAATATGAAAAGGTAGGCATACATGGTAGGTTTTCTCTAAAATTCAATGTGGGCTCCAACTCTTTCCACCAGCTTCTGGAGCCGCCCAGGAATGGCGTCCACTGACTTTAGCAGGAACTCCGGCGGGATGGAGGACATGACTTCCCGAATTCGGTCCTCCAGTTCTTCCAATGTCCTCGGTTTGGTGCGGTAGACTTCTTCCTTTACCCCCCCCAAAGAAAGAAGTCGCACGGTGTCAAGTTGGGGCTCCTGGCTGGCCATTGATGTGGACCACGACGACCCATCCAACGCCCAGGGAAGTGGGCATCCAGCCACTCACGGACAACAAGAGCGAAGTGCGGAGGGGCGCCATCTTGCATAAATATCAGATCGTCGATGTTCTCCAATGTGCTGACAACCGGCCAGACCTCGTTTCGCAACATAGCAAGGTACCGCTCAGCATTCATGGTGTTGCGCAGAAGGAACGGGCCCACAACCTGATCTGAGGTCATACCACATCACACCGTTACACTGAACCGATTCTGCCGTTTTTCAGCGGTAACCGTGCGACTTCTTTCTTTGGGGGTGGGTAAAGGAAGAAGTCTACCGCACCAAACCGAGGACATTGGAAGAACTGGAGGACCGAATTCGGGAAGTCATGTTCTCCATCCCGCCGGAGTTCCTGCTAAAGTCAGTGGACGCCATTCCTGGGCGGCTCCAGAAGCTGGTGGAAAGAGTTGGAGCCCACATTGAATTTTATAGAAAACCTACCATGTATGCCTACCTTTTCATATTATTTCTTCTGAAATAAATGGATAATATACGTATTTTTTACCAATCAAAAATAGGGAGCTACTTTCCGCCCACCCTGTATATATATATATATATAATATATATATATATATATATATATATATATATATTATATATATTATTATATATTACATATACCATACATATACATATACCATATATACATACATATTATATACGACTCGTTGGTGATTCCATTGTTCGAGGGCAGCTCGAGGAATTCTGTGGGAGAAACCCTCGTCGTAGGCGCCGTTACTGCTACCCTGGTGCAAGGGTGGAGGATATAACTAATAATGTTGACCATTTTACAGACGGTACCGCCGAGGACACAACGTATGTTATTCATGTCGGTACTAATAACGTTTTAAATTCTAGATCGGAAGAACTGCTGGCTAGGTACAGGGACTTATTAGAGCGATTAAAGGAAAAACTAATAAGATTGTTTTAACAGGTATACTTCCTCGAATTATCCAACGAACGATTTCTACAGCAAGGCGACCTATATTAACAATAACCTAAAGTCTCTTTGCCAACAGGAAGGAGTGCATTTTGCAATTTTTGGAACAGTTTCTACGGCAGGAGGGACTTGTTCCTCGAAGATGGACTTCATCTTAATGACGTTGGAGCTGCGCGTTTAGGAAGACTATTTCATAATACTGTCTCTTCTTTTCAGGCTGCCGTAACTCGAACGGTCCCAGCGTAAATTCCACAAATTTCCCCTGCGCTCGCGAAGGTGTCGCAATTACAAACAATTTGAAGGTTCTATCCTTAAATGCTCGTAGCCTACGAAATAAAATAAACGAATTTTTTTCTTTAATTGCTTGTAAAGACTATGATTAATTGCGATAAATGAATCGTGGCTTAGCACTGAAACACGTGACTTTGTAGGGGAGTATCAAATTAAAGGTTATAGACTTTTTGTTAAAAACAGAATAGGTAGGCGAGGAGGCGGTGTTATGTTGTATATCAAAGATAATATTGCGAACGTTATAGAAGTAAAGCACTCAATTCCAGAACCGATAGATTCGACTATAGCAGAACTTAAATTGAACGATTTCAAACTTCTTGTTGCGGTTATATATAGGCCCCCTAATCAAACAGCTGATACGGACGAAGCGTTATATCGTGAACTAAAGAGAATAATCGGTAGTGAGCAGGCTTTAGTTATGGGTGACTTTAATTGCGCCAACGTGAATTACGATACAATGCAGGGACGCGGAAGGTAATCGTTTAGTTAATTTTCTCGAGGATAGCTTTCTTATTCAAAAGGTTGGGGAACCTACGAGGTTGGACAGTATTTTAGATTTAGTAATAACTACGGATGATAGGCTAATTACTGATCTTCAAGTAATAGAACCGTTAAGCAATAGCGATCACAATATGGTAGAGTTTGTCCTCTCAGTAAGTCACTCGAAACCAACTAACTCGACTAAAATTCCTAACTTCCAGCACGCAGACTTTAGTAAATTTCGAAATAAATTGTCACACGTCAATTGGGAAAACGTAATGGGGAACTCCAACGCAAAACTAATGTGGGAATCGTTCGAAACAGTATTTAGGACTATAAATGAGGAATGTGTACCGTACAAAATTAAGCGTGCGAAAGTAAACAACAAGCCCTTGTGGTTTACTTCTAGAGTAGGAGACATTATAAAGAGTAGAGATAGGGCTTATAGGCTACATAAGTGCGATAAAGACAATTTGTGGTTACGAAACAACTACATATCTCTAAGGCGTGAAGCGAAAAGTGTAATAAAAAAGTCCAAGCGCGAATTTGAAATCTCCATAGCTCGTGACGGTAAAGAAAACCCCAAGCGATTCTTTCAATACGTCAATAATAGAAATCCAGTAAAAAGTGTCTTGGGGCCTTTGAAAAATGTAAACGGAGATCTAGTTTCTGAAAACAAGGAAATGGCTACCTTGCTAAACGAATTTTTTACTTCAGTTTTTACTATAGAAGATGTAACGAATATCCCTACGGTCATAGACATAATACCTTTTGATAATGGTAATACTTTGGATAATATAGTGGTTAGTGAAGGGCAAGTAATGATAAAATGAAAACGCGTAAATCACCGGGGACGGATTCCATATATCCCATACAACTAAAAGAATTAAAAGATAGCGTTGTTGTGCCGCTAACAAAGATTTTTAATGCGTCTATTTCTGAGGGGTGCGTACCAGATAATTTCAAGTTAGCAAACGTAACACCTATCTTTAAGAAAGGCGATAAAGGTGCGGCGGGAAATTATAGGCCAATCAGTTTAACGTCTGTTGTAGGTAAGCTACTGGAATCAATAATTAGGGATCGTATAGTCGAACACTTAGAAGTGCATAAACTAGTTAGAAATACGCAGCACGGTTTTAGGCGAAACAAATCTTGCTTAACTAATCTTTTAGAATTTTTCCAAAGCGTGGTTGACGTTTACGATAGACATCGGGCGGTTGATGTAGTGTATTTAGATTTTCAAAAAGCGTTTGACACCGTGCCGCACAAAAGACTCATTGAAAAAACTAAGGCTCATGGAATCAGGGTGTAGTAATAAATTGGCTAGAAGAGTGGTTGCGAGGTAGGAAACAGAGGGTGGTCGTTGATGGAGCGGAGTCGTGTTGGGCTAATGTAGCGAGTGGCGTTCCTCAGGGTTCTGTATTGGGCCCCTTGCTTTTTCTTATATATATTAACGATTTAGATGTCGGCCTAGTCAGTACAGTTTCAAAGTTTGCGGATGACACGAAGCTGGGTGGTAGGGCGATTAATGACGAAGATAGAGGTAAAATCCAGGAAGATCTGAATAAAATCGTTGATTGGTCAGTCACATGGCAAATGAGATTTAACGTTGATAAGTGCAAAATTTTGCATATAGGTTCGCGTAACGGTAATTTTGCGTATAGTATGTCAGGGAAAGATTTAACAAGCGTAGAGCAGGAAAAAGATTTAGGAGTTATAGTCACTGGTGATTTAAAAGTAGCGAAACAAAGTACAGCAGCGGTCAATAAGGCGAACAAAGTGTTAGGTTTTATAGCTCGAAATTTTGAGTACAAATCGCGCGATATTATAGTTCCTCTTTATAAATCATTAGTTAGACCCCATTTGGAGTACGCGGTCCAATTTTGGAATCCGCATATGCGCAAAGATATAGACAAAATCGAAAGTTCAAAGACGAGCAACTAAGATGATTCCGTCGCTTAGGTCAAAGTCGTACGAGGATAGGCTTAAGGAGTTAAAATTGACTACACTCGAGACTAGGAGGCTAAGGGGTGATCTAATCCAGGTTTTCAAAATTATGAATGGGTTCGATAACGTAGATAGAGATAGCTTTTTCGAAATATCTCAATATAATAGGACTAGAAATAACGGGTGTAAGTTGACAAGTAGAAGGTTCGAGACAGCAGTTGCCAAAAACTTTTTTACGCATAGAATAGTAAATAGCTGGAATAGTTTGCCGGTAGAAGTAATTAGTAGCACGTCTATAAACATGTTTAAAAATCGATTAGACGCATATGTTGATAGATTGGGTATAGTTTAAGGTAGTAAAATTAAGGCTTTGTGGTGATAGATCCCACAGCTCAACACAAGTGTTGTGGGATATAGGGAGGCAGCATCTTGGGTTAGGGGATACTCTCTGTCCTTACACACCCCATTTAAAGAGATTCCTCTGCCGAGCGGTGCCCCCCATAGTACTGTGAGGTATTGAAAAACTCATGATCTTCACTTGCCCCACAAACACCTTTAAATGGGAGACCCAAAATGGGTGCACACACATTTCTACATTACTGTACAGTCTTTACAGCCACACCTACACTTTTCCTCCTAAGTATATATATTGTAATGTATATGGTTGTAAATTTTGACTTGGTCCGCAATCGATATGGACCGTGACTTATTTTTCGTTGGCAAGGTACTAGTATTGATGGATACCGTAATGAAATTGACTGGATTCTTTGGATCTGATATATTTGCATGTCGGTTATAAATAGATATAGAGTGTAACATATTTGTGGATAGTAGTCCATTATGACTTGATCCTCTGAATCCAGAGATTCTATCTTTAGTTTTAAATCGATAATTAATTAATTTTAAATTGATAATTATTTAGCTTTGTAAAAATTGGTCGTTGCCAATATACAGGCAGTTGTTACATAAATTTCTTATGTACTAGTACGTAAAATTGTAGGTCCCCTCCGCCACCACGGAGGACATACACAATAGACAATTACGAACACAGACAGGTAGACCAGCCATGAGTGGATCCTAGGGTCTTTGTTGGTCTGAAACATTATAGCATTATAACAATATGTTAGTTACAAAAATAACCCCCGTCATGGTCCAAAATGTGTTCCGCAATGCTGCTGACAGATTCGAACTCTGTAGAGATGCTGATGGTGTTCATGTAGAATCATATGCTTAAGTATTCATTAAATGTATGCCTTCTATTATAGTGTTATTGAATTTTCCCCTTTTGGTTGCGTTTTCACTGAAATAGAGGGACTTTATAAACACCCTGTATGAAGAAACAATTCTTCAGGGTGAACGGCGTAGGTGAGCTCAGCCCTGTACCGCTCAAGTCCTTTGTACCAAAGTTCATGATATTTCGAAGAGTTTAAACCTTTTAAATAAACATCCAGTTCCAGACCATTCTCGCCTTGCGTTTTCACTGAAATAGAGGGACTTTATAAACACCCTGTATAAAGAAACAATTCTTCAGGGTGAACGGCGTAGGTGAGCTCAGCCCTGTACCGCTCAAGTCCTTTGTACCAAAGTTCATGATATTTCGAAGAGTTTAAACCTTTTAAATAAACATCCAGTTCCAGACCATTCTCGCCTTGCTCAGTCCTACACTCGGTAAACCCGTCGAGCAGAGCTGTTTATGCGTATTCAAGAACCGTATCAAAATAAAGCATATCCGTAATACGCGCGTCTAATATAGGCTTCAGCTTCCGGAAACCGACGATTTCAAACATTCTGTCGAGGATGAATCGGTTTCACGTTGGAATAAGAACGTTTTTATCAGACACATTCTTCCACATTTAGCCGTATATCAATGCATGGCTGCTCACTATTTGTACACAACGTACAAACAATAGTATATGAGGGGGTATCACTAATCTGTTCTCCTATTGTACCTACACCTGCAGGTATTTTATAACGATCCTCGCTCCACTTTTCAACCACCACGAAATTCTATTCATCTCCTCAACACTTAAATAAACAACATTCCCGTTTACCAGAATTTGTTTGTCTACAAGTAGTTTCAAATACATAGTTAATGGCACCGGTTTTACGCCTGAACACGCGCAATGACTTCGTCACGAACAAATCGTACACGGCATTGAGAATGCTGCTCAAAGAAAGCTCTATCTTATTCTATTGTGAGGAGTGCACGTCCAGTCGGTTCAAGCTCTGAGATGACTACGAGCCACAAGTGGGCGGATCGGCTCGACGGGAGGTGTGGAGGAGTGAGTCACACCATAAGTTAATGAATTGTGTACGGTGTTGTTCCAACGTGAAAGAATCCTGTCAATACCTGTATCCCATTATACCAGGCATTCGTTTAGAGAATTTTTCCGACACATGAAGTAATATCGGTTTAATGTTTTATCACTCCCACTCCGCAGAATGCGCACCAGACATTTTCGTTCAGAGGGATTTTCACGAACAAAACACATTTTATTCACACTCCGGGCCACTTTGAAAGAAACATGTGCCCATATTTTTCCTTTTTGCTTAGCAGGCGATACTCGTCTCTAAATTCTATTAAAAACTCACGCAAGCCTTTAGCCACAACGTCACTGCAAACCTCGTCAAAATATATATTGATGTAGTGGTAAAAAATATCTCAGATTCTCCATTATGACAATATTTACATTCTCAGCCGCAGGGTACGAGTATTCGGTACGATGCAATATGACATAATGCCGCTTGCCACAACACTCATCAACAAGACTAACTATAACCGTTGCTTTTCTTCTGCACGTGTTGTTTCTTCCACTTCACGGTATATGTAAGCTTTTATGCAGTTTAGTCCTACAACATAGTCTATTACATTGTTTGTAACACGAAATACTGTAATGCTCTCGCCAGAATAGCTGTAGAGTATTTGAACCTCTTGTTCCTCAAGCTTCGCACGGTTCAATGTAACAAAGTATCAGGAGGGAGGGATAGGGAGTCTTTCAGTATCCACCACATCTTCACACTCTATTGAATACCACTTCATAAACGTCGAGCAAGCAATATTAAAGGTAGCCATCACTATTTTTCGTCTATGTGAGATTTCTCCAAATACACTTCTGAGATTCAGGGCTTGCAGCGGTCAACTGAGCACGCAGGGGTAGAGATATGCCCAGGTTGTAGCAGGAGTCACGTGACCATTGATCGATCATACAGGGGGCAGAGCTAAGGACTTTTCCTGTACATACGCGCGCACACACACACGAGAAAATGAAACGCTAATTGAAACACTATTTAATAAACATCGAATTATTCAAGGTGTATATATACATGTATAACAATCAAGGATTATGGTATCCAAAGGGTACGGTATCGTAGGTACCAGGCACCTGGTAACGTTTCCTATAGGTGTTACGGCATACCTTCGTACCCTTAAGTTCCTTCACGCCCACCAGCTTCTGCGCCCGAAAAATGTGGGTCCCTACAGTCAGTTGGGGCGGTTGATCGCCCTCATCTTCCAAGCACACTAAATCCTTCAACGAGTCAAAGTTAACGACCCGTCGGTTCACCTGGTTAAGCGTGATACCCTTAACCTTCACGATATATTTCATATCCTCCCCCACCCTCACCCGTACTCCATAAGTTTTTGGACCTGTTGAGACAAAGGTGTTGGCGTATTCGATGCCTCCATACTCATCCTTGATATCATCAGTCAACTCTCCGAGGAATTCACCAATAGGCGGCATGTATTCACCCTCCCTCGCTGTGAATATCACACTATCTGTGTCGGCGTGCAGAACCCTCCGCCCAAGAGAATGCAATAGACCCCAAAGTTTGATGCGTGCGTATGCCGTTGTGAAGCCGGCTACAGGTATATCTGTAACACGCGATGTGTCCGTGGCCAATTCGGTAATGTTGTACTTTATTATGTACGTATTACCTACATTCACAATCTCCATGACCTCTTTATCGGGAGCGATGGCATAATCCCACACCTCGTTATGACTTTGGACTAGGTGAACGTTCCCCTTGCCTGTATTCTGTGAAAATTTTCCCCAAGGCCTATTTAGACACAACTTCGCACTAAAGCGCTTGCCTGGGTTCTTTACAATTTGGGAACGGTCAAGTTATATCCCTTCACAGTCACGGTAACGTTGAATAGAAGCCGATTTTTCATCTTCAGTATCAACTCCTCGCGGATATCCTGATGCTTCTACCTTATCCTTCAAAAAGGTGCTTATATATGGCGTGAAAAGGTTGGATAGGTCCTGAAACCTCCACACCTCATATTTCTTCAGTATTCTGTAGCCATGGCGAACGGCTAGGGACAGTTCAGGGCTTGTATATACGCCTCTGATCTTAGGCTGGTTGGTTGTGTGATTACAAGCCCCATTGTTCTCCTCTGCGCACTTCATGCACAGGAGAAACATGAGCTTGTGGTCTATAACGACGGGTAAGTTCGGCATCCATAAATCGCGAGGTGGGAGCACGTCTACGAAAGAAAGACTGAAATAGTTCTTGTTCAAATTTGCTGAGAACTCCTCGATGTTGGACAGGGCTGGTCCTACCAGTTTTTCAGGTGCATCTACGGGGTACGGATTGTTCTTCCTCACGCAGGGGTATAAAGAGCAGAAGTTGTAGTAATGGAGTTTCACGCCCTCCGTACGCGGAAAGTATAGCTTGAAGGGATTTGTACGCCTTCCGAACAAGCCATCACCGCATTTGAGAGGATCCAGCACCATTGAACGCTTGATCGTGTTTATCTCTTCACGGTACTGTCCATCTGTCTCCATCCGTGCATCATACTCATGCTCCCACAAAGGAACTGGGTGCCTATAAACTGATCGCGGGTGCAGGTCCATGCAAGACTGTCGGCAGGAGATCTACCGTGGATATCACCTACGATTCCACACTCAGGACGGGGGCGTCCGTGCCACCAACAGCCGTTGAAGGAGTACACAGTCTTCTCACCAGTGGCACGGTTTTCGCTTCACTCAAAAATCACTACCATTAACCTTAATGGTACTTCCCCCGTGTTGCGGGCATGCTTTATGTATACACCTGTCTGTTGTTGTATGTGTATGAGCCAGTAAATAGCCTTATGCCCATAACTGCGAGGGTTGTTTCTGTGAATGATGGCTAAGGTGTCTTTAGGCATGAAATTGTTCTTGAACACCGTAAAGCACATACTCTAAACACGCGCACATCATTCACACAATAACACTCACATTCATCAGCTATATTGTAAGGATTAGATTCATTAAAACAGTTGTAGTAGCGGTCAAAATCTTCAAGTTTACCTGTACTCATACATTCATAGTTAAAGTAATGTTTGGGTGGAGGTAGTCCTACGTAATTTAAAGTTTCGCTAGTGAGGAATGTGCAAGGGAAATATCCTTTTGAAACTTCGGCGGCGACGCCCATTACCATGGGTAGCTTGGCTAATTTACAAGGTGTGAATAATAAAGTGTCTTTAAACTGTACATTACCTCTTATTTGCATCTGTATAAGTTTGTTTCCTCTTTTCAAGGGATCACCTGTAAATATCTCAGATGAATCGTGCTCAAGCAGCTCCTTATAAAGGAACTGTGTCAAATTTTGTCCCGTTATGGGCAAGAATATACAGTCATTTGCTTTGAACTTGTCCGCTAACTTCACAATATAGAACACAAAGAGTTTCACGGGATTGTCGTGTGCAATCGTTTTAACAACGTTTGTCCGTTTACCACATTTGTGACACTCATCACACTCGACCTCCATGCACTCATCGCAGATAGTCTGGCTTACAAGTATATGTGGGGATAACCTCTTTGGTTTCAGCAACCGTATATGTTTCTATCTCGTAGTACACAGTTATACAAGGTCTATTTTTAGGTTTAGTTTCTTTCATATAACATACATGCTTTATTCCATCCGCCTTATATTTCTCATGGCATGGAAAACAGTGAATTTCATCACATTTATGCTTGAAATTCCCCCAATTATCCATTATATGAAATATACCACATTCACAGATTCTCATTTTCCTGCACGTGCCAATTGACTTAGGGAGCTCAAAATAGTTATCACTGAAAAATGAGCGTCTGTATACATCACAGTCCCTCTTCTCAGTTTCAACCACACGGCTTTCACATTTGGAGCTTTTACACTGCGCACATACCATGTGGCAATCCTTACAATGTTTCACTATATCATCCGCAAACTCGAGACATCCCTTACACAAATCATGATGCCTTCCGTATTTTCGACTTTTATCGTAACTCGCGTAAAGAGCCCTTATATTACATATGGGGAGATACGTTGCTCCTGACAGTCCTAAAATAAGTAGGGGCCTTGTACGATCTCTCACACAGCTTTTAAAAACATACACAGTCCTACGACGATCATCCATTCGGAATACAACTATACGAACATTCATTTTCCTCCTCTATCCTGCTCAGCTCTTCAGGACCCATATTACAGTCAAACTCAAACTTGCAATCTGAAGCTAGTTTACGGGCACACTGCACAACCGTAGGCAACCAAATTTTTTGGGCCCGTGTCCCGTGTATTTAGCACAGTGAACATATGAGCTAAGACTACTGCTATAAAGCCGCAACCACGCTCGGTATCTATATGCTGCCTGTAAATAACCGGAGAATTGAAATTAAGAGTATAAGGTGTGGCGCTATGACCCGCAACATGGAATACACGGTCAATATCTCCCGTGAATTTGTCCATATTGAAGGCTGTACTACTTTGAGAGGCCTGCATTATAAGCACACCGGACAAAAAATTAGTCACCCCTCTCAGAATGTACCTAATAACGTGTGACGGCGCCTCTGGCCTTGATAACCGCACGAATCCGGCGAGGCAGAGACTCTACGAGGTTGTGCATGTACTGAACATCGATTTGCTGCCACTCGTTCATCAGCCGGTCCCGAAGTTCCGCCAGAGTCCGTGGGTGTCTATTCCTGCGCTTCATTTTCTGTTTCCAGCCTGAACAACACCTTCGACGCATTCAGGATTAAATGCTTCATTGGACCTGCGATGTACTCGTCGCCTCCCATCATTGGAGAACAAACAAAAACGGGACTCATCGGACCAAATTACACGTTTCCAATCTGCCGCAGTCCAGTTTTTGTGCCTCCGAGCCCATTTATAACGTGCCAATTTGTGACTTGCTGTTAACGGCGGCCTCTTCCGTGGTACCCTGCTCCAGATGTCCATCGCATGCAGTTCTCGTCGCAATGTCCGTTCGGAAATTGGTCGCTGGAGAACCTCATTGGTTTCTTGGAGCAATTGTTCTCTGGTTTGAAAACGATTTGCAGTTACTAGACGAGAAACATGGCGGCGGCCCCTATTGTCGAGAATTGTTTTCCGGCCACAGTTACGCCGTCGATTGTCAGTTGATTGCGAACTACACCACTCTTTGTAAACTCGCTGGACAGTACGCGTTGACACACCAACAAATTGGTATACTTCAGACATTTTGTGTCCGTGGGCTCTGCCAAACACGATGGCTCCTTTTTGCGACTGAGTAACGTCTGCCTCACGACCCATTTTGCAGACTATACCCAACACACACTTTGTTCTTCACCACCTCACGAAACAGATCTGATCCTGTGTGCTACGTCACCGCTACTTGTCACTTACCAATGCTACATCAGCGCCCTCTGTGTGACCTTGAACTTCCTACTATCGGTGCTATTAGGGGTGACTAATTTTTTGTCCGGTGTGCTTACGACCCAAGATATATTCTGTCTACAGAGGCCAAGCGTCTGAATGGTATTACTACCCGAAAATCATCTACATCCCCGTCATCTGACCCGAACCCGAAGGACAGCCGCGTCCTGACTTCACGTTCGTCGCGGTTCTGAAGGGCAAACTCCAAAATACGTTCAACTACGCGTCGCAGACTGTGTTCAACATCATTGCTATACACGGATCCAGGGCCAACCCTGACTACCTACCGATTTCTAGTCAGGGTAGGGATGGGGGTGTACACCAACTCGAATGTTATACCTTCCTCTACATCACGAGAAGCTGCTGCTGCTGCTGTTGTGGAGGATGTACCCGGAATTGAACAGGAATAAGGGTACGTATTTTTACTTGAGGAAGGAACTAGTGTGGGGGTTGTGTCGTAAAGCATAGAGGGTTGGGGCTCTATTACTGGTGGTCTAACAACCGGCGCACTCCTACACGCTTTATACCTGACGTGGAAGGTTCTTCATGTCTCCGCTTTGAATCGTCGCGTGGTGGTGCTACAGGTGTCGCTGGTAGGGGTTCGTCAGCGGGTATGGAGTCTGTAACCACAACTACACCGTCATCGGGATCGCCTGTAATATCGATGATGGGGACATAATACTATACCTCATCGTCATTCACGGTTCTGTGGAAGAAGAGGAAAAACAAGACTAGAATATAGGGAACACCACTTAAATTTTTATTATAGCTTGTAAATGTTCCACTTAGGGGTGTGACGCGTTAAAGATGGATTCTGTTGAAAAATTCATGTTCACGAGCCTGTCCACGTGTATTATATCTGGCCCTACAGGATGTGGTAAAACTGTGTTTATGCTTAAATCATTAAAAATAAGGGGGAGATGTTCTCAAAATTTGTGTATAAAGTTATATGGTGCTATTCGACGTACCAGTCAATATTCAACGAGTACCAAGATGATATTTTGTTCCACAAGGGTGTATATGACGTTAATCCGTTAAAGGGAAATGAGCATACAGTCATTGTAATTGACGACCTCATGTTGGATCTCCCACCATCTTAACAGAAGCGTGTTTGTTCTTCATCAATCAGAATCTATTTTTCAAAAATAGATACATGCGCGATGTGTCGTTAAATACACAATATCTAGTCTTATTCGCGCATCGTAGAGGTGTGTCACAAATTGGGGTATTAGCCAATCAAATTTTCCCGAATCAGCGTACGTAAGAAGTTTTTGGAAGTTTATAAAGAAGCTACAAGTCAACGTTACGGATATTTGCTTTGTGACCTTCATCGCGAAACACGTTTAGGGTGCTTCTAAGAACGAATATATTCCCAAACGAGCCTGAAACGGTGTATATTCCAGAATGACAAAGAAGCTAAAGAAATACCATCAATTAATAAAAATCTATCATCGACTGCCCCGGGCAATGCAACAGATGTTTGTTAAAAATATCGACTCCGACTTTTTAAAATGATTCTGGGAAATCTGTCTTAACGTTATAAATTTCAATGTATCAATGAAACACCATCAGAAGGCTCGCCTACGCCACTACAAGAACATAATACGTACACTCGTATTATGTTCTTGTAATGGCGTAGGCGAAGAAAAAAAGAATTATTGTACAAAGAGGGGGATCATTCCTCTCCATCTTATTTTAAGTTTTGGGGCCTTTACTGACTAGATTAATATAGGGGGGGGGGGCCAAAAGTCAACCGACAGTTATTCATTAATAGTTTACTTTCAACTGTCGGGTGACTTTTGGCCCCCCTGTATAATGAAAAAAGTGGTAGTGATTCCACACGAGGTGCATGCTTCACTGCAAAGATCAAGGAGTCCAGACACGATTCCTGAACCCCGTAAAAGTAGGCTTAAAAGAATGGAGAGCGAATTGTTAGCCCTATTAAACAGTGAAAAATCACCTTATGATAAAAATCTTATACCAAGAGAGACTGCAGAAATTTCTTCACGAGTACGAAAATTATAAGAATCCGACAGAGATTCCCGTGGTTATTAGGCACAGCACGGACAACGATGAGCATGGCGACAGAGGACCTGGGCCCGACGTTCGAGCTGACCAGTCAAAGAATAACGGGCCAGCCCCACAACATATCGAACATGTATTAAAGAGCGCCCTCCCATATACATTGAAGAATAAAGGTTTAAGTCTTTATAATCTATTGAATGAGGATCCCAACATACAGTGGACCGACACAGGTGAGATCATTGTGAAAGGAACAAAGGTACAGGGTTCGAATATCGTTGACATCGTCCATAATCTGGTGAGAAAGTGGGATAGGCCCTCACCCTCAGGATGGAAGCATATTAAAGCAAGACTACAACAAATAAATGTCCCCAAAACATTGATAGGAAATCTGAACAGGTTAAACTTGGAGCATGCCTCGCATGTGCCACAACTGAGCACGCCATCACCCCCAACGGTAGCATCTCTGAAGAGGAGAAAGAGGAGGCCAAACAACAACAACGGTCAACCCTCTCCACGTGCCTCTAAAATACATAAATGGCTAACATATTAAGAAGACGTTATTGTGACATTTTTAGCCCAGCCTCCTACGGCGGTGTTGATAGACTGTACATAGGCGTTTATAATGATGGAGAAGGGAAAAAAGATGTTGAGAGGTTTTTGCTGAAACAGAATGCTTATACACTTCATAAGCACGTGATAAAAAGGTTTAAAACAGCCAAGACAACAGCGACATCGATTGACTATTTGGCAAGCAGATTTAAGAGTGTATTCAGTGTATAACGATGGTTACCGCTACATCTTATTCATAATAGGTGTATTCTCTAGATATCTGGGGTTAATTCCTCTGAAAAATAAATCGCCTGAAACAGTTGCCTAAGCCACCAAAACGCTGATGTTGAAAGAAAACAGGTTTCCTGGCTATTTTTGCACGGATATGGGGAAAGAATTTATAGGCCGAGCTTTTCAGAACATGTTGACAGAGTTTAATATCAGCTACTACACTAGCAATTCTATACATAAGGCCTCTTTAGCTGAAAGAGTTCAACGTACCATAAATGAACGCATGCATCGCTATTTTACAGACAAAAATACTCACAGATATATAGACATTCTGGAATCATTGGCCTTATCATACAACCGCTCACACCATCGCACAATTGGGACAATACCTAACGAGATTTTAGAAAGAGGTACGCCCGCAGAGCCTGATGTGAGAAGAGATATTCGGAGAACACCGCCACACTCTGCGCGTTTCAAAATCAATGATTATGTAAGGCTGTCGCGTTCAGGAAATAAATTCGCGAAAGGATTTGAGCAAGGCTGGACACGTAAGATTTTTAAAGTTAGGGCTATGAGACCTAAAGGCGAGATAATGATGTATTACGTTGAAGATTTGAATGGGGAAGAAATCGCAGGAGGCTTTTACCGCGAGGAGCTGCAGAAAGTGACATTTAATTTAGGAAAAAATGTGTTTAAAATTGAAACATTTTTCGGAAGCAAAGGCTCAGGAAAGAGAAAAATGTACCTGATGAAATGGCTAGAGTACCCAGAAAGTTTCAACACCTATATAAAAGCTCATGCAAAAATGAAGCTTAAATTGTATGCAACATGGCGCCTAACCATTTCTACGTCACACTACCGTCCTCCTCTTCTCTCTTTGTACACCCTAACAACACCCTGGCCAACTTTGTAACAGAACTCAATGGATCCATTGAATTGGGTCGTGATTCGTATAAGGTTGGAATATGCGAAATTTAGCTGGACACCCTTTTTTTAAGTATTGATTATAAAGAACCCGTTTATACGGTTCTTAGAGACCTTGATGAGTGTGAAAAAGCCAGGATGAAACCATACATATCTCCCGGATTGGGGATGCATGGTATTACAGTACAGTAGTAACACTAGTTCCGGGCCGTTATGGTGCGGCCGAAGATGTTGTGAGAGACTTAAATGTTAGTTTAAAAAGCTCAAATCTTACGGCTGATTTAGTGTACGAAATCGTAAACAAAGATCCCCATACATATACTCTGATCCTAAAATCACAGGCTAACAGAAATATTAAAGACAAAGGGCTGTTCAAAATTATAACCTAGGGGCGATATCGATCAGCCTTCCAAAGAGATACCTTTCACGAGACCCAACATGACTTATCCAGCCTAATGTATTAGGTGAAATTGGAGAAAGTAAGTGATGGCTATACACTAGGGCGGCTCGTTTTTACACTTTTTTCGATATTTGATTGGGGGTAGTGCGGAAAAGTTGCGATTTGGAGAGAAAATAAAGTGTGTAAAATTTTTTTGATCTACGTCAATACCTTCCGGTGGCGGCGAGTCCTTAAAAATCGAAAAATAGGCCTAAAAACACAAAAATTTTATATAATTTTATATAATTTTTATAATGTTTATTGTTCAATGACTGCTATTAATTTATTCAAGCCTATAATAGTGTTCTCAGGGTTGTTTGCACAGAAATATACCGGAATTAACATTTGTATAACATCTTGTTAAAACTTGCTTTAAATCAATATTTTGGATATTTTAACGGCTAAGACGCCACCGGAAGTTATTAACAGATTGTGCTGAAATTTTTAATGTTTATTTTGTAAGTCTTTAAAACCATTTTCCAATCTACCCCGTTAGGCCTATTTTTCGATTTTTAAGGACTCGCCGCCACCGGAAGGTATTGACGTAGATCAAAAAAATTTTACACACTTTATTTTCTCTCCAAATCGCAACTTTTCCGCACTACCCCCAATCAAATATCGAAAAAAGTGTAAAAACGAGCCGCCCTACTATACACCTCCAGACATATGCTATATTTACAGCAATACAGTGGAGCACCAGTTTGTTGGGGATACCCAGGCACGCGCACATCGCCAACCATAGAGGGAAGAGCTTGAGTATTACATATGACAGACCCTATTATACGAATGTCGCAGCTAATCTATTAATCAATATCTCAATATATATATAAGAACGATTGAGGGAAAAAATTTCCTATTCGATGATGGGAGCTTAACAGTGAAGCTGCACTTTCGACGCACTGAGTTATAATGGACCGAAAGCCTTTCACAATATATCGAGGTGTGAGATACCGGCTGTGAGATACTGGCTGTGAGATACCGGCTGTCCCCTTGCTGAAGAGGGGTGCCAGATATCTCGGGAGGAAAGCGTTATAGTCAGGTTTTAACACAGTAGAAGACATAATGGCTGGGGCTAAACCTAAAGAATCTCTAAAAAACACTTAAAGATGCAAAGAGAAAAATGCATGGTGGTGGGAAGAAGAAGAGGCCTGTCCGGAAGAAGGTATTACCAGCACGTGGCGTTAAACGTAAAAGGGCATCAAAAAGAAGTGTTCTAAGCGCCTGAAACCTATGGTTGACCATTTTTTTTTACTAATATAAGCTAAGGACTGCTCTCATGATTCATAAGCTATTTACTACTTGTCGAGAAATGTGGCACTATTTCTGACTTGTCATGGCACGCTTCATCCATCCTTGTAGTTCACAATGTTGTAAATCGGAGCTGTCCCTCTTTGACATGGCCCCAACTCAAGTTTCTATTGAGCACAGTGACTTTATTACAATTATTCCGTTAAACAATTAGTTCCCCGAGTGCTCCTATAGAATTCGTGATACCCAGCTGAGGGCCTTACTTTTTCGATCCAAGCTGTGTGCACATGTACGCTAAAACTACGTGTAGCCCATTCTGATTCAACGGACTGCGATAACAAATATGCTGTATCCCTGAAACAAACTTTATGTACTCCATATTCAACCAGTGTGACGTATATTTAAATCAGGTCAACATCTCGGCAGGGACGGGGTACTATCACCTACGACTATCGGGAAAATGTGCTGAACTTTTCCAAAGAAGCGAAGGATACCTTTTTAACTGCCGAGGGCTATTATTAGGCTAAAGACGAAAGTATTATAAAGGACAAATTTACAAATTCTAAAAAGAATATATACGAGCGTTTTGGGCGATTGCATACAGACTTCACATTCCAGGAGAAGTTGCTTGTGAATGGGGTCGATATGAAAATAAAGCTCACCCGCACGAATCCTGAGATCTATTTAAATCTGGGGGCTGATCAAGAAGGTTCAAAGCCCGTTGTGATTCATATTATGAAAACATACCTTCGCGTACGCCGTGTGAAATTAAGTTCACCAAAACAAATAGAAATTGAGAAAAATTTAATACACGCCACAGTAAAATACCCAATTAACAGAGTACAGATCAAACGATACACGGTACAAACAGGGTTGACCTCGAAACAGATAGAAAACGTGTCCCTGGGAGTTCTACCTAAAAGGATATTAATTGGAATGCAGGAACACGCTTCGGTGAATGAAAAATATAAAAAGAACGCCTTTAAATTCGAGAATTTCGGCCTTAAAAATATAATTCTATACGTCAATGACGTTTCACTGCTGGGGGGTGGAAGCATTGGATACGGATTATTCATCAGACGCTGTGTTCCCGCTTTGCGCGAGAGCATATAGTAATCTGGCCCATATTGCCGGTGGTTGTGATGAGCTTGGGATTGGGGTAACGCAGAAAGAATTCATTGATCAATTTAACCTTTATCCATTTGACATCACACCTGACTTATCTGTTAGTGTAAATACACACTTAAGTCTACAGCAGAGTAGAAACATCTCAGTCAGACTCTAATTCGTGAATCAGATAGACGCGCCTATTAGTGTACTAGTATACCTCGAGTCACAAGCCCTAATAAAAATTGACAGAGTTAGGGGCGTTGTCACTGACTTTTAAAATGGACGCGAATACACTTCAGAGAGTAATGAATAGTGAACGAATCACGCGCTCCAAATTTATCAGTGTGTTTGCGAAGAATGAAACATTGAAATTGCCAACTACGAGAAAATGCGGCGGTCTTATTGTAAACAAGGGTATTATTGGTGGTGAAGGGATTCATTGGATAGCTATTTACTTTAAAAATTGGGACCGCCTGTACTATTTTAATTTACTCGGGACTCATCCATGGAATGACGTTATTATTGTAAAATTTCTCGAACAGTTACACATTCCCGAAATTGTCTGAAATCCTTACAGATTCCAGGGATACTTTAGTAACATATGTGGCATGTTTTGCCTTTCATTTCTCTGACACATGTCACATGGAAAAGAATTTGTAATTTTTTAAAAATTATTTGACCCGTGTCACACTGAGCAGAATGATCAAATGGTATGCAGACAGATAAAAAAAGGCTCCTGTTTGTGCGCACTCGATGTGTTGCATGATGTTTTGCTCGTGTATATATAAAATGAATAATTGCAGCAATATTGTCTCCAATAATATTAGTTTGTGTATTCTGTAGTTTATTTAACATGTAACGGAAACTAATAACTAATTTAAGATGGACATAAAAAATTGAACTTTATATAAAACATGATTTCTATCATTTAACTAATTGTTCAAAATACACTGCGTCTTCTTACTGGGTTGATTGCGCGGCAAAACTTCTACCTCCGTATACAGGTCCACGACATGCGTTTCTTGAAAACTATCACGAAAAGTATCTATAACACGTGTCATTTCCTCATCGGACCTTTAAGTAGAAAGGATAACTTTAAATTAATTTGATTAGTTCATACATTTTTGTGAATCTTTTTTAATAAAAACCCATTTGCTTTTCATAAAAAGCACATGCAGAGCATATATTATATATATATATATATATATATGAAAATTATTTCACGAAAGTAACACGTGAAAAATATGATGAATAAAACTATATATATATATATATATATATATATATGAAGAGAGTTACAAGGAGTTACAGGACTTTACCATGATATTAATTATTAATTACTGATGCAAACTAATCTACAATTAAAAATTGAGGATACCTACTATTTTGATGAAACGTTTTACAATAAAATGTAATGAGATGAAAATAAATTACTACAGCCCCTCCATATATATATATATATATATATATATATATATATATATATATATATATATATTATTTATATATATGTGAAATAATCACGAAGGAAACAGAATGGTGCTCAAGAGCCTTCGCCTAATAACATCCTCAGGAACACTAAAATAAATAACAAGTTCGCAACTAAATATAGGCCACAAAAAATATATAAAATAGAAATACAGGTACATCAATTTTTATACTTACATTTCAACTGCAATCCCTTGCGCCGGATCGAATTGAGCGTCATTACAAATGTCATCAATAGTTTGCGTTGAAAATAATCTATCTTAATCGGTTGCGTTAAAAAGACTAGCCACCGCGGCAGTGTCTCCATCTTCATATAAAACCGGTACATTGTAAAGTTGTTGTGACTGACTCATGGTGCGTGTATTTATTCACTGGTAAAATAACTGCTGTGAGTTCCACTAACTAACAACTTCCACGACTAACAGCTTCATCCTCTCTTTCATATATATATATATATATATATATATATATATATATATATATATATATATAATCATCCTTTGGTTAGCTTCCGCCCGAATTGCTCATTCTGATGAGGGTCAAGCTTTTCACTCCACCTTAGACCTACAGTTTAACATGGAATCCTTCTTCAAATAAAAAAGTATAATTTCTCATACAAAACTTTACTTATCTTTAACTTTTAGTGTATTATTATTAGGTTAGGTTCCTAAGAAAGACCAGACCTAGAGACAATCTTTATATATAAATATTTATAAATCATTAGTTAGACCCCATTTGGAGTACGTGTTCCAACTTTGGACTCCACATATGCGAAAAGATAGACAAAATCGAAAGAGTTCAAAGACGAGCAACTAAGATGATTCCGTCGCTTAGGTCAAACTCGTACGAGGATAGGCTTAAAGTTAAAATTGACTACACTCGAGACATGGGTTCGATAACGTAAATAGAGATAGCTTTTTCTCGTTCAGTAACAGGGCGAGTACTCGCCCAACCCAGGAGCCAGCATGCTGGAGCGAACCAGAGCCTCACCGCCAAAGTCAAACACAGAAATGATGAGTTGCTACATTAAATGTATATGGGTCCTGCATATTTTAGCTGTCAGTTATCTCATTCAATTTATTTATAGGCCTATATATAAAAAGAATTGGGTTCAGAATAAAAAAAAAAATATATATATATATATATATATATATATAGTAGAAACAAGATGCAGTTAAAACTTCAGACAAAGTGGGACAGTCAGAAGTGTTTGCTTGAGGCAAATTATAAAATGAACGTAAATGTGTATATAGATTTCTCTAATTTATGTAATTTGATTGTATTAATAAATAAAAACAAACGTCTATAGATGTTTTATTACACAAATATTTCTATGCTTATTTAATAATACAATAAAAGTTATAGATATACGAGAATAAGGTGTGTGTGTGTGGGTAACATCTCTTGTTCCTGGCGTTGGTATAGCCTTCGGCTACCAACTCACCTAAATTCTGATGTAGATCAACTGGAGTATTTCGATTTTGACCATTTCTGGAATTTGAACAGCATGTGTGTGTGTGTGTGTGTGTGTGTGTGTGTGTGTGTGTGTGTGTGTGTGTGTGTGCTATAATTTATTTTTCAATCGGTTTAGGTATATACACATTTTTCTATTCAAGTGGAGACGAGAAATCCATTTTACACACATAATCATCTAAGAGAACGTAACGTACATGTACGTCTTTCAATATTAAGGCCGCTAATGTATATAACAAATCCTAATACTGCTACATCTGCACTAAAATCTTTTATTTTAATCTTGTTTAAAAGAAACTCGTACAATTTTACAACAAGTTTAGTTTGTATTTTAATTTGTATAATTTTCTCTCTCTCTCTCTCTCTCGTGCACACGCACATACACCCACCACATATATTCCACAGCACCTCCTATGTGGTACGGTTGGAGAGAGAGAGAATGGGGGATACATTAAGACAAATTCTTTTGGAAGTGAATTGCTTTTTGATTTATTGGTTTTTGTACAAATCTTAATACTGCAATGAGAAAAATATTCAGTGTATTATTGGGGACATGTTTAATTCAATAATTTCCTAAATAAAATTTACTTTATCCGTAACAATATTTAATATATATATATATCGTTTGAGGTGTGTATAAACTTCTGAGCTAATTTTATTGTATATTTAATTTTCTGTCACATTTATAACTTATTTTTCGAATGTGTGCTCCAAATGTCTGTACCATGTGTTTTTGGGAGTTTTCTTTGTCTGTTAACAAATTTAGTTTGTATTTTAATTCGTATAATTTCGTCTCTCTCTCTCTCGTGCACACGCACACCCACCCATCGCATACATCCCCAACACCTCTGTGGTATGGTTGAAGAGAGAGAGAGAATGGGGGTACATTAAGACAAATTCTTTTGGAAATGAATTGCTTTTTGATTTATTAGTTTTTGCACAAATTAAATGAAGTGTTTAGAAAGATATTCAGTGTATTATTGGGGACATGTTTAATTCAATAATGTTCCTAAAGAAAATTTACTTTATCCGTAAATAGTACTTCTCGTAGTTTAGTTAATAAATTGAAAATTAAGGAGAACATCTCTCTCTCTTGCCTTTAATAAATAATTAAATTATATAGTACTATCTGGCAGCCCCTCTATGCATTGGGAACATTTCTCTCATCCTCAATAAATAAATAATTAAAATAAATAGTGATATCTGGTACCCGTTCCATATATAAATAAATAAATTCAATAGTGGTATCTGGCAAACCCCTCCATATATAAATAATTAAAAACATCTGGCAACCCCTCCATATACATAAATAAATAAATAGTGCTCTCTGGCAACCCCCGACCTTCTATATAACAGATGTTGATACCCCAAGCTCTCATTATGCGTCTGGCGAGCCAGGCAAAAACATGTGTTCTCTTCTCTCTCCTTCTTACCTTCTTAGGTTAGGATACCCCTTTGGGGGGTGAGGCCGTCCCACCTTCTCTCCCAAAGCTCCCCCTTCATGCAACTTTGGGTTTCCCCCAACCCCCTTGTTGCATAACCCCCTCCCCCATTATCCCCACCCTCTTCATGCAACTTTGAGAGGGTTACCCCCACCCCCTTGTTGCACAACCTCAAACCGTTGCAACATCCACCACTTTGCAACATCACCCCCACTCCCTTTGCACAATTGATCAACGTTGCATTTGCAACATTGCAATTACACTCTACCCTTTTGCACCCATACTACTCCTCTAACAATCCATATTGCCACACGAGCCCGGAAAAATTTCCGAGGGCAGCGTTGCCTGGCGCGTTGTTCAAGTCCGAAGCTTCTCGTGATGATCGTAAGAAAGTATATCTCCATAGATGAGACCCCCATCCCAATCTCCAAACCTGTTGTAAACGGGGAGACGGAGAGCATAACTAAGTTTTTTTAAGAGTTGATGCGCAGAGACTGAACTGAATTTCAATTTAAAATCTTAAAAGGCGAGAGGTTGGGGGCCGTTCAAGTATTACGTAACACAAAAAAAAAATTTTGACACCCCCCCCCCACTTTGTAACGTTATGGGGATCCTCCCTACCTCAACCAAGTCACGAAGGATAACCATCAAAATAAACTAATTTTTTTTATTTCGAAGAAACTGAATTTGTTTCTTCCGATGTCCCCCCCCCCACCCACCCCCGAATCCACTGTTTTAAATTATGAGTTACATCAGGAAACCCCTTTTCTTGGATCTGGTTCAGAAGTGGTGAACATCTTGCGTTCTGAAAACAAACCATTTTTTCCACCTTCATTTTAAAACTAACTCGTGAAAATAATAGTGAAAATGAAAATAATAATAATAATAATAATAATAATAATAATAATTCAGTTACGCGAGACTATGTTTTGTTACGTAACACAAAGTGATCCCTCCCCCACTTCCCGTAACACCCGAGTAACCCTCCCCACCCTCCCCTCGGTGTGTTACGTAATACTGGAAGGGTCCCTCGTTTGGAGAGAGCAATTTTAATATTTTAACCCGTTTTAAATAACAATACTAAGACAATTTTTACAATTTACAATGACATGAATAATTGTGAAGCTCGACTATTTATTTTTTTCTTATTTAATTTGGCACTTAAGCTTTAGGCTTTACTGGGCATATTTGACATTTTAATGTGGTAAAAACAATTAACATTATTATTATGTTTTCTTTTTTTTTTACGAATTATATCAGTTAAAAAAAAACAATAAGCGTTCCTCAATTTGTTTATGTTATAATTATAATTGCCACTCGGAGATGGTCAGTCTCCCGTGTGAAGGCAATGGTCACGTGACGGAGGAGAGCCGCAACTTTACGCATGATCTGATTCATAACAAAACCGCTAATCATTTGAACGCGAAGGATGGTCACCCATCCAACTACTCAACAACGCCGCTCAAGTTCGTCACAGAGCAGTCTTTGTTTATGTAAAGGCGCGTCTTGACTTGAGCATTTTAGTCCGAACAAACCGAACGAGCAGACAGCGCAGAGCAGAATTCGGCTAGTAAGTACGTGTCGCCGAGCCGAGCGCGCCAAACGTTTTCCGTCGCTTGTCGGTAAATAGTGCGTTCTCAAAAAGATTCAGTTGCGCGTTGGTGCGCAGTCAGGACGGGTGTTTGCGCTGTTCCAGCTATTCGGTGTGTTTTATTGTTATCATGGAGTGGGACAGAGAGAAATGTTTAACCTTACATTCTCTTCGATTTCCTCTTCTTTTTGGCTAAGGAATAAATGATGAAGAAAGCACCTGCTGCCACTGTCAAATCCATATTTACACTGAGCAAAACGGTGGAAATAAGACCAGCACCGGCGAACAAGCAAAATACAGCGAGCTTGCGCTCGAACAGCTCGTTCAGTTCGTTCGTACGCTGTCTGCTCGTTCGGACTAAAATGTTCAAGTCAAGACGCGCCTTAAGAATGAATAGACATCACAGTTTATTTATTGTCATTCTTAGAGGATAATTTGAGGAAAAGATTACACTGGTCAACACTCATTTTATTGCCAATCATATTAGAGTGATTTTGGGGTAACTTTGTGGTGCTGATTCCGAATATGACATCGGTTTTGCTAGATTGGCTCTAATTTATGAGATAATTGGTACCCCATTGAAACACGTAAAAATGCAAAAAATTTAATGTTCAGGCGGAGCCTACTTACAAATCGCATTGAAATTGTCTCAAATCATACAAAAGTAAACACATGAAATACATAATGGCATTTTATTCGGTCTCACCATCTAGAATGTTCCTGTAGTTTCCCATATGCACGCGTTATGGTTACTTTTCCTATTAATTGAGGGTATTCATTATCTCAAGAACTAGAGCCAAATCGGAAAAACTACTTTCATTTTGGAATTCAGCAACCCCAAAATACCCTAAATTCGTACGAATTTCCTTGGCAACGAAAAAAAAAAATTTTTTGTTGAGCTGTGTTATCTAAATATTTTTGTATGTGGACAAAAACAAAAACAAAAAATAAAAAACATCGTTGATTAGATTGAGCTTACTCTGGACTGCAAAGAGATCAAACGGGATGACGAGTTTGGTAAAAGGGAGCTAAACTCTTGCCTAAATCGCAGTGTCAACGCGTCCTATCCGTGGCTCTGTATAATTAATTATACAAGTCTTTGTTCATAAATCTCCCCAAGGAAAGATGAACAATATATTTCCTTACTTGTGAACAAGTCGGTCAAAAACTGATACCCGGGGTACATCCAGGACACGAAGAATTTACCCAATCCCTTGGAATATTTCGTTCCAAGATACCACTTCGTCCATTCGGGGTAGTGTTCCTGTAAAAAAAAAAGACTTATTTATAAACTGTGACGATTTTGCACCAAAATCTTTTTATGCAGGAGGAGGGGCCAAGGGCTCGCAAAAACGCCCACCCCACAAAAGATGATGAAAGTCAAAATCAAGGTCCAGGGTTTTTGAGATGCCTCGAACTGCATTTGAAGAAATGGAGGTTACAGACAGGGGGAAAGATGGACTGAGGAAGATTGTTCAGAGTTAAGCGGTTGAGTAGGTCAGTGCTTCGCAACCGGTGTGCCGTGACAAAGTCCCTAATGTGCCGCGGTATTTTCATAATTTGAGGAAAATAAGCTACACCACTATATTTTACTAGTGAATGCTGAAAATAGAATACACAATGACTTGGCAAAATTCGGTTCGGTGTGCCGCGACGGTCGCGCTAACTAGAAACTGTGCGTTAAATAAAAAAGGTTGAGAAGCACTGGAGTAGATGAAAGACTAAAAATACCGATTAACCCTTTCGTTACAGAGTTGGACAGAAAAGGAATGAGAATGTGCCAAAAGTCTGGGCTGCATGCTCCCCTTAAAAGAGGAGGCATGCAGTTAAAGGGTTCAGGAAAGAAGTGTTCGTTATAATAGCGATAGTAAAGAGAGAGTGAGGCAACAATGCGGCGAACAGAAATGGATTGAAGACAGTCAGTAAGAGGCGGGGAATCGAGATGAAAAGCCTTTGATTCCACTTGGTCAAGTAGAGTTGTGTGGGTTGAGTTACCCCACACACGCAGGGCCGGACTTTCACCTGCTGAGGCCCTAAGCTATATGAAATTTGAGGCCCTTCTCTAAAAAAATTCGGGTAAAAAAATTTAAAATAATGTCATTATTACTATAATTATTATTTTTTATATTAATGTTAATGATAAAGAAAAATAATATATATATATATATAATTTTTGATGAATTAGTGTTAAAGAATAAAAACTAATGATAAAATAAAAATATATTTAAAAAAATGAGGCCCCCGAGGGTGTGTGGCCCTAAGCTATAGCTTATTTAGCTTATAGGTAAGTCCAGCACGTGACACACGAGAATCGTACTCTATACAGGGGCGTACAGGACTCTTGTACAAAGACAGCAACTGAGTGCGGGTGAAGAAACTGCGGAGCTGGTACACTTAACCTCTTAGATGATGATGTTTTGAAAAGAGAGTACTTGTGATCTTTCCAGAAAAGACCACGAGAAAAGGAAACACCAAGAATGTTAAGGGAAGAGGAAGGATTGAGTTACAATTAAAAGCAAGGGGATAGTCGTGTGGAAGATGAGCAGACAGATGAAGGAACCGAGTTTTTAAGGCATTGAAAACCACAAGGCTTTCTCTGCAGCAATCAGACAGTAGAAATATCAGAGGTGAGGTGCATACCCGTCCTACGCGAATCATCCATCTTCTCATTGTATCAATTTCTCGGAGACACGAGCATCGAACGTCCATGGAGTGACTATTGAAAGGGACGGTTTGTGAAGCGGGTGGAGAAGTAGAGTGGAAACATCGGTATAGAAATGGATAGGACAGGAAGTGCGATTTAATAGATCACTGATAAATAAAAGGGAAAGAGTGGGTGATAGGACAGAGCCCTGTGGAACACCACTATTAATAGCTTTAGAAGAAGAACAGTGGCCATCTACAACCGCAGATATAGATCGTCCAGAAAAGAAATTAAAGGTGAAGGCACAGATAGAAGGATAGAAACCGAAGTAGGGGTAGTTCGGAAGTTAAAGATTTGTACCAGACTAGACTATCAAAGGCTTTTGATATATCTAGCGCAATAGCAAAGGTTTCACCCAAATCCGGAAAGGAAGATGACCAAGCGTCAAAGAGACAAGCAAGACGATCGCCAGTGCAACGTCCTTGCGGAACCTATACTGACGAAATTATAAGAGGTGTTTAAGAATCTTCCTATTAAGGATAGATTCAAAAACTTTAGAAAGGTAAGAAATCAAAGCAATTGAACGATAGTTGGAGGTTGAGAGTGATCACCCTTCTTTGCGACAGGCTGATGAAAGAACTTCCAGCAGAAAGGAAAAGTACCAGATGAAAGCCAAAGAGTAAAGAATTTGCCTAGGTAGGGTGGCCAACACAGAAGCACAGTTCGTAAGAACACGAGGAGCACCATCAGGACCGTATGCCTTCCTGGAGTTGAACCCAGCTAGGGCAGAAAAAACATCTTTGGAAGAGATTCTATTTTCAGACATAATTAAGTCGGAGGGAGGAAGGAAGAGATGGAGGAACAGCGCCGGAATCGTCCATGGTTGAGTTGGAGGCAAAAGTTTGAGAGAAGAGTTCAGCTTTATCAGGAGAAGAGACGGCAACTGAGCTGTCGGAATGGAAAAGAGGGAAAGAAGTGAAGTTGGAGAGGTTCTTAGCTAGATGCCAGAAAGAGCGAGAAGAATTAGGATTGGATAGGTTTTCACATTTTTGTCTGATGAAGGAATTTTTGGAGAGTCGAAGAAAAAACTTAACCCGATTCTGGGCAGAAATATAAGCCGAGTGACAGACAGGCGTTGGATGGCGACGGTAACTTCTGAAAGCCTCTTCTCCGTTGCGGATAGCATTAGAACAAGCAAATTTAAACCAAGGGTATTTGCTTTAGTAGTAGGAATAGAATATGAAATGTACGCCTCCATGCCCGAGCGAATCATCACCGCGATGCGCTCAGGACACTCAGAGGTGCCCCGACCAAGGAGGCAGTAATCATTCTATGGAAAATCGCAGAAGTACTGCCTAAGGACCTCCCAACCAGCGGCGACAAAGGCGTCACCTCTTGGGACGATCCAAAAGCCGAATTCGAACGATTGGACAGGAAACAGATATACGATTGTGGTTGGAGGAGTACAACGGAGAAAAACTTTGACAGAGAAAGGAGAAAGATGAGGTGATAAATAAATCCAGAATGTTGGGCCTATCTCCAAGGCGATTGAAGTACGAGTAGGGTGCTGTGTTGGGATTGTAAAATCGGAGTTTATTAATGTATATAAAATAATAGAATTCATAATCTATAAATGGAAAATAAGTTAGTTTAATAGGTAAATTCTAATGTTAAGAAGTAGGCCTTAGGTAAATTTGAACAAGCGTACGTGACTTTTTGCACAAAACCAGAACAGGTTTCGTTGTGTTCATACTTGTAATTGCGGTTAGCCAATCAGGCACAGGTTTGGCCGTCACGTGATGCCCACCTCCCGTTTTGTCCAATTCTGTCATTAAAAACAAATTAGTTTTCGGGTAACACTAGATCTATATAATTAAGCAATTTAATATCGTAAAATAGGCCAGTAAAGTTATTAAAGTTGTTAAATAATATAAAGTAATTAGCAAATTATAAAGCTATTGAAATCATG
This sequence comes from Bathynomus jamesi, assembly GCA_023014485.1. Lineage (NCBI taxonomy): Eukaryota > Metazoa > Arthropoda > Malacostraca > Isopoda > Cirolanidae > Bathynomus > Bathynomus jamesi. Next base: position 1,199,695 of record JAJOZX010000315.1, on the reverse strand, counting down.
TATTAATTACCGTTTCTTAAGTTCTAGATTCAAAGTTAAATAAAGAACAGATCAAGTGTAATGCGCGAATGGAACAATGAAATCTGCTCGATGGAAAGGCAGCTCATCGCAAAGATAGAAGTTAGTGAAAAAGAGTCGGCAGCAAAAGCTGAGTCGAGAAGAGAGTCAAATAGAGTTGTCTGCCCATCTTAAGAGAATTTTTCCCCTCTCTTGTTATCTTTATTTCAATTTCTCTCTTCGAGCGCCTGGGAAATAGGGCATATATTTAAAATGAGCTTAATTACGTAAACTCATTATTCCTCCCTCCCTAGGGCCACTGACCAAAGTTAATTCGTTCCGACACATAGGCTTTTAGTTATGTTACGCGCAAGGCTATATCGTTTCTGAAGGCCTACTTCATTTTTGGTCAAGGCTTAACCTTTTCTATTGAATTGTACTGTTAAGTGTACTGTATAAGTACTGTATAAGTGTAAAGTTAATCTAATTTATGAACACAAGATTAAAAGTATAAAAAAAATTTGGTGTTTCATAATAAAACAATTTATATTAATGGTAAAAAGTAGTGGTGTCCGATTCATCGGGATCGGCCTCGGCCAAATTTAGCCGATTCCCTCACCGATTCTTTGAAATTTTAAAATTTTCATTACAAAACAAAATCTTTATTTATAGAAAATTGAAGAGACAGAAAACACTATTTATGATGTTATAATGTTATGATGTTATAATGTTATATAATGTTATAATGTTACAGACCAACAAAGACCCTAGGATCCACTCATGGTTGGTCTACCTAACTGTGTTCGTAATTGTGTATGTCCTCCGTGGTGGCGGAGGGAACCTACAATTTTACGTGGGTTCCGAACCACAAGAACATAAGAAATTTATGCAAAAACTGCCTGTACATTGGCAACGACCAATTTTTGCATAACTAATTAATTATTATCAATTTAAAACTAATTAATTATCGATTTAAAACTAAAGATAGAATTTCTGGATCCAGAGAATCAAGTCATAATAGACTGCTATCCACAAATATGTTACACTCTATATCTATTTATAACCAACATGCAAATATATCAGATCCAAAGAATCCAGTCAATTTCATTACGGTATCCATCAATACTAGTACCTTGCCAACGAAAAATAAGTCACGATCCATATCGATTGCGGACCAAGTCAAAATTTACATATACATTACAATATATATACTTAGGAGGAAAAGTGTAGGTGTGGCTGTAAAGACTGTACAGTAATGTAGAATGTGTGTGCACCCATTTTGGGTCTCCCATTTCAAGGTGTTTGTGGGGCAAGTGAAGATCATGAGTTTTTCAATACCTCACAGTACTATGGGGGGCACCGCTCGGCAGAGGAATCTCTTTAAATGGGGTGTGTAAGGACAGAGAGTATCCCTTAACCCAAGATGCTGCCTCCCTATATCCCACAACACTTGTGTTGAGCTGTGGGATCGATCACCACAAAGCCTTACTTTTACTACCTTAAACTATACCCAATATATCAACATATTTGTCTAATCGATTTTTAAACATGTTTATAGAAGTGCTACTAATTACTTCTACCGGCAAACTATTCCAGCTATTTACTATTCTATGCGTAAAAAAGTTTTTGGCAACTGCTGTCTCGAACCTTCTACTTGTCAACTTACACCCATTATTTCTAGTCCTATTATATTGAGATATTTCGAAAAAGCTATCTCTATCTACGTTATCGAACCCATTCATAATTTTGAAAACCTGGATTAGATCACCCCTTAGCCTCCTAGTCTCGAGTGTTGTCAATTTTAACTCTTTAAGCCTATCCTCGTACGACTTTGACCTAAACGACGGAATCATCTTAGTTGCTCGTCTTTGAACTCTTTCGATTTTGTCTATATCTTTGCGCATATACGGATTCCAAAATTGGATCGCGTACTCCAAATGGGGTCTAACTAATGATTTATAAAGAGGAACTATAATATCGCGCGATTTGTACTCAAAATTTCGAGCTATAAAACTTAACACTTTGTTCGCCTTATTGGCCGCTGCTGTACTTTGTTTCGCTACTTTTAAATCACCAGTGACTATAACTCCTAAATCTTTTTCCTGCTCTACGCTTGTTAAATCTTTCCCTGACATACTATACGCAAAATTACCGTTACGCGAACCTATATGCAAAATTTTGCACTTATCAACGTTAAATCTCATTTGTCATGTGACTGACCAATCAACGATTTTATTCAGATCTTCCTGGATTTTACCTCTATCTTCGTCATTAATCGCCCTACCACCCAGCTTCGTGTCATCCGCAAACTTTGAAACTGTGCTGACTAGGCCGACATCTAAATCGTTAATATATATAAGAAAAAGCAAGGGGCCCAATACAGAACCCTGAGGAACGCCACTCGCTACATTAGCCCAACACGACTCCGCTCCATCAACGACCACCCTCTGTTTCCTACCTCGCAACCACTCTTCTAGCCAATTTATTACTACTAGCCAATTTATTACTACTGGTTATTATTCGTTTTTTAACCCAGTCACACCCAGCTATAACAGCAATATATATATATTGAATAACCAATCAAAACTGAATAAGAAAATATATATATATTATCTTGTGCAAATTTGTATAAAATGTGTTTTTTTATTAAAATATATTTCCTATTTTTGGTGTTTTTTCAGGTAAATATTCGTTTTTTGACCCAGTCTCTTTTTATAATGAGAGCAAACTTTTCTGGTCAATTTTGAGGTGTTCTGCACGAATCTGCCATCCGTTTCCTGTGCAAATACGTAGTTTTCGAGATATCATCATCTTGAAAACTACGCATTTGCACAGGAAACGGATGGCAGTTTCGTACAAAACACCTCAAAATTAACCAGAAAAGTTTGCACTCGTCATTTTCGTTTAAACTAACGAATGTAAACGAAAATATCATGACTTAACCTAACCAATCATCAAGGGCGTACAGTTGACCTAACCGGTGTCACGTACTGAACTGTCCGCAAAACATTAGGACCGATCAATTTGTGATGCGTGATCTTTACGGGGGCTCCGCCCCCGTACCCCCGAGACCTAAATTATACAAATGATAATGTAATAACATGTGCCAACCTTGCATGGGTAGTCCGCTAAATTTCGCCTGCCCTTAAACTGAAACGACACACGTTTATTTTTAGGATTTTTTTACGGCACCTAAAGACCTTCTGGTCTTTTCTTAAAATACAAGCACTATTGCATTTAGGGCAGGTCACGGATGTCTTAATTATTCCGTGATTGAAAAAAAGGTCTAAACTCTTGTCTTCATCGAGGGCAATATGGCGGATCACGTCTTCAAAATCAAATATGCATAACTGACACGTGATACTTCGTCACAAAAAAACCAAACTGAACAGAGTTCAACAGACGAACAATTGCTAAAAATGATTTATTTGTAAAACAGGACAAACTGAATTACGCAGAAGTAGCCAGAATCACCAAAAATAAGAAATATTCACCAAATAGTCGATATATATATATATATATATATATATATATATATATATATATATATATATATATATATATATATATATATATATATATATATATATATATATATATACACAGTGAACCAAAAGTAGGTGGACAGTAGGTTGAATACGGTTTGTGTTATATTATATTATAACTATGGTGTTCATTATAACTATGGTGTTTGTGTTATATTATATTAAATATTATAACTAAATTTATTTAAATTTTATTTTGTATTATAGTATACAAAAAAATTAAATATGTATTCTCAAAATAAACGTTATCATTTACTGTCCACCTACATTTGGTTCACCCTATATAATATATATATATTATATATATATTGAAAAAAGGTAATTATTCGTTTTTACACCGTCTGTTTTTATGATGAGAACAAACTTTTCTGGTCAATTTTGAGCTGTTTTGCACGAATCTGCCATCTGTTTCCTGTGCAAATGCGTAATTTTCGAGATATCGTCATCTCGAAAACTACGCATTTGCACAGGAAACGGACGGCAGTTTCGTACAAAACACCTCAAAATTAACCAGAAAAGTTTGCTCTCATCATTTTCATTTAAACTAACGAAAATATCGCGACTTAACCTAACCAATCATCAAGGGTGTACAGTTGACCTAACCGGGCCTTCAGTTGACCTAACCGGGGCCTTCAGTTGACCTAACCGGTTAATATTGGTTATTTCACCTAAATATCTTCTGATCTTTTCGTATTAGGCACTCACTGTCACATTTCGGGCAAGTTAAGGATGAGAGAATAACGCCGTAATTGATAAAAACATCCAATCCTCTGTCTTCATCTAGGGCACATAACGAATCAAGTTCTCAAAGTCAAAATCACACGAATGGCACGTCATAATTCTATCACAAACACCACTAAACTGAATCCAATTAGAAAAAAAAATGTCCAGAACAAAACCCAACCAACTAATTAAGTCGCAGAGTAATGAAAAAATAGCCCAACCAGGAAAAATATTTTATGAAAAAAGTACATTATAGCCAAAACAGGAAATATATTTTATTAAAAAAAGTACATTTTAACAAATTTGCACAACATAAGAGATATATTTTCTTAGTCAGTTTTGAATGGCAATTCAATATATTGTACTGTTTTAACCGCGCGTGAGTGAGTTAAAAGACGAATATTAACCCAGCATCTTAACCACTAGGCTACCCAGGGCACCCATTTATCTACCAACCAATTTCTTTAGTGTGGAAGGATGAACAGCTGGGTTTTGGTGCGCACCACCTGCCGTCACCGGGTCTCGATCCTGGGGCCGATGGATTCGTAGTCGGCGACGCTAACCACTACACCACTGAGGCGCATATAAAGTAATTTTCATCTAAATAAAGGCTTTTAAATCATTGAACAATAAATGTATATAATAATAATGCATGTAAAATAATATATAACAAGTATAAATAGTAAAAACTTGTAAAAAAACAAATTCCGAAAACATCACTATAAAAATGTAATAATCCAGAGCAGCGCGAGAAAGAAGACTCGAAATGAGGCGCTCCGTGCGACAGTGACGAGCCCATCATGGTCCCAAAAATCTGGTTTTTAGGGTACCAAAAAGGTCTATCCATTGTCTATCATAATACACGGTCCTCATATGGCGGGCTCGTCTTTATCGCCCGATAATTTTCCATTCGTTTAGAGATGGTGGTGGTGGTGGTGGACCCTGCGCGCGAGCTTTAAAACTTTAACGCGCGTTTTCTCGAAACTTAAATTTGGCGCGTTCGTCATTGTCATAATTAACATTAAAAGATCAGACAAAGATAATAATGGCAACAAATTCTTCCACTATAAAATAGTGACGGTAAACCACTTAACCATACTGTGTATATATAGAGGGAGAGGGAGAGGCTTAGAAAATCTGAAATAAATTGAAACGCATTTAATATATGTATAAACATAATACTTAGGATTGGCATGACCCAACAATATCAACATTTATACACACAGTTTGCAAAGAAAGTATGTAATGGTCGTTACAATGTGCGACTGTAACCACCGCCGTTACGCGAGTTTTCATTTAAAAGTGAAGAAGGCAGAGGTAAAAACGTATTACCATCCTGTGTCTCTTTAATAGTTTATTGATATATATTGGTATGGGTCCGCTTGCTTTCTGCATTGTGCTGTCAAAAAAGAAAAGAAACGTAACAGTCGTTACGCAAGAGACATGATTCACTTCACTAAAGCCTGGAGAAAAAAATGATTGGCAAATATGAACTGTTATTAAATGAATACGCAGATAAGTTTAGTACCCCAATGTATAACACACACACATTTATCAGTGATCTGTAGGACGATACAACATTGTCAACTTTACTATTTTCTTGACACTGAAAAACTAATGATAGACGTACGTTCACATTTTAATACATAACCTTTTTCTGTACATGATAGGATCAATATCTCTTTAGAATATTAAAAATGGAGACATTTCCCTATAAAATGGTGCATTACAAGCGTGGTTTTACTGAAAAAAAATTTTGGGCTTGCAAGTTGACATCTTCATGGAATGACCCAATCGGCATCGGCTAAATTTTGGAATCAGTACATCATTAGTAAAAAGGTAAATTCTGAAGTTAATACTAGGATAAAAAATATTAGTTTACTTAGTTGTGGTCCTGTGGAAAACTAAAAATATCCGAATAAAAACATCACTGGTTACGCTACCATCCTTAATGTTACGTAAGTAAATCTTGTGTCGTCAAACATCAACCCACGGATGAGTTAATGGACCCCGGGAAACCCCTGTACAATCTGCTCTAGGTCATTCAGGATAGAAAAGTTGTAAGCTACTTCACTAAGAATGTTAATGAAATGGGAGGAACGCTAAAGGTGGTGGTGAACATTGAAATCACATAGAATGGAGAGTTGAGCAAAAGGAGAGTGGGATAGAATGTCGGATTTAATCTCGTACGACTATCGTTCCTACATGATCAACCTAAGTTTTAAAACTATCGTATTAGGCGTCACAATCTCCAAAATTACATTATTGACTTTTTGTTAGGGAAACGGAGTTTGCAAATGAGGAGGAGGGTCAACACGACGGCGAACATTCTTATTTATTTCCAAACGTTTCAACAATTACTCGTATCATCATCGGTGATTTACGTATAAGAATGGTTTTCAAAGTACGGTTCGCGAAATATTAATCACTGGGTCACTTGGTGTAGGAAATTCTTTCTACAAAACAGTTACTGGAAATTAATACAAAAATAATTATTTAAAATTGGTGCGTCACGAACCGCCTTAATTTTATTTACTGTATTTATAGTGCATTTAAAATGTTTTTCAACTAACTTCTTATTTATTACTTGGGTAAATCTCTAGGAGCGCTCCATTTTTCAATATTAAACATACACTCATAAAACATATACCATTTGAAAGCTCACATTTTTCTGAGTCTAAAAATGTAGTAATCCAAAAGTATCAATCGCAAACAAAAAGTAACTAGGTTTAAATATAAAACCCTATATCGATCAATTTGTGATGCGTGATCTTTACGGGGGCTCTGCCCCCGTACCCCCGAGACCTAAATTATACAAATGATAATGTAATAACATATTCATGTTAGGTTAGGTTAGCGTAACAATTACCAAAAATACCATCTTACAACACAGACTGAAGATTTATAACTTAGCCAATTATAACGTAATTAATTACGTCACGCGTCAAACAATTAAACTAGTTACTTTTTATTTGCTATTGATACTTTTCGATTACTACATTTTTAGACTCAGAAAAATGTGAGCTTTCAAGTGGTATATATTTTATGAGTGTATGTTTAATATTGAAAAGATAAAAACATCCAATGCTTTCTCTTCATCTAGGGCACATGACGAATCAAGTTCTCAAAGTCAGAAACCACACGAACAGCACGTTATAATTCTATCACAAACACGACCAACCTGAATCCAATTAGAAAAAAAAATAGACAGAACAGAATCCAACCAACTAATTAAGTCGCAGAGTAGCGAAAAAATAGCCCGCAAGGTTCCACAAGGGACGCTCTACTGGCGATCTTCTTGCGTATCTCTCTGACTCTTGGTCATCCTCCTTTCGGGATTTGGGTGAAACCTTTGCTATTACGCTAGACATACCAAAAGCTTTTGATAGAGTCTAGTCTGGCAAAAATCTTTAATTTAGAAGTTGCCCTCCTTCGGTTTCTATCCTTCTATCTGTGCCTTCATCTCTTATTTCCTTTCTATCCGATCTATAGCTGCGGTTGCAGATGACTATTGTTCTTCTGCTAAAACTATTAATAGTGGTGTTCCTCAGGGTTCTGTCCTGTCACCCACTCTTTTCCTTTTATTTATCAATGATCTATTAAGTCGTACTTCCTGTCCTATCCACACCTATGCCAATGATTCCATTCTTCACTTCTCCACCCGCTTCACAAAGCGTCCCTCTCAACAGTCACTCCATACTTCGCGTAGGACGGCTATGGTGCATCTCACCTCTGATCTTTCTACTATCTCTGATTGGGGCAGAGAAAACTTTGTGGCTTTCATTGCCTCAAAAATTTAGTTTCTTCATCTGTCTACTCGTTACAATGTTCCACACGACTATACCTTTACCTTCAATCTAATTTCTATGAAAAAAACGAAAAAACGTGAAATCATTTTGAGCGTCTTCAAAAAAATATATATATTTTTTCTTTAATTACCTGATATTCAAATGCAAAATTTTAAGATGTTGTTAATATGTGGCCAGATGCCCAGGGCTGCCCCTGTGAACAGGGGTTGACAATAAACAGTGAGGCCTCACGGTGGCCATCAGTAACAAATGGCATCGCACAGGGGTCGGTACTCGGGCCGCTTTTATTCATTAGCTACATACACGATATAGACATTGGTGTATTAAGCATTATTTTAAAATTCGCTGACAACACCGAGTTAGGCTTTTGTGAAGGCAGTGCGAAAGGTGCCCTGAAAATTCAAAAAGACTCAGCTCGGCTCGCAGATTGGTCAACCACTTGGAATTCCCATTTCTCCTGTCACTGCCCTCCTTAGCTGATCTTTTTCCGTTTCATCTTCCTTGTGAGCAGTCCAGCTTGCCTTCAAACACACGCTTCTCCCTCTATTCCTCACTACATATTCTTTTCAAAATTTAAAAAAAATAGTATAGTTTTTAACCCTCAGTTACTGGCGTGGGGTCATTGTGACCCAAGCAAATATTCTATAAGCAATTTTATACGGATGGCAACACTTGTAATAACCACACCCACAGTAGCTTCCACACTCATCGAGTTGTTTATATTTCAATGTTAATCAGTTGCTTACTGCGCCTGGTTCTGTGTGTTTATTAGTAGACGTTGACCCCACGCGACCATTTGCGTTTTGCTTTCTGCTGAATTCTGACCCCAGGGCCATCTAGAGGGCGATGTAAAATATGCCCACGAAATACAGACAACAAACATTCAACGAGATGCTCAAAGTGTAATGCATTCATTTGCAAGTTGCATATGTGTATCAAATGTAGTGATTGTAATGGTCTAGAGAGTTTTGAAAATGAAAATTAAAACGAGTTATACATTATATATGATCATACGATATGACATATGTTTGATTGATTTGTTTTCAATATAATTGATTTTTTGGATTTTTTTAATATTAATGGCTTTATTAACCTAATTTGACATCATTACAGCTGACAAGAAAAGAAGATTTGAAATAAAATAAATATATATAAATTGGGGTCACACTGACCCCACACGGCTATTTATGTTCTAATTTCCCACGCGAGTAACTGAGTGTTAACAATCTCAGAGACCTTGATTTCGACTCTCTCCTTTTCTTCTGTAGGGGGGGGGGGGGCGTTTTTGCGGACGTCTGACCCTGACTCCTCTTTCCTACATAAAAAAGCTTTTTAACGTAAACAAATACAAAGCGATACACAGAAGATCTCGAAACAAAAATTGCATGGGCAAAAAATTGCAGCGATCAACTTGGAAAAGGACTTTTGGGTGTTTGTTTATAAGCAGTGATCTTAAGTTTTCTAAACCCTGCGTCGACGTTGAAAAGAAGCGTAATAAAATATTAAGTTATATTAAGAAGCAGTTCGCGTACCGAAACAAAGCTGTTGTTCTCCACCTTCACGAGTGAAATTTTGAGAAGTAAAGTTTTAACTTGCTGAAGATGACTGCAATATCCTCGAT